>VSWD01000011.1:66303239-66669071 GCA_033119305.1 Pinctada imbricata | reverse complement strand
TGCGATCTGTTACGATGCAGGACTACGATTTGCCGCGCTCTAACACGATTTGATATGAAATAGACAACCAGTTTCAATACTACTTGCAATATCCGAACAAGATTAAACTTAACATCCAGGAGGTGAAGATTTTATATCGCAAAACGCTGAAATGGCATTGATGAACCTTATTTGATCTTTCTTTTTTTCGATTATTAAAGGTAACATTTTTTATTGAGCAATTCAAATCTTTGATTGCGTGTATACATTTAACTCGTTCGAAGACAATTAATGCAGCACCGCACTGGTTAACAAGACTTCTTTTCTTAGTCTTCTTCGTGTGTTTAGAAATGTTGCGAATGTGGAAAACTCGTAATCCATTATAATTTTCATGATAGGAATCGCAACGAATATTGTACATCGTGGACTGAATCGTGGAAATCGTAACAAATCGTCAAAGAGCGTGAGTGAAATCGTAGTGGATCGTAGAAGAACGTGTTTCACCAAGATCTCCTACGATTGCATATTGCGATCTGTTGCGCTTTGTCAAGATCTGTTACGCTATACTACGCTCCATCACGTTCACTATACTCCACTACGCTCTCTCACGATGTCAGGATCAATCGGGACAATCGTAGTAAATTTTTTGAGAATCAAAAATTTTGCCACGATCTCCTACGATCATCACGATTCCACCACGCTCTCTTACGATCGTCACGATTCAACCCCACGCTCTCTTACGATCTCTACGATTCGCCTCAATCGGGGCGATCGTGTAAACCTAGCATTAACTTCGTTTCCAGGAGGGGGGGGGGCTATAATAAATGCCTTAAATTTAAAGTGATGATTTTTGAAAGGAATTTCTGAACGTAGTAATTCTGTATGTAGCACAAATTGAATAGTGTTGTGGTATGTCATCATCATGTCCTTCTGTCTTTGTTTTCTCCTTATATTTTGATGAATCCAAATGGCATTTTGTATTAAAGAGGTTCTCTAGAGTGTCAACAAGGTTTTTTTTTCTATTACATGTATTGCCAATTGTGACCTTGGTCTTGTCTTGCCTTCTTACGATGGGCAACTAATACTAGTACGCGAAGTTTGATGAAGATTGAAGTAATTCACTATGATGTCCTCAAGTTTTTCGATGATTACCAATAGTGACATGACATTGACTTTTGACCTTTAAAATCAATAGATGTTGTCTTCTTACCATGGGCAACATACACAAGGTTTGATGAATACTGGAAGTAACTGGTGACCTCTACTTGAGTATCCACAATGATTTCATATTATCACCAATTGTGACCTTGACCTTTGATCTCTAACCCTGAAATTCAAAAGGTCTTGTCCTCTTACCACGGACACCTTGTATGCAACTTTTGATAAAGATCCGAGGTAAACTGTGACCTCTGGAGAGTCCAAAAGGCTTTTGTATAATTATGAATAGTGACATTGACCCTGAAAATCAATGGTGTTGTCTTCCCATCATGGACATCTTACATGCAATTTTTGATGAAGATAGGAAGTAAACTGCGATATCTAGAGTGTCTAAATTTTTTTCTACTATCATCAATTGTGACCTTGACCTTGAAAATCAATAGGTATTGTCTTCTCGCTATGGACAACTTGCATGCAAAGATTGATGAATATTAGAGGTAAACTGTGACAGGTCCGACCCTTAAAACAGTAGGTTTTGTCCTTTTGCTGTGGACGACTTCTATGCAAAGTTTGATGGAGATTTTATGAAAACTGTGACATCCAAGAGTGTCCACAGGGTTTTTTCAATAATTACAAATAGTGACCCTGACTTTTGACCATGAAATTTAATAAGTGTTGTTTTCTCACCATGGACAAATAACACTTACATGCCTGAAGAAGACTGGAAGCAGAATGTGACCTCTAGAGTGTCCACAAACTTTTTCTATTATCACCATTTGACCTTTAATATCAATAGGTATTGTCTCAACACGGACAAATTGCATGCAAAGTTTGATGAAGATTGAAAAAAATTGTGAGTGTCCACAAGCATTTGTAGACCTACATACTCACTAACACACACACTAACACAAGGTGGAGAATATATATCCCATTGTACAACAGAAAAAAGATCTGAATTGGGATAAAAGATGACAATTTTCACAGACAAAAATTCTGGAGGCCAAATTCAACTTGTAATCTGTGATAAAGTTTTCCATTTGAAGTGGATAAAAAATAGTCTACAAATATTAAGCAGAACACAAAGATCTAATTTCACATTTTATCTTTTAAATATAGCCTACATATATAGTATGTAATACTAGATAATCAATATAAGGTTGAACAATATGTTTGTGTAACCACCAAAGAAATGGAGGTATTGGGACAAACTGAATTTGTGATACAGTACCTACATATAAAGCTGATATCAGTCAACAAAATGGGTAAAAACCGAACTAAAATCAACGCTTTCATACCAATTTCATGACGCCAGATACTCTCTCAATTGGGAATGAGTCGTATTTCCAAAAAGACCTTGAATTGAACAAATTCTTTTATTAATGATCTTGGTTCTTCAGTGATGTCAATGATTCTTTAAACCAGAAGTCTCTAATGAGACTGAAGCTCTACTGGCTGTTTTCTTAAATTCACTCAACTTAAAGTGACACCCATTTCAAGACCCTGGGGTCAATATCAGGTGCACATTTACACCACAGACACTTGTAAAATGATGCAAAAAGAATTTACAATTTTGAGAATTGGTGTTCACAAGATAACATTATTATATTGCTTATGTATGAGAAAATGGCCACACCCATTTTCAAATACCCTGGGGGCCATGGGCTCAAACAAAATATCAGGTAAACAACTAGTCCACAGACTCATGGTAATGCAAAAAGAAGTATCTCTCTATCAAGTATACTTCATGAGAATTGGTGGTCACAAAGTTATATAGACTTACACAGGAGAAATGACCACACCCCTTTCCAAGACTCCGGGGGGGGGGGTGTCAGAAGTTCACAATATCCGAAACATAAAAAGACCAGAGGGTGATTATAATGCAAAAAGAATTATCTCTCTATTGATTATACTTTTTGAGAATTGGTGTTCACAAGATTACCTAGACTTATATAGGAGAAAATGACCACACTCATTTTCCTAGACCAGAGACTGATTATGAATATGATGCCAAAAGAATTATATCACTATCAATGAACTGGCATTCACAAGATTACATAGACTTGTATAGGAGAAAATGACCACACCAATTTTCGAAGACCCTGGGGGTCAAAGGCTCAAACAAAAGATAAGGTTCACAACAAGATCAGAGACTGATAATATTGCAAGGAGAATTAACTCTCTGTCAATTACACTCTCTGAGAACTAGTGTTAACAAGATTACATGGAGTTGAATAGGAGAAAATGACCACATTCATTTTTTAAGACCCTGGGGGTTAGAGGCTCATCTAAAATAGCAGATTCACAACTAGACCAGAGGTGGATTATATCACAAAAAGAATTAACTCTCATTATACTTTATGAGAATGTGTTCACAAGTTACAGAGTTATATAGGAGAAAATGACCACACCCATTTTTGAAGACCCTGGGGGTCAGAGGCTCAAACAAAATATCAGGTGTACGACTAGACCACGGATCAATCTAAATGCAAAAGGAATTAGGTTTCTATCATTTGCGGTTCCAGAGGAGTTGCGATCAAACAAAAATTGTTAACAGACAGATGGACGGACAGACGCCGGACAACATGGTATCACATAAGCTCGACTGGTCTTCGACCAATAGAGCTAAAAAATCATACCTTCAAATTCTAGATGTCAACTCCATTTTAAAAATCATGATACTTTTAAGTCAAGGTCCATTTCTTTACACATTTTGTATAATACCGTGAAAAAATCACATGAATTTCTAAGGATAAGTAGAAGAAATAAAAGCATACAATTCAACTGCATATAATAATGTTTAAAAAAAAACCTTGCATATAGATTTCTCAACCAATCATACTACACAGTATATTATTATCACTAAAAACACTTAACTCCAACCATTTTGGCAACGGACAATAAAAAGTATGTGACATGTCCTATTTGTTTGCCCCTGGATATTTGACCTAGACCCTATTTGGGTGTTGAATCTAATCATAATTGACCATCCCTGCACATTTTCCCAGAATTTTTCTGCTCATTACAATAAACACGTTGTCAGCAATTCATAATTTTTTGTTAAATACACTCAAGAAATATTAAAACATCGCAGATAGTTTTCTGTTTCATTACGCTAGCACTGCTTGGAGAAGAATTGAACTTTTCATCAGCCATCAAATCATGATCAACGTTTCTTTTACCAGGATGCTGCAATTTTATATTGTCTACGATGACGTAATCTGTCAATATTGTCACCATTCAGTAACATGGAAGATTTTGTTTGCATTTCTATACTGTCTAGTTTTCCTGATTCTCTCCCGTCGGATTTTTCGCCTTTGCTCTGAATGGTTTTAAACGGATTGAATTTTGAGGATTTTGTTGCAGATTTAGGATAAGCTGAATCGACTGGATTCCCATGTTTGTGGATCAAAGGCAGTTTATTGGAGGCTTCAGGATAAGGAATAACCTCTATATCATCTGAAATCATACATCCATTGTTCATTAATAATTGTAAATAAATAGTTGGCAAGATAAATATACCTTAATAAATTATACACGATAAATGATAAAAGATTTATAAGATATAAAACTTATTCTGCAGGTGACCTTGAGCCTAATAGGGTATTGAGTCTAATATCATGCTTGACCAACCCTGCAAGATTGATTTAAGTATAACATACATTCTAATTCATTCTGTTTGTTACACGCATTATGATTGGTTCACAGGATTTCTACAAGCATGTATAACGATGATATACATGCCACAAACCGACTCACTTGACATACTTTAAAATGTTTTCCTACGTAAATGTACCTACAAGCTTTAGCACACTTTTTGCGTATGACGTCATGCTTCCCTTTGTTCTTCGCTCCTGTGACGTCATACTGTGACATAAAACTACAATGTATGAGCTTGTTAATGGCGTTCTCTGCCTGTAAACAACAGAGCAAGTAAGTTTATTATTGATAACACTTTGATTTTTCGCCATTATAAAAATGAAGCACTTGTATTTCGTATTTTGCAGCGCAATAATTTCTGTTGGTCGTTATTAGTACTTCATAGCAATGTCACGTCTAAAGCGATACGTGAGGCCCTCTGAGGGGTATAAAAAGTTAAATTATATCACATGAATTAGAATAGGGATAAACGTACTGTGTTTTGTGGTTCCGACAGGTATATGTTGGATATACTGTTGGAAACATACCTTATACCGTCGGGGGCAAGCCCCGACAGTATAACTGCATTTCCAACAGTATATCCAACATATACCTGTCGGAACCACAAAACACAGTACGTTTATCCCCTAATTAATCAAGTTATAGCCATAATGTGAATGTGTGACTACAATACCCAACAAGCAGACAGACTGACAAACAGTTTAACAAACAGATTGGCAGATGGATTTTCATGGGACAAAGTGATCCCTATAAACTGCTCATGCATTTGAATTGTCAGATAGGCTGTATGAAACAGATAGACAGTTGAACTAATAAATGGAGGTCCCATATATATCACAGCCATAAGAAAACTTAAAATATGTCAAATGCACAGTGAAAGAGTGCAAAACAGAAAAAAAATGAAAATGGAAGAAAACCATTTTTTGGTCAAAAATGAAATTAAAGGTATTGAGATGATTTAAAAGTGCATAAAAAGGTGACAAAATTGAAAAAAATGAAAAGGGAAGAAAAAATTTGGGGTGCCAGTGCCGGGACTTGAACCCAACAACCCTTGGGTCCATGTGCTCAGTAAACATACCTATTCATATTTTAAAAAATCTATAAAAATTCCAAAAAAAAGAAGATTATAGCATGTAATGTATATAGAAGCAACTAGAGCACTGACAAAGTCAGAAAGGGCCCCGCCGGCCACTTCTTTAAGAAGTTGAATGTGAAGGCAACAAGGTCAACATGGTTGGCAACAAAAGAATTGCTGCCAGAGGAATAGAGGCAAACATACAATGCAGTATTCCAATGTCATCGATTTTTTTTATCAAAGCCCCATCTCTTACGGTACAACAGTTATGGCCAATGTTAAAGTTTTTCAAATGTAGGTCAAAGGTCACAGTCAAGGTCACATGATCAAAAAATGTTGGTACCAACAGAAAGGTCTTGTCACAAGGAACACACATGTCAAATATCAAAGCCCCATCTCTTACGGTATAATAGTTATGGCCAATGTTAAAGTTTTTCAAATGTAGGTCAAAGGTCACGGTCAAGGTCACATGATGAAAAATGTTGGTACCAACGGAAAGGTCTTGTCACAAGGCACACTCATGTAAAATAAAAAAGCTCTACAAGGAACACACATGTCAAATATCAAAGCCCCATCTCTTACGGTACAACAGTTATGGCCAATGTTAAAGTTTTTCAAATGTAGGTCAAAGGTCACGGTCAAGGTCACATGATCAAAAAATGTTGGTACCAACAGAAAGGTCTTGTCACAAGGAACACACATGTCAAATATCAAAGCCCCATCTCTTACGGTACAATAGTTATGGCCAATGTTAAAGTTTTTCAAATGTAGGTCAAAGGTCACGGTCAAGGTCACATGATGAAAAATGTTGGTTCCAACAGAAAGGTCTTGTCACAAGGTACACTCATGTAAAATAAAAAAGCTCTACCTCTTACAGTGCAGAAGTTATGGCCAATGTTAAAGTTTTTGCTGACGGACAGACAGACGGACGGACAGACGGACAGAGTGATTACTAAAGGGCACCCGCCTAGTGGCGGGGCCCTAAATAGTAACTTAAATATGACAAACATATGCTAAATGAGGGCACAAAACCACATATTTCAAACCACAAACAGTTCAAAAATGAGCATTTTTGACAAAGTCCAATGTCAAAAACATGTCAAAAATTTGACTTCCGACAGGAATCAGAAGCAGCAACACTTGTTAAGACATCCTTCTAGATCATCCAGATGCTTTTGTTTTGTCATATGTGCTTCGGTTCTGAAAAGAAGTTTGTCAAAGGAGGTGTACCCCCTGTGACCTAGTACCTACTTTGCATTTGGTTGCGGCACCTTTTGACGGATCCGGACGAAAAACAACAACACTTTTAGGGGACCATGAGTACTTAATTCCTACCAAGTTTCATCAAAATTCCTTTGGTGGTTCTTGAGAAGAAGTCAAAAATGTAAAAAGTTTACGACGGATGGACGCCACGCCATGACAATAGCTCACGTGAGCTTCGCTGAGGTGAGCTAAAAAAATAGTGATATCAAAGATAGCAAGTTTTTATTGTAAATCAGCAAACTTCTAAAATCTATAAAAAAAAAACCTGTGTTTGTGAAACACAAATGCCCCGTAGGCATTTTTGTCAGTAAAACAGATCAAAAGTAGTATCACATTTGAGGTCAAGGTCAAAAGGTCAAATTTAGTATCCATGGAAAGGTCTTGTCAAAAGGAATACACATGTGAAATATGACAGCCCTATCACTTACCATTCAAAAGTTATGGCCAAGGTTAAAGTTTTTGTGGACAAACAGACCAACAGACAAACAAACAGATTGACGGACAGACCAAAAACTAAAGGCCCCGAATCTTCGATTACGGGGGCAAAAAAAGTTTTATCAAGAGCAGACTATGCATCTAATATTAGCAATATCCCTTAGAGAGCTAAAGATATTGCTGAAGTATGAATAATTGAAATTATAGGTTAAGGTCAAGGTCACTACATTAATACCTTATAGTAGAAGAGGTTCATGTATAGCCCAGATTACAGATTTTTTTTAAAGGAAGGTCAAAAGGTCAAACGACATAGTCTCAAATGAAAGGTCTCATCAGAAGGTATCTACATGTGAAATATCAAAGCTCTACCCTTTATAGTTCAAAAGATAGTGTCTGAAAAGTAGGTCAAAGTCTACGATCACAGTCACTAGGTCAATAGACATGGTCTCATCACAAGGAAACTATATGTGATGTCAAAGCCCTATCCCCCTATAATTCAAGAGATATAGCCCAAGCTAAAGTTTTGAAAAGTAAGTCAAACTTTAAGGTAAAGGTCACTAGGTCAAAGGTCATGATCTCAAATGAAAGGTCTCATCACAAGGAATCTGCATGTGAGATATGAAAGCCTTTACCCTTATGGTTGTATAGATATAGCCAACGTTAAAGTTTTTCAAAAGTAGGTCAAAGTCTAAGGTTCAAGGTCACTAGGTTATGGTCTCAAACCAAAGGTCCCGTCATAAGGTATCTACATGTGAAATATGAAAGCCCTACCCTTTATTAGATTAGGTCTAGATCCTATCCATGGGTAAAGAAGGAAATATGTACAGACAGACCTACCCCTTATAGTTCAAGAGATAAAGCCCAGGTTTAAGATTTGTCTACGGACGACGACAACAACGATGCCAATGACGACAACGACGACGCCAAGGGTATGGCATTAGCTCTCCGGACTTTTTCGTCCCGGCGAGCTAAAAATTACATAGCTCTCAGTAGCAGGTTTTTGTCAAAAATCAAATAACTTCCAAAATACAAGAAGTATTGTCATGAGGATTCTATTCATCTGATGTTAGTCTTATCTCTCAGAGAGCTGAAGAAACTGCCAAAGTACGAGTAATTAAAAATTAGGTAAATGGTTAAGGTCACAAGGTCAAAGGTCATGGTCTAAAATGATAGGTACCATCACAAGGAATCTACATCATGGCGTACATGTGAAATATCAAAGCCCTACACTTATAGTTCAAGAGATATAGCCCAGGTTAATTTTTTTAAACTAGGTCAAAGGATATGGTCTCAAATTTAAGGTCGTACACAAGGTATCCACATGTAAAATATCAAGGCCCTGCCCCTTACAGTTCAACTTCAAGAGATATAGCCTAGGTTAAATTTTTTTGAAAAGTAGGTCAAAGTCAAAGGCCACAGTCACTAGGTCATGGTCTCAAAGTAAAATATCAAAGCCCTGTCCCTTACAGTTTAAGAGATATAGCCCAGGTAAAAGTTTTTCAAAAGTAGGTCAAAGTCCAAGGTCAAGAGGTCAAAGGTCATGGTCTCAAATGAAAGGCCTTGTAAGAGGGTATCTCCATGTGAAATATCAACACCCTACCCCTTATAGTTCAAGAGATATAGCCCAGGTTAAAGTTTGACTACAGACAATGACGACAACGACGCCAAGGTTAGCTCTTCGGACTTTTTCATCCCGGCAAGCTAAAAAGGTACAATATCCAGATTGTCATGCAGTATTCACAAAAAAATCACAACTCTGAAATCTAACAACTTTCTTACCTGGTAATTTTTTTATTTGGGGATAGCATGGCCTGAGGAGGAGGGTGTTGTACTGTAGTCATGCTCCGTACTCGATCGTCGGAATCTGATGGAACAGACTGCAGGGTGTTTGTCATAGCATATGTAACCTGAAGTATCATAGTGTTATTATGTAAAATACAAGTCCTAGGAGTGAGATTCTGTTAAAAAAAACAGATAAAAAAACTGCAAAAATATATATCATTCTGTCCCTTATTATCTGAGGACTTATCTATCTGCACTTTTACCCTGGGGGTCAGTGGCTCAATACGTAAATTATAGATATCAAAATATTTTAACTGTACTGTACCTCCATGAACATGATGAATAAATGTGTGCTTGTGAATGCAATATAGCAGGATAATTAACCCAAAAGATACCTTTGTTCATTGTTTTCCTGGAGTTTTTCTAGGAATTTGGTCTTAGCACTTTTGATTTCTTCTCTCGAATCCTGAGATCTTGTGTTCATTGTAGAAATTGGACTGTATAAAGCCCCTTTGTGTCAATCAGGGCTTCAAGACTGCTCTGGCACTCCTCAACTTTAACTAGTGTTGTATAATCTGAAAAATTTCATAATCGATTATCGGTTTATAATCAGAGAGGATTTTAATCGATTATTTCGATTTAATCGGAAATAATTCTTTCCTGTTTTTACAGAAAGGAATATTACAAGCAATGAATAAAATTCACTAAATCTTATGCTAATATACATAGCAAAATGTCTAGAAAGAAGTCCAACCATAGAATGATAAAATCCTGTCTAGTAGTCAAGATCACAGTAGTAATGGAGTCAAAACAAATATGAGATTGTAATAGTGGACATCTTTATACGGCAGATACAGGGATGGGAGGAGGAGGGGGGGTTTCCATACGACCTAATTGAACCGAAAGATTTTTCTCATTCAACAAATGTTCAAGGAATTAAGCAATATCTTCGTGGAGTTTAGGCTAACAGTACTGTGAAATTCACTGACCTTGTCTTTCTTACAAAGCTCAGGAGTTCGGCGTAAAAACTAAAAAAAAAAATTTTCTAGACGAGTAGGTATATTGACGTATCGAAGGACCGTATCACATCTGACGATGGAGTTTTCTATAAGAGTACTTTTTTAGCCGAGTTGCAAAACTCGGCTCTTAATTTGATGTGAGACGGGCGGGCGGGCGGGCGTCTGGGCGGGCGGGCGGGCGGGAGGGCGGGAGGGCGTCAACAATTGGTTTCCGGACTATAAGTCAACTACGAAAGAGGCTATAACAATGAAACTTCATACACTTACTCACCATTAGTCAAGGATGAGCCCTATTGATTTTGGGGTCAAAAGGTCAAAGGTCAAGGTCACAGGACTCAGATGATTGAAAATGGTTTCCGGACCATATTTCAGCCTGTATAGCACCTATAATCATGAAACTTGTCAGAAATGTTTCCCTTGAATCAAGGATGAGCCCTATTGATTTTGGGGTCTAAAGGTCAAAGGTCAAGGTCACAGGACTCAGATGATTGAAAATGGTTTCCGGACCATATTTCAGCCTGTATTGCACCTATAATCATGAAACTTGCCAGAAATGTTTCCCTTGAATCAAGGATGAGGCCTATTGATTTTGGGGTCAAAAGGTCAAAGGTCAAGGTCACAGGACTTAGATGATTGAAAATGGTTTCCGGACCATATTTCAGCCTGTATTGCACCTATAATCATGAAACTTGCCAGAAATTTTTCCCTTGAATCAAGGATGAGGCCTATTGATTTTGGGGTCAAAAGGTCAAAGGTCAAGGTCACAGGACTCTGTTGATTGAAATTGGTTTTCGGACCATATTTCAGCCTGTATTGCACCTATAATCATGTAACTTGCCAGAAATTTTTTTTTGTGAATAGAAAATGACCACTTTTGATTTTGGGGTCAAAAGGTCAAAGGTCAAGGTCACAGGACTCTGATGATTGAAAATGGTTTCCTGGCCATATTTTAGCCTGTATTGCACCTAAAGTCATGAAACTTGCCAATAATGATTCCCATGAATCAAGAATGACCCCTATTGATTTTGGGGTCAAAAGGTCAAAGGTCAAGGTCACAGGACTCCGATGATTGAAAGTGGTTTCCGGACCATATTTCAGCCTGTATTGCAATTATAATCATGAAGCTTGCCAGAAATGTTTCCCATGGATCAAGGATGACCACTATTAATTTTGGGGTTGAAAGGTCAAAGGTCAAGGTCACAGGACTAAGATGATTAAAAATGGTTTCCCGACTGAATTTGAGCCTGTATTGCACCTATAATCATGTAACTTGCCAGAAATGTTTCCAGTGAATAGAAAATGACCACTTTTGATTTAGGGGTCAAAGGGTCAAAGATCAAGGTCACAGGACTTAGGTAATTGAAAATTGAAAATTGTTTCCGGATGATATAAGAGGGTGTATTGCACCTATGATCATGAAACTTGCCAGAAATGTTTCTTATGAATCAATGATGACCCCTATTGATTTTGAGGTCAAAAGGTCAAATGTAAAAGGCCATAGGACTCAGATGATTGAAAATGGTTTCTGGACCACATTAGAGCCTGTATTGCACCTATGATCATGAAACTTTCCAGAAATATTTCTAATGAATCAAGGATGACCCCTATTGATTTATGGGTCCAAAGGTCAAGGTCACTGAACTATGATGATTGAAAATGGTTTCCAGATCATATTAGAGCCTGCGTAGCACATATAATCATTAAACTTGCCAGAAATGCTTTCCATGAATCAAGGATGATCCCTATCACTGATGATTGAAAATGGTTTCCAGATAATATTTGAGCCTGTATTGCATCTATGATCATGAAATGTTCCGGAAATGTTTCCCATAAATCAAGTATGACCCCTTGTGATTTTTGCATCCAAAGGTCAAGGTCATAGGATTCTGATAATTGAAAATAGTTTCGGGACTATATTTGGGCATGTATTGCACCTTTAATCATGAAACTTGTCAGAAATGTTTTCCATGAATCAAGGATGACCCCTATTGATTTTGGGATCAAAAGAGCAAAGGTCAAATTCATAGGACTTGGGTAATTGATTTGGTTTCTGAATTATATATGAATGTGTATCAACCTGAAAAGTGTCTGTGATGCTTCCCATCTGTCGAGACCATTCAAGTTTTGCAACTCGGCACTTTGCATCTTTGATGCATTTTAAGCTTATATTACTATTAAATTCAATGAGAATCCTAATTCCATCCATTGTATGCCTTAGACAGTATATCCTTTTCAAATTATTTACACTACGCCCGGAACTTTTACTCCTAGAAACAATCGTTGATCTACTTTCGTTTTATTCGTACTTGTCATACGCAAATTCAACCGAAAACTATGTCATTCTTTTCCACGTTGAATATTTCCGATTATAATCGATTCTTAAAAACATAATCGATTAATCGAAATTGAAGGTGTCATCATAAAGAGAAAAATACTGAAATACACAGCAACCTTTTCCTAGTGAAGTAGAGTTATGACGGGGATGATACACAGGGTTTTTTTTTTTTTATTTTGGGGAAGGTGACTGTGCCTGTCCCTTTTGGGAAAATTTGCGACATTTTGCTAAAATTGGGAAAATTTTGGAACAAATTTTCACCAAAGTATAACTCTAAAGTATCATTTATCAACACTGATAATCTATTGATTTGCTTGAACTGAACAAGGGATGAATAAAAATCTTTTAAAAATACACTTCGAAATAGGACATTTTGTGTTGACTTCCAGGTTTGGAGTCTTATTTTCTCCTTTTTCATGTTTTTGTGAATTTCAGGGGGATTTTTTGGGAAAAATAGAGGAAATTTGGCATTGGGAAGGGGCCGAAATTCGGCCCCAAAACAAGGAAAAAAAAACCCTGATACACTATAACAAACAAAGACCAAACAATTGGGAATTTTTAGAGTCTAACGTTTTGTCTAAATTGGGAAAAAAAGATACTTTTTTTGCATTGGGAATGGGGCAGAATATCGGCCCTAAATCAGCCCTAGCGACGGCCCTGGCATGCCGTACAAAAAGTATTAGTATTAAAAAATCGTCAGGGCTTTTCTATTTCCCAAGTCATAAATGAGCCATACAGTCACTGGTCCAGGGGTTAAATTTAGGGCTGTCACGATACACTAAGCTTATGATATGATAATGTTTCATGATATTTACTCACAATACGATTTGTATCATGAAACATCATTTTAGTGGCAGACCCAGCTTTTCAGTTGGGGGCCCAAAGAATTGGCATGGGGTCTTGGGACCACCTAGGTCCCCAGCGGGTCCAGGGCAGAGCCCTTGTACTGGTAGGGGAACCAGGAAGGCCACCCCCCCCCCCATATCACTCCATAAAGCATCATAGGGACCTCATCACTGTGCAATAATTGTATAATATTTACTTTTTTACTTTAAATGATCGTTTCACCCATGATTGGAAAATTTTAGGGGGGGGGGGGGGGCGTGCGCAGGCACCTGTTGATCAGTTTACATAAAAACTGAATTACTTACTGTATCGTTGTTTTCCAGTGCAGGTTCTGTAGGATCCTCTATGCTGGGCTCATCTGATAACGTAAACTTGTATGTATAGTGCGGTATGAAGAAATAGTTTTTGACCATCGGACAGAATTTCCTCTGAAACATCAGCGGCAGCCCCTACTTCTGCATTTTTCGCGCTAGGCGATCGATTATTTTACTTCCAAATCGATTACCGAAATCGGATGACTACAACATCCCGTTAATCGATAATTATCGACCCATCATGAATGAAATATCGATAAATCAATCAGCTCTACATCACAAGAACAAAAAAAAAAACTTACCCAGCATGCCAAGACACCAATTTCACGGTGAAGAGATTATTTTGATCGTACGAAAGAGAGAGAAATTCCCCACAAAGAAAAATCCCTCCTACCATTGGTGTATACGCTTCTTCGATGCCTAAACTCTTTACTGACAAAAATAATACAACAAAACTATCAAAAAATATCTTTTTTATTGCCTGTGGATACCTCGAACCATTTCGAAATACCGATTAGGTTTATGGGGAATGGCGATTTTCCCCACAATTTCCAACATTCCTCACAAGAAAGGTCATTTGACAGGTGTGAGTTCCCCACAAGTGGGGTTTTGCCAGTGCTCTCTCTCTTTCTCTTTCTCTCTCTCTCTCTCTCTCTCTCTCTCTCTCTCTATATATATATATATATATATAGAGGGCTGTTCGATAAATTCGTAGACACGTTTAATAAAATTTGTATCGTTATCGTTAAACATTTTTATTATATATTAATTTATTCCTTAAGATTTTAATCAGCAAAACTCATAGCAATTGGTCCATAAGCAAAGAAATTGTGTTTTTTCTGAAGGAGTCTCTTCGGAGAGTGGCGCAGTAAATGGTGTCCAAAACGACGCTATGCAAAGTACGGATTAATTAGAAATTTTCTGTTTTTGTTCTGTCGGGTAACGTTTATATAATTTCAATCGGTTCAAAAATAAATCATATTACAGTTTTTATTAGCCAATAATGCGCTCCCTGGTTCTTTCTATCTGTTCACAGACTATGCATCAAAGACTTTCATTTAAGAACGTTTGGATCGGACAGTTTTGTTCGTTCAGGATGTTCAAACCATTCTCGTTGAATGAATGTTAATCACCTTTTCATCTCCGTTACAAATTGTATACATACTGACGTGTACTCGAAACACTTTTCTTGCAATCAATAACCATGTGCACCAACTACAAAATGTATTTAAGATCTTTTATGGAATGTGTATTAGCTTGAACAAAAATAAGTACCTTTTATAGAGTTTGAATTTCTATTTAATTTTAATTGCTTATTTGAACTCTATTTCCTTAATTCCTTTCTTTAATTCTTCGGTGGAAAGTACTTTCGGCTTATTGGGAAACCCCAGTTCTGCAACACCTTGTCCTAAACTTTAACTGCACTTTTTTTCCATAGAAACCTCTTATTTGTCAAAAATCATCTTTATTTCATTTATTAACCCGAGTACATCATTTATAATAAAGGAGAAAGTACTTCATTTTATTGAAAATTCCTTGTTCTCATATAGTTTAACCTGCACTTAATACAACCTGTTTTAAACAAGAGACGAAAGTAGAACATAAAGGAATCATTTTGTTATCTAATGAAAAATATGGGATTTTACTGCTCGGCACTAGACCTGATTTTTTTTATTTCGTCATCAAACTATGCTCATTATGAAAATGAAAACGAAGAAATATGTCCCACAAGACATACCTCAGTCCTTAGGTTCTTTGATATGAACTTCAGGTCAATATCGAAATTTTGCTCTTTATATATTCATATATTCTTTGGATTTCCTCTATTTTTGGTTAGAGCGCATCAATTGCTGATAAGACATTAGGTTTTTATTCATGTATTTACCCTATTAGAGCGCACGTAGGGGGGTTCGGCTATGTGTCAACAGGGGTGTCGATTCCGAATCGGAGATCAAACAACAATTGTAAGTAGATATTAAGTTTTCAACATTTCTATCCGTTTTACAAGGATGAAGTATAGTGCACAGAAGGAGAGGATTATATAGTGACATGTTGATTACATTGAAGACGTTCAAATAGTCTCAGATACTTATATGTTTTATATAGAGTGTGCGGGTTCAAATTTCCTGCTTAAATATTGATTTTCAATTATGTTTTTGTTGCATGAAAAAACTTACATTAATCAGCATCATCTACTACATTATGTGTTCATCATCAATAAACATTTTACACAAGTAATTATTGGAAAACGGACAAAGAAAAGATAAATTCAACCAGATTTGTCGATTTAACGGATGTAACAAACAAATTCTATCTAGAGTCACGTGGGAGGGTTATATGTTGCGTTTGTCCTTGTTGCGACATTGATTTACAGACAGTTCCCCTATGTGTGAAGCCACAGGGTTTCCTTTTTAACTCAATATATGATGCAGTTTTCTTTGGAACCGAAACCCCATGTTACATGAGCAACCGAAACCCCATGTTATACATGTAGTTACTTGATTCAATTTCAAGATTCATAGCATATAAGGAGAGTTATTTTATTTATAATGTTTGAAATATGTTTAGGGTCTTTATAGTACAAGAAACGTGTTCAGAAATGTACTGTAATAATTTTTTTTTTCACTTTTGTATAGAGACACGGCCATTTTTTCTTGTCGCCGATACATTACCAGAGTGTTTGAAGTATCTGAGACTATTTGAACGGCTTCAATGTAATCAACATGTCACTATATAATCCTCTCCTTCTGTGCACTATACTTCATCCTTGTAAAACGTTACTTGCGCACAACTCCTATTCCTATGACTCATAGATCTCGTCCAACACACAATTGTAGTGTAAAATAACCTGTTCACTGTAAGGTGATAAAACAAACAGACCTTATGATGCAAGGGCCCAAGAAATACACATGGATATGTAAATCGATAATGTATGTGTCCACCGGGGTTTCAATTCAGGTGTCCAACGGGGTTTCGACACCTCAATTAAACAATACAAAAAGGTTATTTCTGTATAGGTTAGAAGTTATTTTGAAGTTTTATACATGGATAAGAAGGGGCCGACTCAACGCAGCCCATTCTTATTCATATAAATAAATTCTTCTTCTAAATACCTTCCAATCGCCCTACATGGCATCTAGTTACCACGGTGGCTCAATTAGTAGGACACTACAACCCCTCTCATAGAGTAACATTGTAATGAATGTGGAAATACATTTGATTAAGACTGCGCACCTATTTCAAAATCATAATAATTAGACAGCACTAGCCGTTGGTGCACAACGGCCGTCTAGTTGGATAACGATATCTAAAAGTGCAGTTCAGGGAAATGTTAAAATTCTTAGGCAAATAAAAAAATATGCTTAATTCCTGTAACCCGACCGACCGTCAAAAATCCTGCCAATTTACCGTTTTCCCCATATTTCATCAAAATATACGTCTATTCTAGGCCAGAATAAATTACCATCATATAATTGATAATAATGACCATATGATAGGCCTAAAATAAATTCATATAAAGTATATTTAGACAGTATTTACTTGGTTCAATCAAAGGGGATTCCCATGGAACATATCATTTGTGTATCACGTGATACCCAACGGTGATGATGCAAGGGCCCAAGAAATACACATGGATATGTAAATCGATAATGTATGTGTCCATCGGGGTTTCAATTCGGGTGTCCTACTACTTGAGCCACCATGGTAACTAGATGCCATGTAGGGCGATTGGAAGGTATTTAGAAGCTCTTATATGAATAAGAATGGGCTGATTAAAAATTTCATCGTTGCAGTCTAATTATGTTGTCCACAATGTACTCTTCGGATCTTGTTATAAACATTAAAACCGTCTGTACTATATCATATATCATGTATATGGATTGTAGAATGAATGCATTTTAAATCAGTGTGTAACAATACTTTCTTCTGTATGAAGTATATCTTTTATAGAAATCTATCTTAGGTTTGTGACAAGTTTTATTGTTTGGCAAACTATTTTTGACTTTTAACTTTTGTGTCGTATTACGGAACATAACATTGATATGACCGCGTGCTATTGCAGCCTTGGCAGACGAAACGTAAAAAAAAATGTGATCATGCAATGTTTTCACTGAAAAAAATTATTTATCATAAGAAAATGTAAGTGAATATTTATCCATTTCGAACAATGATAAAATACTTTTCTTTTATTAAAGTACTGTAAACAAAAAATACCCAAACAATTTCTGTTAATTTGATTTTTTCTTGATTAACGTATTACGTTTTCAAAAAAGTCTTTTTTTAAGTTAAACCTTTTGCTTCCTTTAAACTAAGTTCGCCATACACAACATGGCAACAACGATGATGATTAAATTTAGACGCTGAAAATTGACATGGCATATACATAAAGAAAAAGGAAGAATGGTACCTCTAACAAGGGCTGCAAACCAACAACATAACACCAAAACAACCCATGTAGGAATCATTTAGATTGATACTGCAAAAAAAGGTTTGCAAGAATATTTCATACGAGTCTTATAGAATAAAATATAACAATATTTCTGAAACATCAATTATTTATCCTTGCAGATGTTTCCTTCAGTGCACAAAAAGTACAAATGTCTAGATTTAGAATTCATCTCAACAGTATTATCAATGTTTGTCGTCTTATTCTGAAATACCATACATTTACTGTAAGATCGGCATTGTTGGGATTCAACTACCCGCTTAGCTACCTTTTTGTTTATTTGTTTATTCAGACTACATCTAAATTCTCAACACGTGACACACTTCCCAACATTCAAGCGTAAACGTGTGAAAGATAGTTCATAGACAGGCATCTATATAGGCATCTATATCAAATCATTCAGTTTCAGTACTTCGGCGACAGTAAGTACCTTTTTTAGAGTTTTCATTTGTCTTTAATTTTAATCAATTATTTGACGATAATTTCTTAATTCCTTTCTTTATTTCAACGTTTGAAAGTACTTTCGGTTTATTGGGAAATCCCAGCTTGTTATGAATTGTATGCCACACCCTGTCCTAAACTCTGAATGCACTTTGTTTCCAAAGCAACCTCTTATTTGTCAAAATCATTCTTTTACATTCATTTATTACCTCGAGTATATCATTTATAATAAAGGTGTAAGTACTTTCGTTTTATTGGAAATACATTTCTCTCGTATAGTTTGACCTGCACTTGATGATTTTTACGATGTTCTAACTTGGAAGCTAATACAACAACAGACCCATGTAAGGGCATAAGAAATCATTATGTTATCTAATGGAAAATTTCAATCGGGTTTTACATCTCAGCACTGGACCTGAAATATATATTTTGTTTTTGAATTCGCAATCAAACAACACTTAATATTTTAAAACTAAGATATATTTCCCACTAGACATACCTGAGCAGTCATTGGTTTCTTCTTTGATTGTGCGCACGTAATCCAGGATAACTACACCACTTGCTACTTGCGTAACAGATTGCCGTCCTAAGTCGGCACCGGTTGATCATTGGTCTGGTTGGTTTCTGTGTTGTCTTTTGTGTTTCATGTTTCTATGGTGTAAGTTGGTGTTCCATATCACTTTTGCGTCTCTTTCTGTGCATGTCTGCTGTTTCTTTTTTCTTTTTTTTTGTTCTTGTTTTTGTTGTTGTTGTTGTTTTTTTGCTTTTGGTTTGTTGAGTGTTTGCTGTGGGTGCGACAGCCCAGTGTTGTTGGAGATCCGCTCCTTTCTTTGATATGATCTTAAAGTCTATACAGTAATTAGAATTTTGCCCTACATATATTCATTCTCTAAAATTCCTCCTTTTTTCACTCGAGCATATCTTGCTGATCAGACATTATATATTGTGCATTGAAATTAGATATATTCAAATTGATTATCTTATACGATTGAACAGTACCTTGTCAAGTTATTTACCTTCATGAATACAAACGTTTTAGCACAGTTCCACCTAAGAATCCTGCAGGTGTGATACATGATATTTGAAACATATGGGCGGTACAAACAAACTGAATGTAATTCCTTTCTCCAGGTTCGGATGGTAGAGCGAGTTATTCACTCATATTTAAAAAACATAGTGTAATCAAAGATTACGAAGCTCACCTCGCGGCAGCAAAGTTCAATTCAAACATATCTCTAAGTACATGTATAATAAGAAAATCACTCAAGTGGAAAAAAGTAGGTCAAGGTCATTTTATGAAAGTTTGATCAAAGATACATCCAATATGCAAGTTTGGTACATGTAGCACTTATACTTTGCTCAATATTGGCCTTTAAATGCAAAATCACTCAAGCGGAAAAAGTAGGTCAAGGTCATTTTATGAAAATTTGATCAAAGGTACATCCAATATGCAAGTTTGGTACATGTAGCACTTATACTTTGCTCAATATTTGCCTTTAAAGGCAAAATCACTAAAGTGGAAAAAGTAGGTCAGGGTCATTTTATGAAAGTTTGATCAAAGATACATCCAATATGCAAGTTTGGTACATGTAGCACTTATACTTTGCTCAATATTAGCCTTTAAAGGCAGAATCGCTCAAGCGGAAAAAGTAGGTCAAGGTCATTTTATGAAAGTTTGACCAAAGATACATCCAATATGCAAGTTTGGTACATGTAGCACTTATACTTTGCTCAATATTAGCCTTTAAAGGCAGAATCGCTCAAGCGTAAAAAGTAGGTCAAGGTCATTTTATGAAAGTTTGACCAAAGATACATCCAATATGCAAGTTTGGTACATGTAGCACTTATACTTTGCTCAATATTGGCCTTTTAAGGCAAAATCACTCGAGTGGAAAAAGTAGGTCAAGGTCATTTTATGCAAGTTTGATCAAAGGTACATCCAATATGCAAGTTTGGTACATGTAGCACTTATACTTTGCTCAATATTGGCCTTTAAAGGCAAAATCACTCAAGTGGAATAAGTAGGTCAAGGTCATTTTATGAAAGTTTGATCAAAGATACATCCAATATGCAAGTTTGGTACATGTAGCACTTATACTTTGCTCAATATTGGCCTTGTAAGGCAAAATCACTCAAGCGGAAAAAGTAGGTCAGATGCTGCATCCAGTGCATGGGTTCACCTCAGCATCTCAAGATGAATCACTTGTGCAAGTTTGGTTACTGTAGCATTACTACTTTGTCAGATACTGAACTACCCCAAAAACTTAAACCAGACATTGACAAAGTCATTCAACCGGAAAATGTAGGTCAGATGCTGCATCCGATGCATGGGTTCACCTCAGCATCCCAAGATGAATCACTTGTGCAAGTTTGGTTACTGTAGCATCAGTACTTTGTCAGATACTGAGTTGCCCAAAAACTTTAACCGGACGTGGACGCGGACGCGGACGGGGACGCGGACGGGGACGCGGACGCGGACGCCGGGGTTATAGCATAAGCTCATCTCAACTTCGTCGAGGTGAGCTAATAATGGCTTGAAATTATCCTTACATAATTAACCATCACCATCTAAGTATGAGGATATTTCCTTTAGAACATTTATATGGATGATGATCTTAACACATTTCAAAAGAATAAAAACTTCAGCAAACATTTTAAAGTTTTTTATGTGGACCTGTACTTTAGTAAAGATAAATTGGATCTTTAAAAAATCGTCCAAAGTCGGCACCGATTGCCAATTATTCTAGTTGGTTTATGTGAAGTCTTTTCTGTTTCATGTTTCTATGATGTTATCTTGTGTCTCAACGGCTCTACACGAGACACAAACTTTTTTCCAATTAGTACATGTAAGTATTAAATTTTCATTTCTGCATTTTTTTTTTTTTTTTTTTTTTTTTTTTTTGCTGTTTATACTCATCATTTTAAAATGTGAATATATTATCGCATTAGGAAGCTATGCAATATAAAGCGCATAACGTATTCAAGACATGTCCGATATAACTCTGTTTCAAGAGCACACTCCCATCTACTGTTAACGTGGAAATGTTCCCATGAGGATACGCGTAACCTTTGACTCTTAACTCGAACTAATTGCAAATTCTTTTAAAATCATCCTCATTAATCTTTTCTCTACTGGACCATTTTAAGCTTTTTTAGTAGCATTTATGGTAAACAACATACTGCTAACCAAAACAAGAAACTTGACACGTCATATATCGTCTGATAGGTAATGTCTTAGGAAATTCATATTTATGGATTAAGTTATATTTTTCTATGACCAAGGTCAAATTGGCTAAAATTCAAAAATTTTCTCCGCCTTTTACTTATTTTAGATATTTTGTAAATGTAATCCTAGCCGAAAAGAGGGAAATAGGAAATTTTGTTCTAATTTCAAGAAAGACAACACGTTTATATTTTTAACGTGTAGCAGCAAAATATTGAAATATATTTAATTCTTACTTTTATACGTTGCTAAGCAAGAACATCTTTGTTTCAAATTTGGCAGAAAAGGGCCATTATCTTGAAGCATTGTCACTTCTTTTACTTTGAGAGCTTCCATTTTAATTTGGAGTACTAATTGAGTGAAAATATACTCAAAAATAAATTTATTTTCATGATTTAATCATGTTGCTTAGCAATGGCTTTAAGTACATACAAATTTACATGAAATGTTCGTTTTCTGTCAAAATAGCAATTGTTTTCGTTTTAAATTGCTATACTTTTTGGCCACAGAAAATGCACATGGAGTAAAAAGAAAAATTATCGATTTCTGAATAATTTTTTTTTCACAATCTTAAGCAGGGATTTATTTTTTCATGTTGCTTAGCAACATAATAATCAACACATAATGTCTGACGGAGATGATTATTAATGGAATTTTATTGGATCGTATTTTCAGATCATGTAACTTTTTACGCTTTTAAATTGTTATAAGAAAAGCTGGCCTTATAAATATAAACAACATCTTGAAATTTTGCTCTTGAAAAACTATTTCATGTTGCTAGGTAACAATGTTTAAATAACAGAATGACAGCTAGGAAATGAGACTGATTCTTAATAACCGTCTTCATTTTCTTAAAATAGGTGTTCTCCTTCAAATCTCAGTTTACTCTAAACATTTTACTGACAGGCAAGGTTTAGCATTTTCTGTCGGCTGATGGGGTGGGGGTGTTAACGCGATTTTAGATAATCAACTCAGTTTGTGTAACCATGGTAACAATTGCTCTTTTGTGCATCAAAATTTTTCCAGCACGTAGTGTCTTTTTGAAATTTACAAGGCACTTTTGACGATTGCAGAGACTCTTCTTTCTTAGTTTTTCTACAAAGCTCGAATGAAACGGTGAATCACTCACGTCTGTATCCCTTTTTCAAATTCCCTTTCAAATTGTATAAGATAATAATGATAACTTTAAATGTTAAAAATGGGGGAACTCTTACTTACTCTAGATCATATTAATTCATATAAATATCTAAGACATCCGCTTTCTACGCGAGAACAAATATACAAGCATCAAAAGAATACTGATTAAAAACCTTTAATCTGAAGTTGAAGAAGGCCCAAGGCTCGCCTTATTGGTCGGAAAAAGTTCTATTAATCCTTATTTTTCAAAAGAAGAATGTTTAGAGAAAGTGCTGTTTATTGATATTGGAATATTGAAGAGTATGGATACTTTGAGATGTCCAATACGTATCAATACACAAATGTTGAGTATCGATAATTTCAATACCTTTGACGAGAAAATAAAATCCTAAACTTTAAATTCGTTTTTGGTTCTTATTTTCATATTTCTTAGAACTGAATCTTCTTTTATCACATCAACGTTTAGACGAACGAGTTCAAATAATCATATTCTGATAAATCGGGTTGCCAATGTGACGCCATGTCCAAATTTTGAGCTAAAAGAGAATTTGCCAACGTTCTGGTCAATGCTGTAAATTTATCTGCTCGAAAATGATTCTGATGAAACAATTATAATACTTTTGACGCTGTAATTCGCTGTGTTTGCGATGTCTGTGCAACAAAAGGACGACTAATATTCAGAGAAAATGTAAATATTAGAAATGACTGTCTCAGTTTTGGTGTTCATGGATGTATAATTCGCGATTCACGGAATTTGCACATGACCAGTCACCAACCAGAATTCTTTTGTAGACAAAGAAAAACTTTCCATACCTGCCATTGTCATCTTTTTATCCCTTTTATGTTTTTGAAATAATGGAAAACATCAATTTGTTGTTTATTTCTGTTTTATATAGTTTTATTGATGAGAACATAAAAACTCCATTTATTGATCATTATTATTATATATTTGAGAAAAATGTAAGGATGCGTATTGTTTTGTAAATATTGAGTATTGAAACAAAACGAATTGTATTGTATTGTATTGAAAAAAAATATTTCAATATACAGCACTACTTAGGGGAGGCCCCCTAGAATATAAAATTTTTTCTCTACACCAGGTACGATCACTTCCCTCCGGTCAAAATAGCACAATTTTAATCTTTTTTTCTTCAAAAAATAGTTTTTTGAATTATTTTTTTTAATATTTTTTTTCAAGGGAACCCCCTAACAGGAATATATGTGACCTCTCTGTATAGGAGGGGCGACCCCTCCCCCGACTGTGAACAACTATTCGGCCCTCTAAGCTGGTGCAACCCCCCCCCCCCCAGCGGGCGCTTCTTACACCGGATCCTTCCCTGTATCTTCTTATAGATTTTGAGATCCGAGTCATTGGAAGAAATAAATAAAAATCGGTACAGTAAGTTATTATTCTTACACACCATTTGCTACTTGCGTGACAAATGGCCGTCCAAAGTCGGCACCGGTTGCCCATTGGTCTCGTCGGTTTATGTGTAGTCTTTTGTGTTTGATGTTTACATGTCGTGTGTCTCTTTTCCGTCTCGTGCTGTACTCGTCTTTTGTGTTTTTGCTGTTTTGCTGTTGATACTGCAACGGGATCTTGTTGGAGATCTCCTCCCTTCTTTCTGACTTAGAAGATAATGTCCATTCAAAATTAGACGACTTATATTTGATAAAGAAACCTTTAAGGAAATGAAAAATCTTCGTCTCGTCTCGTGTCTCTCTCGTCTCTCTCTCTCTCTCTCTCTCTCTCTCTCTCTCTCTCTCTGAGGATGATAAAATGAATACCGAAAATATTTTTTTTTCTTTTGATTTTTGCTTAAATCGGTCATGTGAACTGATATATGGTCAGAAAATATAATCTCCGGTCTAGAGGGCGCTACGATCTTTTTGTAAGAGTGGAAGGGGGAGAAATGAGCAATAATCGGAAATAGTTTTTTCTATCGATGATCGGGAGCCATAAAATTGTTACCTGCCTATCGAATATCGACAGCTATCTGGATTTGACACTCAAATTTAACATTAGTAAAGGAGAGTATTAATATTTTGCTTTACGTTCTTTACCATAAAGTAGATATGACACGGTTACTTGCGAAAAATAAAATGATTTGAAAGATGAGGAATGGTAAGGTAAATCTGTCTTGCAGAATACTAAAATCGTAGAACATGCTAGATGGCATTCACAATGAACTTAGTATTTCAATTCGTTTCAGATAAGATAAAGGTCAACATACGTATGTCTAAGTCAACTATCGCTGATAATAACAACTTAGATTTTCATTTTTATTGTCATGTCAAGGACATCTTATATTTGCCTATATAATGTGTGAAACTTTGAAATGCACGGCGTTACATGCTCGTCAATTTAGATTTATTTTACTTTAATTTTTCAACTGAAATTCGTTTTTTTAGTTCTTATACGATGGTTAAGTTTTACTATCGATCATTGAAAATCGCCTGGAAAATTTCGTCGATCTGTAAGGTCGGCAAAAACATGCACAATTCACATAGTGTCCTAAGGCTATAAGAAAAATAAAGAATTTATGTAGGAAAGTATCTTTACGCCCACGCAAAAAAATGTAATAGTGAGAAAAAGAAATCTTAACCCGATCGTAATCGTGATCTATATACCAATTCAATAGCTTTTGTTTGTTTTCATTTATCGGTTTTCAAGTTGTTACTGTAACTTTCAAATACAATATACATGTAACAATAAACAAAAAGAGGATTGACAACTGGGCCTATATTTCACAGACTAAGTTCTCAACGCATCGTTTCTTAATTGACGAAGTGTGCATCATCTGTTTTGCTATGGTTTGTTTTTTATTTATTTATTTATTTATTTATTTATTTATTTATTTATTTATTTATTTATTTATTTATTTATTTATTTATTTATTTTACCAAATATTACGATGAATGTGAAATCAATTTATGATGAAAAGAATTAGAAAGAACGTGAGAAGAAATCGAACATCGGTCGCATGCAGACAAGTTACAACGGCACTTACATACATGTACATGTACGTCGCTTATTACGCCAGATCTCAAGCAATTCTGCAATATTGTCATGAAGTTTAATTATGATTCTCCAACGTAAAACTTTTTTCAATTATTATTATTCACCAGGTTTTCATGATAAAACATAAATGAGTACCGGACCTTCTTCTTTGTACATATAACGGTTACATTTGTAATATTAATTTATCAACATTATGACGTCGCGCGCACGATAACAGTTTGACGTCACGCACGTCAACACATTTTCACATAAGCTTGTCATTTTCAAATCGCCATAACTTGAGATATAAGTAACACAAAAGATTAAATAAACATTCTTGTAATCGCAAGATATTAGGCTAAAAACTGTTGATTCAGAATTTTCGATTTGAGTATTCGACGTCGGCTATGTTTGATATTTTGGTTCATTTTTTATTTTCGTTAAGTTGAAAAGCATGTTACAATTATATTAAAACCATTGAAATTCAAAAGAATAAGAATCAATTTAAATAAGGAAATATTCACAAAAATTTTGTGTTTTAAGCTGTATATACTTCTTCTATGAATATGCCTTACATTGTTGCAAAACACCGCCAAATGAAAACGCCGCTAATTCCAAATCGAAATTTGAGGTTCTTTGTAAGAAATACTAGCTTTAAAAGTTTTATGTGCTGAAGAATTCATTTAATTTTTTAAACATCATGAAAACGCTCAAATCTGTCTGAATACAATGATACCCAGCATGAATAAATTCGTTGTCATATAACATAATAACACAAATTTGCATCGAATAATGTCAAATAAAATCACGCCATCGGTCAATGTGACCGGTACGGTGGAGAAAGGGTTAAGATAATTGCGACACGATCGTGACAAGAATAGACAAAAATGGCCATGTTTGCAGGAGGACTGCGCCACGAAAAAAAATTAATTTCGAATTGGTACATCATTCTCCAAACAAACACATCAGCATATTTGGAATTATAACGGCTGTAACTTTTGTAAAATTTAAGTAGGAAAAAGGAATTACTCCATTAATTGTCCGATTGTTACCGATCATCGAAAGAACATTCCATGTCAGAGGTTTCTTTTCCGATCAAATATTATCCAAAATATACGATTCTACATTATTCAATTTTGTTCCCTGCATTTCAGATCGTGACTATGACTGACAACGGTGCATCCTCCATTCCTCCTCAGACTTTTGTTGAATGTGGTATCTGTAAAGGAAATGCCAACATTTCATGGTTTTGTAAAAATTGTCCGACTTCACTTTGCGACGCATGTGCAACTACCCACAGAGCGACCAAACAATACAAGTCTCACACTATTGTGGAACGGACTTATACCGTCCTTCGATTATTTGGACCAGCAAAGATAGCCGAACAATGTGAAGTCCATCCCGAGAAAGACATATCATCTTACTGTAACAAGTGTGACGCTCCTTGCTGTATATCCTGCTTAGTCCAAGACCATCAGCGCCATGAAATCTCCACCATAGAAGACAAATATCTGGATGCTGAAAAAACATTAAATGTTTACTACAAGCAGCTTGATACCGATGTCAGACCAAAGGTGGACGAAATGGAGGACCAGACCAAAGAAAATGTTAAAGAAGTCAATTTTAAGGTGGAAAAAGTCATAAATGACATAAATGAATTTCGCAAAGATTTCATTCAAAATTTTAATAGGTCATGCGATGATCTGATCACGGAAGTAAATCAAATATCAAAGAAAACAACCGAAGCGTTTAGGGGAATAGAAGAATCAAAGAAAATGATTGAATCATTAAAAAAAGAAATTGAAGAGAAAATTGAAAGGGGAAGATTAGACATCATAAAGTATCAACCTCCAAAACTCGAATCTCTTTTCCCAACATTAAAAAGGCGCAAAAAAGTTGAGATATCATTTGAACCTTCAATGAAAATGTTAGAGGTTATGAAAGAATCAGTTGGGGAAATTAAGTCCAAAGAAATTGAAAGAGAAGAAATGGACAGATCCACAATGTTGATATCTGTACACGTACAAAAATTGCATTCATTTGATAGTAAAATAGGAGTCACATCCCTGACCACAGCAGGTAACAACATGGCCTGGGTTATGTATTTCAGTAGTCCTACCATGTACCTGTATAACGATGAGGGTCAGGGGAGATGATAGTTACATGTACAGACAAGACAGTGAGATGTGTATCAGTGAATGGTAAGGTATCTACAATGATAGACCCGGCGCCGTTTGGTTGTCATGGTGTCTGTGTGACTGGCAAACAAGAGATTGTAGTGTGTATGGGTGACCAGGGTGATGAGAACCATGTGGCTGTGTACTCATCTGATGGACGTAGTAAGGTACGTGAGATACGGGGTAGGGACGGTCAGGGGAAACACCTTATTACTAATCCTGACCTTGTGGTACAGAATGGTCAGGATCTGTGTGTGGTGAATTATAGTACGAATGTGGTATGTGTGGATGAGAGAGATAATGTGAGATGGGTGTATGACGGTAAACAGGCTAAGCTTGGGAGGTCATTTGATCCATTGGGTATATGTGTAGATAAGTACAACAACCTGTTGGTTACTGATTTTAGCAATAACTGTGTACATTATATAGATAGGGAGGGTGGGCTGATACAGGTGATACTCACACAGGAACAAACAGGATTAATGTGTCACCGGGGGATCTGTGTGGATGATGATAGAGGACATGTCTGGGTTGGGAATTTCTTTAAAAATGTTGTTATTGCGAAATATTTAAAATAAATTAGAGAAGATTTATGATACAGTATGAGTAGTGAAAGAAAGACATTTAATGTAATAAAGATAACAATAATTAGTGTATAGATAACGAAGACGCTTAGTCGATACTGATGACTGTAAAATTGATAAAAAAAAGGAATAGATTAATTGATGCACATTGTATTAAATTGAAATTAATGTATAAAATCTACAAATATAACTGCATAAATTATACATTTTATTCCTAATTGATATATCTTGGACCCAAATAATATTCGATACCCATATTCTAGTCTTTCATTTTATTTATCTCTTCTTGGACATTCATTGAAAAATATATCATCCTACTAAAAAAAACTTTTTTAATTATCCATGATAACAAATAAAATGGCATGGAAAGAGAAAGATACTGATAAATGTTTTGTTTGATTATGAACTTACTTCTTGAAGACTTTGTATCAGAAATCCGAATAAAAGAAATCCGAAAATAATTCTACTATGCATCGTTATTTCCCATTGATTATTTTATTACTTGTGGACTATATATTTGTAAGAACTGCAATATTAAATATTTTTATCTAACACTCTGTTGTTTTAGAAATATATGATACTTTAACTGATACAACACAGGATGTGTGGTATCGTCTATGTAGAAAGATCTCCAAAAAGAACGTGCAACTACAAGAAAAAAGACATAAACAACAAGTTAATAACCTCAATAAATGAAGACTACAATGAGATAAAGAAGATAGTAAGAAGATATCAACAGCACTCACAATATAGTACCAAATTGAGCATCAACAGACTCCTGGCACACTAGAGGTGGGACCAGGTACCCGGGAGGAGTAAGCATCCCCTGTTTACCATCTCCTGATACAAGAAACAGACTTGAACAGCAAGTGTAAAACCAAAATAAATGATATCTTCATAAGACTACTGATAATCTATCAGCATGGTGCCACTGGAGGTAACATTTGCATGAATGTTAAACGTCTTGAAATTCAAAAGCTTCATTCAAGAACAGATAAATGTTTAGCATGGATCAGACATGCACATTTTGGGTACTGAATTCTCATCAGTGATCAGCAATCTAAAACATGTAATAGGCCAAAGAGTGTGAAAATTATTTTGTCTAAAAATGTACCAATAGACATAGCAGGATGGGTGGAATGTGATGCTACAGGACACACGTTTTAGAAATTTCATGAAATTTTGATAACAGAAATTTTCGAATGCATTGAAAAAACGATCAACCGAAGTTGATATAACTTGGCTAAATGTGCCCTCAGGGACTCCTGGTCCACCAACAGTGACACTCACCAAGTGGTACAAATGTAAAACGTCTTCAAACTCAACAGCATAATTTAAGATAAAACATTTGAAACAAAAGTATAAAGACCTATCTGTGACAGCTGAACAGAAAAGAATTTCCTCCAGTAGGAGACTAATAGTTCTCTCCCCCTGTTCAGCATTGAAAGGTTCTTCAGTAATTATCCGGAAACCATTATTCCGAGTAAATCTTACCTAATGATGACCTTGAATATGCTTCTTTCCCTCAAGATATCAAAAAAAATATGTGGATAAGTGACCATTGGTTCTTTATCCATCACCTGGAAACCATTATCTTAAGTGTACTTTTTGTACCCGACCTTTGACCTACTGACCAAAATCAAAAAAGCTCCTTCCCTTCTTTATCATAAAGTACATGTCCAAATTAAGTTTGAATAGGTGAAAAAGGTCATGGATTTAAGATCTTGAAACCGTTATTTTAAGTGCATTTTTCCAAATTTGATTTAGTAGACGTGTGAATTTGGTCTCGAGTTATTATCTGGAAACCATAATTTTTCAATTTTTATCCTTGCAGTGACCTTGACCTTTGACGTAATGACCCAAAAATCAATAAATTCCATCCCATTTTGATAAATAAGGATATTTCCAAATTTGGTTTGGATAGGTGAAAGGGTTCGTTGGCTATCATCTGAAAACTGAACGTTTGATGGAATTACAAACAAAGCAAACTCATAACCTCCTGTGTCATAACATAACGGAAAATGGAGGGGATGTACAATAAAACAAGAAATTTTTATTTGATTTTTTTCTTTATTTGAGATTGCACCTCCAAATATTCATTGATAATGCAGTCTTCTTCAATTGCTGATTAACATACATATCGAAATGGTCTTTAATATCTCTTTCAGAACATTGAAAATTTACTTTTTTTTAAATTAACCCGCATCAAATATGTTCCTGGAGTATTTATTGGATTTTTTGCTTGTTATAAGTAGCTAAACAACTAATGATTACTATATTACAAAAATATCTATATTGCACAAATAATGGATTTCTCCTGTCCCACATGGGGAAACAAACATTTTTAAATATTCATTTGCACCTTGTCTCTTGGATTCACACATTTTCAGTATCTTGCACAAGCAAAGTCACATCTCACATGAGACATACAAAATACGAAGCAAGTTGTCGACATGCAATTTGACACATTCAAAACTATATCAAGTTTTCATACTGAGACTTAAGTTTACACAGAATTATTTACAAATTTTAATGTCAAGAGTTTCTTCCCCTTTCTATTAGAAAGGATTGTCTCCCGTTTACCAATTATGTGTGTATTGACACTCACACTATCACAAATTACAATATCACAAGAGACTATGGTAAGCACAACCATTTTAAGTTGACCAATAAAGGTCAAAGTTCAGGCAATTTTACACTTCCATACTAGAACATGCTAGAGTTCAAACACAGATCTTTCAGTTGACCCCTAAAGGTAAAAGTTTAAGCAACTTTAAACTCCCATACTCAAACATGCTAGAGTTCAAACACGGAGTACTATTATACAACATTTAACAATTTTACATATTACAATCTCACAAACGTAATTAACAGATGGAGCTTAGCACTAAATAAATGCCTTGTACAATGATCAAGACCTACAAGTATTTTCAACAGAGAGCGAAAAATTTAACTTCAAAGCACGCGATAGTTTTGACACTTTCTTTGGATCGAAATACAATCAACAAGAGCTTGTTTTGAATTCTGCAAGTTCGGAAGAAATCAGCGTAGATTTAAGAGGTCCCAGCATGTCATTGTGATTTGCCTGCGACACGTTGCGTAGCTGGTTTAGTGCGGACATTAGTTTAGCATTGGCAGTGTCTAATGTTTGTATCCTTCGTTCCTTGGCCTCGATGAATTTCTGTTTCTGATAAACGATGTTTTGCATCTCTTCTTGATCATGACGGAGCTCATCCTCTACGTTCATCAACCTATAAATAGATATGTCAATATCAGAAATAAAACAAATTTGTCAAAATTCAGTTTTATATCATTATAGAAAAGTAAAATCTCTAAACATACCTGAACACCATAAAGGATGCAAAACAACTTTAATAAGAAGTAAACGTACGCATATTTCTCAAAAGTAAAAAAAAAGTGACTTAAAAATAAAATGGTGACTGTACTGTCACACAAAGATGATATGTATATTGAAAGCGGAGATTTAATTCCTCAGTTTTAGAAAGATCACTTAACTATTCTCAGGGGTTCATTTTCTTGATATCTATGAATCTTTTTTTTAATAAGTTTTATTTTACTTTCAAAGTCTGTGAGTACTGTTTAGAAAGACTGTAAATCATTTAATATCATACATGAAGATGAATTGAACAAAGTAGTTTTAAAAAGTGATACATATATCAATGTTTTTGTCATTATGTCAGAATAAGACAGATGTAGAAAAACAAGTTAATAATGTGTTACATTCAATAGAAAAACTGTTTCGATGTATCAATTCACAGCTTTTTCTTTCACCGAAGAACTTCAAGTTAAAGACTTTCGACCTTTTAAAAGCGGAAAAAAATAAACCTCCATGCTTATAATAAGACAGGTAAACAAAACATTAATCATGTCAACTATTAAAGCAAGCAACAAGTAGTTGAGATCAGCATGCCATTGATTAAACTCATAACAGTATGAAATATATATGTGTAAAACAAACAACCAAGCATTCAAAGGATCTTGATCAAGCAACAAAACCAGTTTGATTTAACATTCCACAAAGCAAAAATCAAGAAGTTAAAATGAAGAACACAAAAATCAAGAGGTGGACTTTCATGCTGTTAGATAAGGCAAAGTCAAAACTCATCAAAATTAGTTACCACAACTAACTAGGGGCCGACACCATTTAAATCTGACAAAGTATCGTCAAGCTCAGGCGACTGGGGTACCATGGTAACCAATGAGCCGCCGGCTTGTGGCACTACGACAACCAACCTTTGAATTATATTTTTCATCTGGTCGTCTTTTTCCGCCTGCTGACGTCGCATTCGTTCCTCGCTTTCTTCAAGTCGGTTGTGCCAGTCCTCCATCAGCATTTGGGTGCCGCTCTCATGCTCGTTCAGTTTTTTCTCGGCATTTTGCAGTCGTTCTTGAGCTTCCTGTAGTTGCTTTTTCAGCACTTCAACTTCTTGCTCGTACTGTCATTGATAGAAATTAATTTTTAACTTTACTTTGTACCAAGGAATCAAAGATGCATCAATGAAAAGATTCTGTATGCCTTCCAAATGGACGCATGAACATAATTTCATGCATAGAATATTTCCTTAAATTCAAAACGTTCTTACTATGCACAATCAAAATTTTCAAATACAAAATCCCATTGATTTTTTTTGAAATCATAAGCTAAAAGTACCAAGTCTTTTTGGAACATAGAGTTATTTCCCATTTGAAATGGTACTGCATATGACATAACACCACTATCCATACATCATTTGTAAAATTATTACCGTCTTTTCCCAAAAGTGATGACATCAAAATTAGTATACAGTATTTAAGATACTGTCTCAAACAGGATGCAACTCTAGTCTTTGAAACTTCAGAATAAAAGTCGGCATTCTTTTTCAAACAAATATCCATGTATATTATGATATCCTTTACCAGAATGGCCAAACTTTTAAAATCTAGGGTTTAGTCAAATAATACAAATCATACTGACCTCCTGCTTTGTTTTCTCTTGCTCCATAATTTTCCTTTGTACAGATCGGATTCCCATATGAACGGCATTCTGTTGCGACAAACGTCGATGGGGACTGTCCTCGGGGGTCACCTGATCATGACTTGCCGAATGAGACATACCTACATTAGCGTCAACATACACAGCATGATCACCTTTAGCGATCAATGAATCGGTAGCAGTCCTTCGTAAACCTTCATACGGTGAATTATTGCGTAGGTATAAGAAATCCATACTTCCCGTATGACTGATTTCCATGGGTCGCGTAGAGCCACTGCTGTTATAAAATGTCTGATTACTTGACTGGGTGCTGAAGTTACTATTATGAAAATCCTTGAACACTTCCGAGGGACATGAGCTGTGAAGGTCAAATTTTCCCGAATCACTGCCGTTATTGCTTTTAGAATGAGATGAAGAAAAACATAAATGACCCTGGTCTAACGATTCACTACTACTTGAACTGGATAACTTTGGTGCTAAATTGCATAGATAATCGGGAGACTGTGGTGAAAGATCCGTCTTCATGGGACTTTGAATTCGAAGTGTATCGTCTTCACTGCTTGCCGAACCAGAAGTAAGGTTTGCGGATTTTTGTGGAGTGACGCAAGAGTCTTGACTAGATAATTTTAAGCTCATTTTATGTCTGTACATTGAATTTGAAAATGATAATGGCTGAAGACTAGATTGTGCGGATGGGGATTTGTTAAGGTCACGTGAGAGTTCCAATCAATTAGACGTGGACTCGACAGGGGAGCTTGACTGACTGTACCCATACGACTGATAGCCAGAAGATGCTACGGTAGAAATCTGGCTGATCGATATTTGGCTGCCATTTATATTTTGACGAATTTTGTGGGTCATCATCAATGAAAGAAATCAGATCTATATAATCGCCATGATTACCCTCTGCTGCGTTCACAATTTCAGACCACGATTGGTTCACACTTTGTTCATTATCCATAGTGTTTGAACTCGCGGACACATTCGAGACTTCCGAATCGCAGCGAGATGTGAACACATGACTTGAGACAAGTTCCTCTGAATTCATCGTACCTGACAAACTTCGAACACTTTCTGAATCGAAACTTCCTGCTTGGCATTACGTGCCCCTAACACAGGTATATCCTCCTCACCACAATGTCTTAACATGTCACGGAGAATTTCCGTTGGGGACGTTCCAGCGGGAGTCACAACATTGTCATATATCTGGGACTTCCTCTTAGATGGTAATGTCTTACCGACTTCTGGATCCTCTATAGCAGTTGTGATTTCTTGAAGAATATCCGGTAATTTTCCGAGCTTTTGTAATGTGTCCTGAAAAACAATTCAAAAGTAAGCATACTTTTCCTACCGAACACTGGGACTTAAATTCCCATTATAAATCTACAAGTCAAATTCTACCCTCGAAATCATTTTACTAAAATTCTACCGAATTCTTGAGGATATTCTCAGATTCTTACTTAAATATGTACACAAATGTACATTAGTGCTGTATATTGAAATAAATTTTTCAATACAATACGATACAATACATTTTGCTTCATTACTCAATATTTCCAATACAATACGCATTTTTTTCATTTTGAAAATCTTTTTTGCCATATTTTCTTTTCCCCTATTTCCAAGATATATTATAATGCATTTATATACATATGCTATTCTATTCTCTAGACTAAGTTTACATTATATAAACCTTCTCAAGATTGCTAAGGTATAAACCTTTTGAACGTACAAAACACAACTCTAAACTACTTTCACCAAATTGAAATGATCGACTATTAAGGTCGGGGATGTATGTACCTGATTTGCCTTCTCCAGGTTTTCAATAAGTAAGGTATGAAGAAGAGATAGTTCCTTGTCCAGATCTATGTATCCGTCGTACAACCTTCCGTACTCTGTACAAATTATAAAATAGAAATCAATAATAGAGGTTTGAATTATCAATCATGACCATATGTTAGTTATATCTGTTTAAATTTTCATACAAGGAATGTGTTTCTTTACAAATACAAATCGATTTGATACGTGTATCATTTATGGATAAAAAAAAATTTGATATAAGAAATTGAGTCTTGGACACATATTAATAAATGAGCAAAACTTCTTCAAATGCACATTGAGCAATTCAGTACATGTGAACTTACAGAGATCTGGTCTAGAAACGCTCGTAAACTTCCGTTATGACGCTCAATAAAATCATTCATGAATATCATGAAATCTTCTTTTCCACCGAATCTGAAAATCGATTGAAAGAAATGTAAAATATGCATCTACTGACAATTTAATTACATAGTTACTTCTCATTGTTTGGGTTCCATGATACATTTAAACTCTGGAGAAATTTTACTATGTCAAACATTTTATTCGATATCTAAAGATGAAATAACTCTGGATTCTGAAAAGATTATTTTACTATGTCAAATATTTTATTTGATTTCTAAAGATGAAATAACTCTGGATTCTGAAAAGATTATTTTACTATGTCAACTATTTTATTTGATTTCTAAAGATGAGATAACTCTGGATTCTGAAAAGATTATTTTACTATGTCAAATATTTTATTTGATTTCTAAAGATGAGATAACTCTGGATTCTGAAAAGATTATTTCACTATGTCAAATATTTTATTTGATTTCTAAAGATGAGATATCTCTGGATTCTGAAAAGATTATTTTACTATTTCAAATATTTTATTTTATTTCTAAAGATAAGATAACTCTGAATTCTGAAAAGATTATTTTACTTTGTCAAATATTTTATTTGATTTCTAAAGATGAGTTATCTCTGGATTCTGAAAAGATTATTTTACTATGTCAAATATTTTATTCGATTAAAGATAAGATAACTCTGGGTTCTGAAAAGATTATTTGACTATGTCAAATATTTTATTTGATTTCTAAAGATGAGATAACTCTGAATTCTGAAAAGACTATGTTCAAAATAGAACTTAAATTGTTGTATCATTTGAAACACATTTCCTATTCAAATATCCTTTTATGTATCAATTAGGAGGATTATAATCAATGGCCTGTCAAACATTGTCAGGTGTGATGTCAGGCATTTGATGATTCCCTATCATTCAAACTCTACTGAAACTGTAATTGTGTGATGGATATCATCTCTGCAAAACGCTGCTTAAAATTTATTCAAATTTTAAATATTTCCATTTGAAATCGGACATACTTGGCAGAGTTGGCAAGAGTCTGTATAGTTTTGGCAATGTGAGTAAGATTCCGAACAGCTTTCTCTGGCGGAAATTCTGTAATAAAGAATATCTTGTAAAAATGTGGAAAACTTAATCTTTTGTTTCAAATTGGTCATTACTTAATCGAAGTTTTGAAAGAACAAATGTGAAATCTCTATTGGTGAATGAACTTGGAATCTGTTTCAATACACAAAATACATTATCATCATAAATGTTTTACGTAACTTGTAATTTTTATTTTATTACCATTACAAATGTCCATACATAATTCTGCTACAGTGCTAATTCTGATAAAACATGAATCAACCGGCTACAATAAGTACACGTATACAATTATGATTGGTCAAAACATTTTAGGACATTCATAATCATCAAGATCATTTACACTTACCTTGTATAAGATTAAACAAGCTTGGAGACAAAATAGCTGGGCACAGAAATTTAAGGAAAATGGAGCCTCGTATCAAATTATCGGCAATTTGGCTTTTAGACTGCTCCTCACACTGTGCACGGAAACTAGAAAAAATCTCTCGCAACTCACTGTAATATTGAAAAGATTTACAAAATTAGGTAAACGCTTATGTATGTCCGTTTGCATAAAAAAATGTCTACATAAATATGTGTTTGCATTTAAAAACATGTCAACATAAATATGTGTGTTTACATGGACGTACATGAATGCACCACAAAGTTGGTATGTGACATCATAGAGTTTATTAATGTATTATTTTTTTTAAAAAAGTTACACTGTATATTTTTCGTTGAATCTATCTTAAGAAATGCACTCATACTATTGATGTCATTTTCAATTTCTACTAAGGGAATCAAAGATGTCGACAAAGTCTTTGAATACTTATGCCACTTCAACATTCTTGGAATCATTCACAAAAGATACAATGACTTGTAAAAATGAATCACATGCAATTTTTCTGAGGAAAAACAACTAATGAGTTCATACCTTGGGAAGTAACAATGAGAGTTGATGATTTTGGCCTACACCATATCGCAGTACATATCTAGTAGTTTCTGGTGATTGTGCAGAGAGCTCGGATTGGCAAGTAGCTTCGTAGGGTCAACTTCACAGTCGTCCTCCGAATTTATCATGCTACGGACAAAGTCCGACAATGTGTCACTTAAGTACTAAAAATAGAGAGGAATTGATTATTAAACCGATAATATAATTTAATTAAATTACCACAGTATTTAATCACCTAGCTTATTTTGCAATCAACATCATTTTAGCACTGTTGATTTTCAAGTTCAAAACTAGCAAAGTAATATTTGAACAGGCCTAACGTTGTAGACATCAGTGATGTCATAATAGGCAACAATGTCTATCCAGCTATAGATAAAATATCGCTCCGTACGTTTTGTATGAGTTATACAGACACTACGGAATTAATTACATTACATCAGATGGAGTGCTCTTACTTTTTCTCCCACAAGCTTCATGTATGCTTCCATGGCTTTTGTGGCTATACTGTTCCCTCGGAAAGTTAACGTCTCATTGTCTGAAATAAAGATTTTTTAAAATATTAATATTTCCTCCTTCAAATTGAAAGAAATTGTTCATGATTAAATTGTTATCTATGATGAATTGTTAAATTTCTATCCATTGTGATTTTTATTTAATTTACTAGCATCAGTTTTACCTATAAAATACTCGGTGGTTATCTTTATTTAAGAGATCAGTCTCTTTTTTTTTTAATTTTTGAAATATCCTTAGAGATCATATTTTGCTGTGTATTTCAAAGCTGAAATAGACCCTTTCACATTATCTGCGGAACTGAATTTGAAACTCAGTTCCAGGGAACAGACAATAAACATTTGACTGCTATCGTTTTTTAGCAACAGAGCCTTAAATTCAGTAATGCTGAAAACATAAAAGGGACTGCATAAAGTTAATACATTAATTTTGACTGACCTTGACGTGTGACCTCCGATATGACGACATCAGTGAGTAAAAGTTTGGCCTTGTCAAGCTTCTGAAGGATATGGATCATCGTCGTGGCGATGTCTTCTTTGTCCCTGACCCCTACTATATTCTCCATGACCTCTGACAAGGTCACATACTCTGTCGTAAGGTACTGGAAAATAATAAGTCAGAGAATTAGATTACAAAATCCGACATTTTCAAATTAAATAATGTGCTCTATGTTGAGATGCATATGTTAATAGCCTTCGAGTTTGAGAAATAATTTCATTTTTTTTTTTTTGGACAGTAAAATTTTTTCAGACGTTACAATCAGCAGACATCTTCTATAATTGAAGAAATTACATTTATAACGTTTGATTTTATCTTTTTGACCTACTTCAGATAATTTGTTGTAGTATTCTAATGGAAGAATCTGTATGGGGTGGTAGCGGAGCTTCAGCCGGATCAGCGGTAATTCGCTCTTGTTTTCTTTCCCCGTTTTGCCGACAGTTCCTGAGCTTGTAGTGAACCATTTCTCTATGTATTGTGTACCAGTGATTTCTGACACAGGATTGTTCACATAACCTGGAAAACAAACTTTCTATCAAATTTTCTATTCATTCATGCAACCGGATGCAAATAATTCTAAATCTTTAGACTTTATCATAGTAAGACGAACTCAAATAAATTTTTGCTTTTTTTGTTTATTCATTGAACAAAATCAGAGAATTCTTCTTCCAATTCAGATGGGAAAACATCATATGTTTAATGCAAAAGTAATTTGAGAATACTATGGTCCTTATAATAGTTCCAATTCCAAATCCTTTTTTTTTCTCCTCCTGATATTTACTTCTCTTTTTTTTTCTAAAGACAATTTTCAAAGTGTTCATCCAAGTAAAATCTTTTATTGAAGAGATACCTTTTTTCTTGAAAATGTACTAGAATCGACCCTTACAACATTTTAAACGTTCATTTTGTTATCTTTTAACTTCTCAATATATACATATACTCTCCAATATTAATGCATCACGGCCAACACAAAAATACCCTATACACCTTTTAAATCAAATTCTCAACAGTACTACGGTAATTTGTCCCTTTTTCACACCTACCAATTTTAGCGTTTTTATCCTTTTTCTTCTTTTTGTCAGCCTCTCTGTACAAATTGACTGTGACCATACGCACCTCGGGTAAATTGCTGTGATAAATATAGATAATGATCGTAATTATGTTGAAACAAAATACTTGAGATACCCTATGAAATTATTTTTGCCAGGCTTTCGCTACAAAATCTTAAGAATTTGAGTGGAAATAATCTGGGTTTTCAGATTTTTTTTTCAACTTATACCACTGATACTAGTTTGAGTTAATTAATATATTAAACACATCAATGACTAAAACTTACTTGAATTCAAAGTGTTCGCCCCAGAATAACATGTCAGCCTTACATTTGCCGGACGTCCTCGCATACAAAGTGTGATCCAAACAAATCTCGCAGTAATATCTGAAAATATTACGAAATAATTAGTTTTGATGAACAAAGGTGAAAGACATCCATATACATTTTGTTAATGATATAATATTATATTGAAAGTTCTGTATTATTCTATAAAACAACGTATTTTTTTCTGATACCATGAAAACATAGAAAGTAAATGAACTTTTGTGTTTTCATTAATGCTCTTTTTTAGGTTTTAGTGTTATAATGTTTTGCCGTGGAAACACTTTGTTACAAATGAGCACATAAGGAAATCATGAATAACACTTTGACCAATTTCAAAAGTAAGGAAACTTTGAAACGCTTTAAAAAACTCTTTGAGAAACACTTTGAACAAATATGAACAAAAAGGAAAACTTTGAAATATTTTGAAATATTATAACACTTTGAAAATCACCTTGAACAAGAACATAAAGGGTAAAGCTGCAAAAGACAGCACGGCCTAATTGCAAAGCAGTAAAATTAATTTAAGCCAAAATGTAGGTTAAGGGCACTGAGTCAAATGTTACAACATAAATGGGAAATGTTTGTCATTGAAAAACTACAAGTAAATAAATGAGTACCTGTTGTATACTGTTATGTAACTACATGTACTGTATATATAGTTTCTGAGATTTTGCTTTATCAAGAAATGTTGATAACAAACAGAAATAAGGTAAATCTATATAATAGACAAAATCACTTTGCAATCTGGCCACAAATTTCAAAACACTTTGAAGAACTCTTTAAACAAACATGAATAGGGAAAGTTCAAACTTAGAACATTTTAAAAAACTTCGAAATAAACTTTTGAATTTTTTTGAAAATTACCTTGAAATAGTACCTTACTCTAAATAAATGGTCATTAGTTAACTCTTTAGATATGCAAAGTTGGTTTCCCATTTTCCTAAAAGAAATCGTCAGACGTACATATACATCGCTTGCATATTACAACCACACTATTGATCTTTATTTCTCAAACGGAATGCTTTCTTCATATACATACTATATACTTAGTCTAGTATTCACTGAAATCGCCTACTGGTATTTGAATGTCTCCGTGTGCATTACATGTCAATTGAAAATTACATTTTAACTAACATATCAATACCTTCTAAGGAATTTCTTTTAAAATATGTCAGTTTCGACAGATGTCAACAGGTCAATTTGACATTGTTAGTCTATATGTCATACTAAAATCTCAAAAGTTAACTCATTGTTTGATGACATACAAAAAACTGAAGGTTCCAAACTTCTCACGTAATTGGTACCATACATGTGCAGGCGCGTAGCCATAGTACTTATCACGTGGAAGCACTTTTTCTGACAGTTTTGGAGTAGCCATGAGACCCCAATTTGGCTCTTTGTGAAGCCCTGGGGGGAAGCGCCAGGAAATGAATTATTTCTAATTAACATGTAATCATTAATTATGTCTCTCCGTTCTCCTAGAATAAATCCTAGAAAATCTAAAGTTCAGAAGCGGCATCGGACACTAACCATTAACTTCCTATATTTTTTTAATAATACTCTCTTTCTTATCCCCGGATTTTTAAGTATTGTTAATTTAGTGAGACTATTTTTGCGAGACGTTTCTGATCTTAGTAGGAGGATAATCTCACCTCGACACAAATTCAAGATTCAATTGATTGGAAATTTCCAAGCCAATACGATTTCTTCATACGACTTCTCTAATATGTACACCACACTTCCTCATGACAAAATTAATGATCGATTATCTAATCTCATAAAATGGTGTTTTGATCGAGAGCGAAAAACTAACATTTGTACATCTAAATCGAAGGGTTTCTTTTCCACAACAGACTACAAATCATACAAATCATAGACATGTAGTGACTTGTGTAATGCCTTGTCCTTCCTCTTGGACAATATTTATGTTAGATTTGGTGAGGATCTATACAAGCAGGTTGTAGGAATTCCCATGGGTACTAACTGTGCGCCTCTTGTTGCAGATTTATTTTTATACACTTATGAAAAAGAATTTATCCAAAATCTTCAAAAGCAAAGAAAATTTGATGAGCTGAAATGTTTCAATAATATTTCTAGGTATCTGGATGATATTCTAACCATTGACAATCCTGCTTTTGAATTATATAAGAATGAAATTTATCCATAAGAATTTACCCTTAACAAGGCAAACCTTTCAAATACAGAAACACCCTTTTTGGACGTAAATATCAAAATTGTAAACGGAAAGATTCATACAAGTGTATGTGACAAAAGGGATGATTTTGGATTCAACATAGTACATTTCCCTTGGCTTGACGGTGATGTTCCAAGATTACCGTCATACGGCATTTACATATCACAGCTCATCCGGTACGCTAGAGCATGTACTGATATTTTGGATTTTCACAGTAGAAATTTACAAATTATCAAAAAACTTTTAGGTCAAGGTTTCCGCTTTCATAAACTAGTTAAGACTTTCTGGAAATTTTACAAAAATTACAGTCAACTTCCTTTAAAATTCGGATCTATACATGCAATAGAGTACATTACTATGGGTATTACACTACCTGTCTTTTATGGTGATATGATAAACAAAATAAAAAGGATCAAAGGTAGGCAGCATTGCCATCGAAAATGCGTCAGAATCATCAAACGCCTTTTATACCGTGGGTATGATCCTAATGTCACCAGACGGACACTAGGCTTGGTACTTAACCAATCTACAGTCTTGTACAAGCGCATCCTTGAGACTTGCACTCTGACTGACCGTGACGACGGGACTCCATGACGGGCCCTGTCCAAACCTCTTTAGAGAAGGCAGGGCCCCGACCACCTGTCCTCTCTGAATGTCAGTCGGACTCCTCGGGTGATTACATACATGAGCTCGCTACAGCCGGCAGAGCACGGACTGTATTACGCATGCCCTCTTTTTATATCCATTTACATATTCATCTGTGTCTATGGGGCCTCTGCGTTTCGCGGTCTTGTTTGTTTGATGTCATCTTACAGTGAGGAGGTTGTTTTACACCACAATTGTACGTTCTTCGAGACCTCTGGGTAATTGGAGAAGTGAGAGGGTTGTGCGCACGTAATCCAGGATAACCACACCATTTGCTACTTGCGTGACAGATGGCCGTCCAAAGTCGGCACCGGTTACCCATTGGTCTCTTCGGTTTATGTGTAGTCTTTTGTGTTTGATGTTTACATGTCATGTGTCTCTTTTCTGTCTCGTGCTGTACTCGTCTTTTGTGTTTTTGCATCGGGTGTTTTAGTGTTTTACTATTGATACTGCAACGGGGTTTTGTTGGAGATCTCCTCCCTTCCTTTTACGTTTGCTAAATATACGCCGTCCAATCTTATAAGAACATTATAGAAGTAAATGCCTTATCCATCGAAGTCTATGGAACACCCACCTCTGTTTAATTGTCTCTCACGTCTTTCACAACATTCACCCAGTAGTGTAATTCAAGGTTCTAAGCACAAAGGTTTATTGTACATGTACCGCAAAATAACAATTAGAGGCAAATTTACAACGGAGTTTGAAGAAAAATCTAGCCACCTGAAGATTTAGGTCCAATTACCTATAATGTGATTTTGAATTCACAAGACCCCTTATAAATCGACCTTTCATCCATAGGTAAAGTTGATAATTCAACAAATAATTCATATTCAAATGACTCATGTTTCATTTTATTGACCTTTTATAAGATAATAATATCTTTATACTGATCAATAGTCCATTTTTTTTAAGTGGGAAACAAGATTTCAAGAGCAGTTATGGATTCCCCATTTAATACTGTGATACCGGAAATACAGAACGGAAACCAAAGACAAAATAGGCGCTTTACAAAGCTCCGCAACACTTCAGATCATAAACATCATAAACAGTAATATGAATCAAATGAATGAAATTAGATCGAAATTGTGCTGTGCAAGCGGACAAAAAAATATCAGCAAAAGTTAATAAAAAAGCAACTTTATTTTCTCATTTCTTTCATCCTACACGAAGACAGTTCATCATAGCTTTGTGTTGGTTCAGTGTCAAAAATATAAAGTAGCTGTAAGGCGAGTGAGTGGAAATAGAATTTTTAGATTAGACTAGAAAAGAACCCGCGCAAGCGCGGAAAAAATTGTCAATTCAGTGGCGTATAGCCTACACATGAATTTTCCGGATTTCTTTTTTAGATAGATCGTAAACCTAAAAGCTGTTTTGACACCTGGAAATCCAACGTACACCCCAACAAACCTTTCTGCCTCTGAAATAATAGATAACCACAAATCAGCTCTTGCTTCCTTTGGCTTCGAAACTACCAAGAATTTAGATTTTGATTTACCATACTTACACTGCATACCTAAAATGCATAAGAATCCATACAAACAACGTTTCATCGCTGGTTCCTCAAAATGTTCTACCAAATCTGTATCGATCTTACTCACCAAAGTTTTATCTGAAATCAAATCTGGGCTTCAAAAATATTGTTCGACAGTATATTCTCGCAGTGGTATCAACCAGATGTGGATTTCAAAGAATTCGAAGGAACTTTTAGAACATCTGAAATCCACTCATTTAAGTAGAGTCAATTCGATCAAAGCCTTTGGTTTTTCGACACTTTACACTACAATTCCACATTCTAAATTGAAAAATTATAAGTAATGCGTTTACAAGTAAGAACGGTAATCGCAAATACAAATTTATTGTTGTTAACTATGACAAAACCTACTTTGTAAAAAAAAAAGTCCAATTCTGAAAATAAGTACACTGAAAAAGACATTATTCAGATGTTAAACTTTCTGATCGACAACATTTTTTGTGGTGTTTTGAGGAAAGGTCTTCAAGCAAATTGTCGGAATTCCAATGGGGACCAATTGTGCCCCACTCCTTGCCGACATTTTCCTTTACTCGTGCGAAGCTGGATTCATTCAATCTTTGGTCTCTGAAGGGAAAAGATACTTTGCTTCTGACTTCAACTTCACTTACAGATACATAGACGATGTGTTGTCCATCAATAATCCAAAATTCGCGGTATCTATCCTTCGGAGCTTGAAGTCAAAGAAACTACAGAGACAAAACTTCAGCATCCTATTTGGACATAATGTTGTCCTACGACACTGATGGTCACATGAACACCTAACTCTATGACAAACGTGACGACTTCAATTTCAGCATTACAAACTTTCCTTTTCTGAGTAGCAACATCCCTTCATCGCCTGCTTACAGAGCAAGTACCAAATATACGGATTTTGTTCTGAGAGCTAGGCGTCTTTCATATAAGCTTCTCAGTCAGGGATATGTTTGTGACCGACTAACATCGTCACTGAGGAAGTTCTACGGTCGATATAGGGAACTCGTCATACACTATGATGTCTCACTCTCCAGAATGATGGATGATATTTTGTCATAGACCATTTGAACCATCCAACCAAAGATTGTTCTCTATGTCTTCCAAAATGGAAGTAACCGGATGTGACAGTTCTACCGAATTTAAGCGACGGGTGTTGCATGCAAGCAGGAGATGCTTACTCTTCCTGGGCACCTGGTCTCACCCCAGTATCGGGAGTTCGCTTCTTTTCATATGATGGAGGTTTTTGATTGTTTGCTTTGGTTCCTGTTTTATCCTGATTTTGTATGCCTTCGGTTTCTGATTTTCTTAATTATCGATTTTGTGCTGTAAAGAGGGATATGGTCATTATCCATATTTGTCATTTTGATAGCATTTGTAGATCTAAAAGAGGCGTATCCGACACCCTCCCGTCCCATTTAAAGTTTCCAAATGTTAATGCCTTAAAAATCAAATTCCTTTTCTGGGGCTTCGCCCCTTGGAACCCCATAAAATCGTCAAGATTATAAGACAATAGTCAGTTTTTAACAATGTATACATTTTGTATTACTTAAAGTATTCGTAATACTTCTTATACTTTCAAGGAATAAACTAAATGCACCATTTAATTTTTTTGGAAAAGTGTATTTTGTAGATTTACATGCAACTTTTTACAACAATCTTCATAGATAAGATTGTTAGATATAAAAAAAATGCATTTGAATCCTTCAAATAATCCTTTAAATGTTTTCACAATATTCCGGGGAAGATCCCCCCGACCCAAACCTGCGGGAGAGGCTACACATTTTAAGTATATAAAAGTGAAAAAAAGAAATATGAGAACGTGTCTCGACGCTGAGTCAATGCAAAACGTCGTGGTAAAATAGTAAGTGATTGGTAATAGGGAATGCATTGAGTATTAAAGAAATAGAGCCAGAAAACAGATTTGAGAAAATTTGAGGAAGTCTGCGTTTTACGGGATTCGAACCTGGACTCTTCGGATTTGATGTCTGGATAGATGCATCACGCTTAACCAATAGAGCTTTGATGCCTTTTTGTCGAATTTTCTCTCGTAAGATTTTAGGTCGTAAATTTCAGAAAACAAATATGAAGTTTTAAATTAAATCAGCCTCCTACTAACATCAGAAATGTCTTGCATTAATCGCTTCACTAAATATATGATATTTAAAATGCCGGGGATTAGAAAGGGAGTCTAAATCAGAGGAAACATGAAGTTAATGGAAAGTGTCCGTCGCCGGTTTTGAAATTTAGTATTTCTCAGATTTGATATAGGAAAACTGTGAGACATAACTAATGATTACACGTTAATTAGAAATAATTCCTATATATATATCATATTATATGCTATATCTTCATATCACACCATTTATGTCTTTTATGTCTGTCCTCTTCGTTTCGATGGAGAATCGGCTAATTCGTTCCTTACGTAGTATAGATATATATTTTTTGTCCTTGACTGGCAGATTTGGGGGAGGGTGTCCAGCCTGTGATTAATAGAAAAAGTAACTGATTACGGTCATCCCCTTCTCGGTACCAATGAAAATTATCAAATTATTTCCAATTTATGTAGTAAATTTACCACTATCAGTTCCAAACAATATGTGGTGGCATCTATAAATCTGAACAGAATCTTTATGTATTGCATTCGTGAGTCATCCAAATATGTCAACGTGTCTATGACAATCGTTCCCGTGCTTGCGCGGGTCCTTTTCTGGTACAAATGTATATGATTTGGAAGGTCAGGTACTAGGTCTTATTATGATGATTTCTACAGGAACTAGGTCTTATTATGATAATTTCGACACGTACTAGGTCTTATTATGATGATTTCGACAAAATAACGATTTGTCGAATTAATCAAATAACATAATATGGTCCTATGAAAATTTTCAATATGCATCAATAGAAATCATGTCTATTTCTTGTGCATTTTAGTTCTTATATTGTTAGAGATTAATTACCGATGCGACATGATTTCCTGTTTGATAAAATGGCTAATGAATACGTTGTACATGAAATTATGTCTGACAGAATACAACCGGGTTCATGTATCTAATTAATAAAATGCTTGATGTACTCTTCCTAATTTGAATTGTAAAGTCTTATATGCTAAACGTTTTCGAATTCAATAGCATCATTTAAGAACAGATAAATTTGTCGCATAGACCAGACATGTAATGTACGTTGTGGATAATTAACCCTCGTCAGTGATCCTCAATTCAAACAATGAAATAAGGCCAAAGACTGTGAAAAGTACCGAAAGACGTAGCAGGATGGGTGGGATATGATGCTACAGGACCCAAGTTTTAGAAATTTCTGGAATATTTGATAACAGAAATTTTCGAATGCGCTGAGGATACAAACGATCAACAGAAGTCGATCGAACTTGGCTACATTTGCCCTCAGGGACTCATGGTCCACCATAAGTGACACTCACCAAGTGGTTCAAATGTTAAACGTCTTCAAATTCATTAGCATCATTTACGAGCAGATTAATTTGAAGCATGGATCAGACATGCACGTTTTGGGTACTTAACCCTCGTCAGTGATCCTCAATCTAAGCAATGAAATATGGCCAGAGACTGTGAAAAATATGTCAAAAAATATACCGAAAGACGTTGCAGGATAGGTGAGATACATGTATGATGCTACAGGACCCAAGTTTTAGAAATTTCAAGAAATGTACGTTAAATGCTCATTTAATGAAGCTTGAAATGTAAGTAATTTATGTTTCTTGAATATATAATTTTCTTTTGTGTATAATGTACGTTCATTCGGGCCGACATTTTATCTATATGACAAAATCAATACTTTGAGAAATATACTAATTTGAAAATATACACCGAGGGCAGTAAATATCACCCAGCATTTAAAACGAATTGACCAAATCTGTGAATAAAAAAAAAAATGGAAAAGAAGCAATCTTAATTTAGGAGTCGAGGAAATTGGCATTCTATTTGTATAATTTATTTCTTTTCACTAAAATTTCTGACCAACTACGACAACATTTTAATTTTTTTATAATGATGTCTTTTGTCAACTTCGGAAAAGCGGGTATACAGCTATGGCGGGGATATATATCCATTATAACAATCAGAAACAACTTTTCATATCACAGCTCATGGAACTACAATGTATTAACCTGAACATCATGATGATCATGAAAGTGAAATGACTGCAATATTATGAAAGACTAATTATTTCAAATATTACACAGTTTTAGTACATGTACACCCTTCGAACTACATTGACAACGTGTGTCAAAACACACGTTTACTTTTAGTATCTTTCTATCTTTATCAATGTTATACATATTGTTTATCTTAGCAAAATATCACATGCATATTGATTCTGTACACAGAGGTAATGGGTATGATGCCAATTGATTACACGGGAAAAGGGGGTGTTGTCCATCGAGGTCACTTTGATCTGTCTTATTGATCAATCACTTAACCGCTTCAATTGTAAGTGTCATATTTGATAAATAGGACTATCTTATTATGAGGTTCTTCTGTTGTTTCCTTCATTTTCGTAATAAACATCTTCAAATTTACAGAACAAAAGTTCTTTTTGTAAAAGTGGACATACATGTATCATTAGCATTTCATAACCTGTCAGTATCCAGGAGGGCTGATTGATATGTTGTGAGCCTCGTATCGAAGATTTTGAATTTTATCAGACATTTTGCAGTATTTTTCTCCATAAACCACTTCAGTATCTACACTTTTTGCCACCGGTGTTTAAAAGTGTGATAAATGCTTGATGTACCTTTTTTTGATTTGAAGATTGAAGTCTCATATAGGATACATCAGATAAATGCTGATAGAAGCATCATTGGCGGCTAATTTCTGACATGTACTACTACGTGAGTTTGTTCCAATTAACTGTTATCACCCATGTGATGTCATATGTTATCATTTGTTCTTATACATGAAAGGTTGCGTAAACTAATGTGATACTGTACACATAATGTTCTTTTTCATTAAGCTTGAAATGTAAGTATTCTTGAATATGAGATAAATAAATCGAAAGCGATATCTCTGAAATATGATGATAAGAAATAAAACAAAGGAAGGGATCTCCAACAAAACCAGGTTGTAGCACCCACAGCAAAACCCCAAAACACCCAATGCAAAAACACAAAGCAGACGCGTAAGGGACAAGGAACGTCAACGCACAACACAGAAACATCAAACACAAAGGACTACACATAAACCAACGAGACCAATGGGCAACCGGTGCCGACTTCGGACGGAATGCCACGGAATTGAAGTGTAATTATTGAGAAAAGAAGCAATCTTATCAATTTTGGAGTCGAACTACATGTAATTAGTATCAGGCACGGTCCATTTGATATTCGGGGGGGGGGGGGGGGGGCTTGGGGGATTCGAAAAAATAATTTTGCTCTCAATTTTGATAAAAAAAAATTAAATAGCTTATGGTGTGGCAGAAAAAAATAATCTTGCTCATACAAATAATCTGAATTTGAAGAATTACCATTTAATTTCGCTAAGATTCTTTAGAATTTTCCACCTCACTTCGCTCGCCGCAGTTTTGAATTTATATAAAAAAAAAATTTGGCTGACGCTTCGCTCACCAACGTTTTCCATCAAAACATTATTTACTTACGGCAAAGTTCATATATTTGAAGATATCAAAAGTTAAACATATATGTCAGTGAAAAAGGGCTTCCTTAAAAACATAGATATATTATGAATATTTATGTACATGTATTACTATTAATACATGTTGCATGTATCCCTAGAGTCATATTATATGTTCTTGTAAGCTAAGATTACGAAAACCTTAGTTATTCACCAATTTACAATTCTGCATTTAAAAATTTGTTAGAAGACCTTCCCCTCAGACCCTCTTATACATGTACCTTTAGTATCTACACTTCAAATACAGAAACACCGTTCAAATACAGAAACACCGTTTTTGGACCTAAATATCAAAATTGTAAAAGGAAAGATCCATACTAGTGTATAGGACAAAAGGGATGATTTTGGATTCAACAGAGTAAATTTCCCCTGGCTTGACGGTGATGTTAAAAGATTACCGTCATGCGGCATTTACATATCACAGCTCATCCGGTACGCTAGAGCATGTATTGATATTTTGGATTTTCACAGTAGAAATTTACAAATTACCAAAAAACTTTTAGGTCAAGGTTTCCGCTTTCATAAACTAGTTAAGATTTTCTGGAAATTTTACAAAAATTACAGTCAACGTCTTTTAAAATTCGGATCTATACATGCAACAGAGTACATTACTATGGGTATTACACAACCTGTGTTTTATGGTGATATGTTATATAATGATATTTATGTAAGATTTGGTGTGAAACTCTACAAGCAGGTTGTAGGGATTCCAGTGGGTACTAATTGTGCGCCTCTTGTTGAAGATTTATTTTTATACACGTATGAAAAGGAATTTATCCAAGATCTAAATAGCAATTCTCTGTAAGGACCAAAAGAATTTCAATAGCACGTAGAAATAGCATGTCTCCAATTTTGGAGATTTTTGGTATGGAAGGTGTATATGATGTGCTGAGACGAAAATAAACTTCCTTGTTACAAATTAAGTTTTTGTTGCCATGGAAACCATGCATGAAATTTTACGCATCAGTAGAATACTAGTAACATTGCATTTTCACAAGGCTCGTTTCCATGGTAACAGCTATTAAAGTCAGCTGAAATTTCCTTATTTTTTTTTCTTTATATGTTTCATTGTATAAATACTACACAATAAGTATGCTTCCATCCGCTATTCTTCTTGTCAAAATGCTCAAAATATAGGCAAAACCCTGTTTTGAATAGGCCCTATTTAAGACAGAAAAAGCTCCTAATTTTACATGATTTTGCTCAATTTTAAGGGCAAATAATCTGAAATGTCAGGCTAACTTGATTTCTACTGCCCATTATCTTGTATGTTTAATCCGCGATCTTTAAGACAATGTTAAAATTTGAGTGGGACCTCTTCATAATTTAATTCAAAAGGGTATGAAAAATGGTTACCATGGTGACATTCTGTTCAGTGCTATTACACATAGAGTAATTTACTGGTAAATTTTTAGCTGTCCGTTATATATTTTTAGGCATTTTTTATCGGTGATTTTAAAAGAGCATGATCATTGATTAAAAAATCACCTTAAAATTTTTCAAGGTTACAGGACCCAATGTCAAGGTTATCTTGAATGCAATTCACAAAATTTGGCAGAATTCTGTGATTTTTCAAAAATATGAGAAGCAGTTACTCAAAAATCATGTAGTATTGAGTAAAACAAACACATACATAGTAATTTTGGATATATCCCCTATTTACTGGCTAAAGTTGCAAAAATCTCAAAATTAATGACATCCTTGATTTGTAGCTAGTATTTCATAATAACATATAAAAAAATTTGAGATTATCATGACTTTTGTCTGGGGCTTATTTCCTTAGGAGAAATGTTCTGAACTACGAATTGTAATGATCTTCCACCTATTGGTCATAAATTTAGAGAGAAGTATTTTTGAAACAAATATTTGACAGTCAAGCCTAAAATTAGTAACAACAAATAGCAACAAAAAATGCTAATTTCATTGAAATTGGAACCTATATTTTGACTTGACCTTGAACTAAGAGTCAATGACCTTGACAAATTTTTAAAGTGCTCAAAGAAAGAATACTTTCATCTGTTGTTGCTACATAAAACTAAAGCAATATAAGTTATTTAAACCATGCTAAAAATCAATTTGAAAAGATATAGTCATCATGTGTCAAATGAGAAGTTGCCATGGCAACCATTTTTTACCTCAAAATGTAGGAAAACAAAGCAATGTCCCACTTATTTTTTTCAGTGATTATATTTATCGCATGAAATCTATTTTGTTCTGACAACAGTGATGGCGTTATCAGCCTGACATTTTGTGTTATTTTTGCTTAAAAATGGTAACAAATGGACAAAAATAGGCCTCAATTTTGACCTTGTTTTATGGCAATTTTTTTTTATTAATTTTGATTTGATAGGATTCAGCTAATTGAAAGAAATTTAAAATAATCTAATTTTTTCTAAAAAAAAATAAATAGAGGTTTTAAAGTTTATAAGTTGTTAACACCAATAAGATCTGACAATGGTTTCCATGGCAACATGATAACCAAATATGACTTATTTTACCATTTTTTCGTGCTATGAATAGACAGACCTCGTTTCCATGGCAACCGAAAGATTTATTTTCAAAAATTATTTTTTTTTTGTATTCAGGGCATTATACATACCATTTATAGAGAAAATCATAAAAATCCATGACATGTTATTTCCAAAATATGTTGGTCCTTACAGAGAATCGATATTAAAAAGCAATGAAAAAATAATGATAATGATATGAAATGTTTTATTGGTACTTCTAGGTACCTGGATGGTATTTTTACTATCGTCAATCCTGTTTTTTGAAAAGTATAAAAATGTTATTTATCCACAAGAATTGATTCTTAACAAGACAAACGTTTCAAACACAGAAACACCATTTTTGGACTTGAATATCAATATTGTTAATGGAGAGATATGAAGACGTTTACATTTATACCACTTGGTGAGTGTCACTGCTGGTGGACCAGGAGTCTCCGAGGGCACATATAGCCAAGTTCGATCAATTTCGGTTGATCGTTTCTTCAACGCATTCTAAAGTTTCTGTTATCAAAATTTCTTGAAATTTCTAAAACGTGGGTCCTGTAGCATCATATCCCACCCATTCTGCTACGTCTTTCGGTATGCTTTTTTCGACATAGTAAGTTTCATACTTTTTTGGCATATTACATTGTTTAGATTTGAGGATCACTGACGAGGGTTAAGTACCCGAAACGTGCATGTCTGGTCCATGTTGCCAATTTATCTGTTCTTAAATGATGCTATTCAATTTGAAGACGTTTACATTTATACCACTTGGTGAGTGTCACTGCTGGTGGACCAGGAGTCTCCGAGGGCACATATAGCCAAGTTCGATCAATTTCGGTTGATCGTTTCTTCAACGCATTCTAAAGTTTCTGTTATCAAAATGTCTTGAAATTTCTAAAACGTGGGTCCTGTAGCATCATATCCCACCCATTCTGCTACGTCTTTCGGTATGCTTTTTTCGACATAGTAAGTTTCATACTTTTTTGGCATATTACATTGTTTAGATTTGAGGATCACTGACGAGGGTTAAGTACCCGAAATGTGCATGTCTGATCCATGTTGCCAATTTATCTGTTCTTAAATGATGCTATTCAATTTGACGAATTTTACATTCATACAAGTGTGTATGACAAAAGAGATGATTTTGGATATAACAAGGTAAATTTCCCCTGGCTTGACGATGATGTTCCTAGATTACCGTCCTATGGCATCTATATTTCACAGCTCATCCGGTATGCTAGAGAATTTACTGATGTTTTGGATTTTCATAGAAGAAATTTACAAATTACCAAGAAACTTTTGGGACAAGGTTTTCCTTTTCACAAACTAGAAAAGACTTTCTGGAATTTTTACAAAAACTATTGTCAACTTCGTCTGAAATTCGGACCAATACAGGCAACAGAGTATATTACTTTGGGTATTTCACAACCTGCATTTTATTGGACATAACTAACAAGACAAGAAGGATCAAAGATAGACAACATCACTATCGAAAATGCGACAGAATCATCAAACGCCTTTTATACCATGAATATGATCCTAATGTCACCAGACGGACACTAGGCGTGTTACTTGACCAATCTACAGTTTTGTACCAGCGCATTCTTAAAACTTGCACTCTTACTGACTCTGACGACGGGACTCCATGACGGACCCTGCCTAAACCTCTTTAGAGAAGACAAGGCCCCGACCACCTGTCCTCTCTAAATGTCAGTCGGACTCCTCGGGTGATAACATACATGAGCTCGCTACAGCCGACAGAGCACGGACTGTATTACGTGCGCCCTCTTTTGATATCCATTTACATATTCATATGTGTTGCTTTGGCCCCTGCGTTTTGCGGTCTTGTTTGTGCGCGGTCATCTGACAGTGAGGATGTTGTTTTACACCACAATTGTACGTTCTTCGAGACCTCTGGGTAACCGGAAAAGTGGGAGGGTTATGCGCACGTAATCCAGGATAACCACATCTTCTGCTATTTCCGTGGCATGTGGCCGTGTTAAGTCGGCACCGTTTGCCAATTGGTCTCGTTGGTTTATGTGTAGTCCTTTGTGTTTGATGTTTGTGTGTTGTGCGTTAACGTTCCTTGTTCCTTATGCGTTTCTTTCTATGTTTGTCTGCTTTGGGTTTTTGCATTGGGTGTTTTGGGGGTTTATTGTGGGTGCTGCAACCTGGTGTTGTTGGAGATCCCTTCCTTTAATTTACTTTAGTAATACGATATCACAGTTAAGTAATCTGAGTTTCAGATCGTCATTCATGTAACCTGTTTTTTAGAAATGCTGGTGAATCACATCTCAATTTAGACCGAGAACAGGCCAAAATTCTATTGTTGAGTTGGTATTTTGGCCTGAGACAAGAGCATTTGAAAAGTGGTAGAATTTACAATTAAACTTTTTTTTTCATAATCTGCTCATATTTTGATTTTTTCTATTGGTTGTGTTATTATTTACCTCTGTTCATTTGATTTTGCGATTTTCAAGTTCAACAAGTAAGATTCCTTCCAAATTTCTGTGATTCAAAATACTCTCCTTCTTCAACTTTTCGGCATGTTTCTTACTGATGTCTTTTCAGTACAAATTCAAAACCATACATTCACAGAAACAAAAGCAATTATAGTCAATATTTTCATTAATTTGGTGAATTATGAAAGTATCCAATACTTATATCGGTATTTTTCATCCAATATGAGATTGATATGCATAATTCCGATTATATGAGCAAAAACTTTGAAAGAATTCAGAGCAAAAAGTCATCAACACGAGACAACTTGAACTAATAATAAACAAGTTGGAAAGTGAAAGTAAAGTTGTACACAGAAAAGTGATTAGAAAACTTACTTAAAGGAATTAAATGATGATATAACGGAAATGTAAAAAAGCAGCTTATAACATTACTAACCGAAAAATTCAATGTATGGGCAGATTCTGAAAAAAAATGTACAATTGTAAATTCTACCACTTTTCAAATGCCCTTGTCACAGGCCAAAATACCAACTCAAGAATAAAATGTTGGCCTGTTCTGGGTCTAATCTCAATTAAGATCTCTGTGATCATAGTTTAGCAATATGAAATCACTATTAAGTATTCCGAGATAAAAAAAATCTTACAGCGAGGCGAGAGCAAATTCAAATAAGTATTACGCTCCCTTTATGGTTCTACTTACTTTTTTCTTAGATGTTATTACCTGGGTACCTGCAGGTAACAGAAGTCAGAAATTAGGATGGGCTTTGGGCTTCTTTTTCAGCTTTACCTTCTTTGATACTATACTTGTATAAGGCCTGTTGGTGCCCTCCGCTCTTAGACTGCAGATAGTTCATTAGAAAAGTTGTCCAGCTTCTTTTTGTGGAGCTTATGTCGTTGTCTCCTTTTCTCTGTCCAATTTTTTTTTCGTTTTAAGACGTTCTGTTTTCCAATTTCACTCAAAATTCTGAAGCCATTCGGTTTTTTGAGTCTGGTTTCAGCTTCAAATTTGTGTTTGACTTTCATTCACGAGTGCATTATACGTGTAACATGGTTCATGTGATATGTTAGTACATCGAAACTTTACTAACTATTAGTACAACGTGCTTTTAACAGTACCAGCTTAGATACATGCAATTGAACAACATTTATGAAAAAGTATTATAACTGGTTACCTTTCTGATAGTAATACCGATCAGTGGTATTTCAAGCGAATATTATTTTTAGACAAGTCAAAGCTTCAGTAACATTAAATTTATTACAAATTGTATGTATTCCAGTAAAAATATAAATCAAATTTCATCCTTGTATTTCATCTCATTATAAGGTTCACGATGTACTCGTCAAATATTATTATAACATGAAAATATTTTGCCTGTTCATCTATATGGACTGTAAAATGAATGCCTTTTACATTAGTGTTAAACAATACTATTTTTCTATATGAAATTTATCTTTATGAAAATCTATCTTCTTTGTGTCAGGTTCTTTTGTTTGGCAAAATATGTTTGAGTTTCAACTTTTTGTTGTGTTATGGAACATTACATTGATATTGCACGCTATGATCGCGTGTTTTTGCAGCCTTGGCAGACGAGAAGTAAGAAATATTTTCACTGAAAAAAAATTGCTTTATCATGAGAAAATGTAACTATATATTTAAATAATTCGAACAGTGATAAACTACTTTTCTTTCATTAAGGTACTGTAAACAATAACACTTTCTGTTAATTTGAACTTTTGGTTGGATAAGTCCTGTTTAATAAAGTGTTTTCAAAAAGGTGTTTTTAAAGTTAATTTCTCGTAACCTATTGTTACCTATTAAACTTAGTTTGCCGTTAACAATATTGCAACAAAGATGATAGTTTAATTAAGACGCTGATTCATTATGAAAAGGGAATAAAAGGATCCCCAATAAAAGCTGTAAACAATCAACAAAACATCAAAACAACCAATGTATGAATCATTTAGATTTATGAACTGGAAAATAGTTTAGCAAGAATATTTTAAATGAGTCTTATCATCTTACCATCATCGGAAACCCATGCTCCTTCACTCATGCGTGACCGAGGGTGGGTTTCCGACAATGGTCAAATACATGTAAAAATATTTTTGAAAGATCACTTCTTTAGCCTAACAGATGTTTCCCTTCATGGCACACGAAAAGAGTTATTTCAAGTCTCGATTTAGAATCCATGTCAACCATATTATCAATGTTAATTGTCTTACTATAAAATACCATGCATTAACTCTCAGTCACTCCACATTCTTAGGATTCAAATATCCCTTAGCTACCTTTATTAAGACTAAATTTAAATTCTCAACACGTGACACACGTGACTTCCCAACATTCAAGCATAAACTTTTGAAAGATATATCATAAACAAGCAGCTACATCGAGTCATACAGTTTGAGTATTTCTGTGACAGTAAGTACTTTTTAGAGTTTTAATTTCTATTTAATTATAATCATATATTTGACGAATATTTCCTTTTAATTTCTTTCTTTAATTCTACGATGGAAAGAACTTTCTGTTTACTGTGTAATCCCAGCGCATTATCAATGGTATGCCACACCCTGTCCTAAACTTTGACTGCACTTTTCTTCCAGAGCAACCTCTTATTTGTCAAAAATCATTTTTATTTCATGTAACAACTCGAGTATATCATTTATAATAAAGGTGTAAGTACTTTCGTTTTATTGGAAATAACTTCCTTTCATATAGTTTGACTTCGTTTTGATGATTTTCACAATGGTCTAACTAGGAATTAGCACAACCTGTTTACAACAAGATACCCAGGCGGGACATAAAGAAATCATTATCTTATCTAATAGAAAATGCTTCTTGGGATTTACAGCTCGGTACTAGACCTGAAATATATATTATTACAGTGCATCACTTGCTGACGAGACATTGATTGCCTTTATCCACATATTGTGCATTGAAATATTTACTATCTTATATGATTTGACACTTCCCGAAGTACCCAAAACCTGCATGTCTGGTCCATGCTGCAAATTGATCTGTCCTTAAGGATCCCGTACCCTAATAGAGTACTGCCGGTTTAAATGTGTGCACATTTTCATAACTTCCCGATAAATGCCTATTATCTCATGATCGGGAATCTTCGTTCCGAAGGAGTTGATCATTGTATGAGAAGTGTAATCCATAATTTTAGCTAGAAAAGGATGTACAGCATTTTTTATGAGAATAAAAGTTATCATCTCTGGTATTTATTATTGAAAATGCATTAGGGATTGAATACCTTAAATGATGTTGTTATACCCTTAGATATTTTCTCCTTCATAGTCTATACGAGAAAAAAATCCAACATAATGACTGTTAGAAACAGCCGGTCCAAACGAACTGTTAAAATCGACTGTTGGACCGGTCACGTGACGAACTGTTGACCGGCAAGATATTTTAGTGTTGTTATGACAACTAGCTTCTTGTTTATTTCGGCTATTTTATTTATTTCCTCAGTTAAAGACGCCGAATAATGTAAATTTGATCATTTTCGTTAATAAGTTGTATTTGAAAAAAAGAACGTTCCCCATGCGGGGCCCCTTGAAAGGATCAAATATAAGAGTTATCTTCCCTAATCACCTGTTTACACCGCGCATCGTTTCAAAATGGCAACGAGTAACAGATGCTCCTGTGAGAGTGACGGAGGAAAATATAACAAAAATATTGGAGGACAGAGATGGTAAAAAACATTAAGAATGCAATACGAACTTCACAGAATATTCTAGTAGAATATTAATGCTCCATTAATCTCAATCTGTCGCTGATCGCTGATTGTACAGCTGAGAAATTGACAGAAGTTTTAGAACGGAGTCTCAGTATTATTTTTCAGATCGAAAATGGTATAACAAAACAGTTGTTGACAGGGGTCTCGGTCAACAGCTAATTTGTTGGACCCTTGGATGAACTGTTGACCTCGGCCTACGGCCTCGGTCAACAGTTCATCCTCGGGTCCAACAAATTAGCTGTTGACCTCAACCCCAGTCAACAATTGTATACTGTTGATTTTGAAGACGTTTAACATTAAATTGACCTTTAGTTCATATCAAAGAACAATCTAATGACTGAGCTATGTCTTGTGGGAGATATATCCTACTTTTAAAAAAAGTGTAGTTTGATGATTAATTTAATCCCCTCTGGATCATTCATTTTCACTTTCAATAAAGAGATTTCACCCTCACCTCTTCACCCCCCCCCCAAGAAAAAATAACTAACCAGTAAATTATGTTTCTTTTTATTTTGTTTCATTTTGTTCCCATTTCTTTTCGTTTTAATTTCGTTTCGTTTCTATTTTGTTTCGTTTTCATTTCGTTTCGTTTCGTTTCCATTTCGTTTTGTTTTGTTTCGTTTCGAATTTTACAGGTACCCAATATAAACGCCATGATCGAGCTATCTCAGTGACATAATTAAGATTTACTTAAGTGAGCGAAAGCGAGCTAAGTGTACACTTTTACACAAAATAAAATGGAACATAGGGTTTAATTTCGTCTTCATAGATGGCTTTGTCATGAGTTCATAGTATGGACTTAAGGTCAAAGTTCTGCTTCTCATATATAAACATTCTTTGTATTTCTTCTTTTTTTTTTTTGGTCCCAAGCATCAGTTTCTGATGAGGCGTTGGGTTTTTATTCACATATATGTGCATTGAAATGAACATAATCAAATTGATTATTGATACTACACTACCTTGTAAGGTTATTTATCTATATTGACATATGCATTTAAGAAAAGACAAGTCTATATTTACAAAATTGTTCTAAGTTGGCACCGGGTGCCCATTGTTCTCTTTGGTTTATTTGTTGTCTTTTGTACTTGATGTTTCCATGATGTTATTTTGTGTTCATATCCCCCATTTTTGTCTCTTTCTGTGAGTGTCTGCTCTATAAGAAAGGAGGGGATCTCCAACAACACCAGGTTGCAGCACCTACTATGATGTTGCATTGTGTGTTTTGTTGTGGATGTTGCAACCGAGAATTGTTAAGGATCCCCTCCTTTCTTTACGATATTAGAAAAGTTTTCATGTAATACCCCCCCCTCCTTGGAACACAACACACATCACTTCTACCTTACTCTACCTAAGGTGTATTTTCATGATTCAAATTTTATTTAAAAGCGGAGTTGTGTTTAAAAGAGTGGGACAATAGTCAATTAAGGAAAATGCGATAAGGCGGGTAGGGCTGAAGGGAAGATTTGGAATTAACAGAGAATTAGTAATTGGCATTTGATTCGCTTTCGGTAAATAATTAACTTCTTCATAAATAAAGTCTGCAAACTCCGTACGGCGACTTCGCCTAGCATACAAAGCAGGCCGCTCATACCGCTACGCCACGGTGACAACCCTAAAAAGAGATGTTCCTATGACGTCCATATGAATACGGCCCACTCAGCACACACCGGAAGTAAAGAATTCGTTGTTGTTTGAATTTGATTGCAATTGGGCTGATCCGAGGCAGTGGACCCTGTCCTTTATCGACCAGCGGACTCCCAAATAGGTGCAGCTGTTATATATAAAGTCTGTAAACTCCGCACGGCGGCTTCGCCTAGCATACAAAGCAGGCCGCTCATACCGCTACTCCACGGTGAAAAATTAAATTTGTAGGGTTGTCACCGTGGCGTAGCGGTATGAGCGACCTGCTTTGTATGCTAGGCGAAGCCGCCGACTTTATATATAACCTCTGCACCTATTTGGGAGTCCACTGGTCGATAAAGGACAGGATCCACTGCCTCGGATCAGCCCAATTGCAATCAAATTCAAAGAACAACGAATTCTTCATAAATAGTTTCGAATTAATCAATTTTCAACAAGAATATTCGTTGTTGTTTACGTTTTCACAAGCAAACGCCTATATTTTAATTTTGGGCATTAATAATTCAACAACCCCTCGAAATAAAAGTTAACAATTAACGTTGACGACTGAAGTACCAGTCAATCTTGGAAAAAATACTCAAAAATTTCCTCGGTAACATTCACAAAGTATTTAGAAAATGTATTTATGGTAAATGTAAAAGAAATATGATTTTATATACTGAAAAAATAACTTATTCAAACTATTTTTATAACGGCGGCGTTGTTAATTGTACAATATAAGCGAGAGTGAGTGTTCGATTATATATCTCTGGCCACGTGTTTACGGTCTGATAAATTCGGGATATAATAGTTGGATAAAATCATGCCATAGCACGATATTTCTTATTGAATCTTTTCATTGAAGTTAATTTTTACATTTCAGTCAACAACAGCGACCGATTGTTAGAAAATTTTCGACATTTCACTCGTATTATTCGTATCATATAAAAGACCCCGACCCTCGCTTCTACGTAAAACTATAAGCTATTTATCATAATTATGTCAATAAATATACTATATTTGATTAAAGATACAGTAAATGAAATAATTTCACGTACAGGACATATTTTGAATAATACTGGTTGAGCTGGTATCGCAAGTGAAAATTGGGCCGATTACCGCTCTTAACGTTTCAGGTCCTTTCTGATATCAAACTCTCTTGAAATTTCTAAAGCGTTTGTCCTGTAGCATCATATCCCACTCATCCTGCAACGTTTCTCTGTACATTTATGGACATTATATCTTTCACACTCTTTGGTAATATTACATTGTTTAGATTGAGCAACACCTACGAGGATTAAGTACCCGAAACGTGAATGTCTGATCCATGCTTCAAATTTATCTGCTGTTATTCAGGTTAAATGATGCTATTGAATTTGAAGATTTTAAGATTTTTGAAGATGGCGCCATAACGGTGATTTTAAGTATCTTTTCTCTTTCTAAATTCTGTAACCAGATCTAATGAGCTATTTTCCTTGCTTTTAAATTGTATAGTGAGAGAAGTTAAGTACCCGAAACGTGCATGTCTGGTCCATGTTGCCAATTTATCTGTTCTTAAATGATGCTATTCAATTTGAAGACTTTTACATTTAAATTAGCCTTAAGCTCTCTTTATGATTCTACTTTCCTACTAGATGCTTTGGTTTTGGTACCTGTAGGCAACACTAAGTCAGACATTTGGTTTGCTCCGGATTTCTTTTTCAGCTTTTCCTACTTGGATACTATACTTGCCAATACGATTTCTTCATACGACTTTTCAAATACGTACACCACGCTTTCTCACGACAAGATAAATGATCAATTGTCCAAACTCATTAAATGGTGCTATAATCGAGAGGGGAAAACTTATATTTGTACATCTGAATCAAAGAGTGCCATGTAGGGCGATTGGAAGGTATTTAGAAGCTTTTATAACAATAAGAATGGGCTGCGGTGACTCCGCCCCCTTCTTATCCATATATAAAACTTCAAATACCTTCTAATCTATACGGAAATAACATTTTTGTATTGTTAAGATGAGGTGTCGAAACTCCGTCGGACACCTGAATTGAAATCCCGGTGGACACATACATTATCGATTTACATATCCATATGTCTATTTCTTGGGCCCTTGCGTCATGCCGTCTGTTTGTTTGATCATCTTAGAGTGAACAGGTTATTTTACACAACATTTGTGTGTTCGACGAGATCTATGAATCATAGGAATAGGAGTTGTGCGCAAGTAATCCGGATAACCACACCGTCTGCTACTTACATGGCAGATGGTCGTCCTAAGTCTGCACCGATTACCCATTAGTCTCGTTGGTTTATGTGTAGTCATTTGTGTCTGATATTTTTATGTAATTTGCTGGTCCTTTTACTTCTTTTGTCTCTTTTTGTGCGTTTCTGCTCTGTGTTTTGCACTGGGTGTTTTGGGGTTTTGCTGTGGGTGCTGCAACCGGGTGTTCCCCTCCTTTCTTTTTAATCCTGATCAGTGGTACTTCAATGCAATGTGATTTTAAGACAAGTCAACATTTTTTAGTACCGCCCTCTACTTTGATTTTTTTAAATTTGTTTTTGTTTTATATAGAGTGCACGGGTCCAAATTTCCTGCTTCATGGAAATAATGAAATTAAAACATATATGACGAAAGAACAATGTAACGTACCATTCCAAAGATGAATGAAAATTTCATCGTTGCAGTCTAATTATGTTGTCCACAATGTAGTCGTCGGATCTTGTTATAAACATTAAAACCGTCTGTATTATATCATGTATCATGTATATGGATTGTAGAATGAATGCATTTTAAATTAGTCTGCAACAATACTTTCTTCTGTATGAAGTATATCTTTTATAGAAATCTATCTTCTTAGTTTTGTGACAAGATACATTGTTTGGCAAATTATGTTTGACTTTTAACTTTTGTGTCGTATTACGGAACATAACATTGATATGACCGCGTGTTATTGCAGCCTTGGCAGACGAAACGTAAAAAAATTGAGATCATGCAATGTTTTCACTGAAAAAAATTGTTTATCATAAGAAAATGTAAGTGAATATTTAGATAATTCGAACAATGATAAAATACTTTTCTTTTAAAAAAATACTGTAAACAATAAAAAAAAAATCAACAATTTCTGTTAATTTGAACTTTTCTTGATTAAATGATTACATAATCCTTTTCAAAAAATCTTTTTTAAAGTTTAACCTTTTGCTTACTTTAAAACTAAGTTTGCCATAAACAACATGGCAACAACGATGATAATTAAATTTAGACGCTGAAAATTGACATGGCAAATACATAAAGAAAGAGGAAGAATGACACCTCTAACAAGGGGTGCAAACCAACAACATAACACAAAAACAACCTATGTAGGAATCATTTAGATTTATACTGCAAAAAAAGGTTTGCAAGAATATTTCATACGAGTCTTATAAAATAGAATATAAAAATATTTCTGAAACATTAATTCTTTAACCTTGCAGATGTTTCCTTCTCAGTGCACCAAAAGTACAAATATCTGGATTTAGAATTCATCTCAACAGTATTACCCATGTTTGTCGTCTTATTCAAAAATACCATGCATTTACTGTCACTCCTCATTGTCGGGATTCAACTACCCCCTCGGCTACCCTTTTTGTTTATTTGTTTATTCAGACTACATTTAAATTCTCAACACGTGACACTGTTTACAGATAAGGAATAGTTAATGTTAACAAATTCTATGAATAATAAACGAAAATGAATGAGGACCTATCGCGAAAAATGGTGAATAAATGGTTAGATATGTAATAATTAACGTGAATGTAGGCATACAATAATTACTGATAGATTCCTCATAGTTAACGCTTGTCATTAACCATATGTTTTATTCCGCATACTCTAACCATATTCCGCATTGCTATGTGTATGAATAATCACTAACGTTGGCGTATGGAGAATGACTAACGTGAATGAGCTAAAAGCTACGCTTAGAATTTTCGTTTTGTTATTTCTATCGTGAATCTTAAATTTATATTAATCCGGCTCCAAGCAAAAATATATATCTGTCAATGAATTTAAATCAATGTTTACATATAAACAACAAAGAATGAAACTGAAGAGGGAAATCATGATATTTAGAAAAAAAAATTCTATTGTTTAACTCATATCACTCATTTTTAATGGACTCAGTATTTTTTTTTCTTTTACTAAATTCATGGACTCCGGCACTGCATACATGTACATGTAGTTCCTAATTTTTTTTTTTTTTTTTTTTTTGCCGCTTTCCTTTAATAAGTTAGTGATTAGCTTTTAAAATAATTAATGGAAAAAAATTCTGTATGGTCGGTAGCTTTTGTAGATAGCGACGTCTTCTAGAGTCGCGAGCGGTACGTGACATCAAGACATACCGGCAGGTCATCTTAATTATGCCGCATTATTAAATGAGATATCGGCAAGGTCCGATGACATGTCAATACAAAAGATTTCAGCTAGAGATAAATAACACTATCTATGGCTGTTAGATAATAAAAATAAAGCCTACGCTCACGCAGCAAGATACACCCGTTGGGATTTTTTTCACAACACCAAAATATTTAAGTCCCATAACTCCATAAGGACAAATTGGATGAACCTAGCTTAAAATCGAAAGGCGGCTTCCTCTTCAAAGTCTGATCAAAATGTACAAATATCATGAAAATCTGTTGACACATATTCAAGTTATTGCGTTCCATGCACCTATATTTTGCCCTTAGCTTAACATGTATGTGCATACACCCCCCCCCCTCCCCATTACACATAATTTCTGGATTATGTGACAAAAAATTCAAGAACCCCTTACAAATGTGAAAGAACATCCTTTCTACTTGAAGTATACAAAATTTCAAAACATTTCAACCAGAAATAGATTTTTAAATAATTTTTAAATATTTTAGTATATTTTCACTGTATTTTAAAATATCTAAGTCCCATAACTCTGTAACGACATATCGAATGAACCTGAAAATCGAAAGGCGGCTTCCTCTCCACAGTCCAATCAAAATGTATGAATATCATGAAAATCCGTTGACGCATCTTCAAGTTATTGCGTTCCATGCGCCTATATTTTGCCCATAGCTTAACATGTATGTGCATATAACCCCCCCTTCCTATTACACACAATATCTCGCTTATGCGACCAAAAAATTAAAAACCCGTTACATATGTCAAAGAGCATCCTTTCTACCTTAAGTATACAAAATTTCAAAACTTTTCGACCAGAAATAGATTTTTAAATAATTTTTAACTATTTTAGTATATTTTCACTGTATTTTAAATTGTCTAAGTCCCATAACTCTGTAACGACATATCGAATGAACCTGAAAATCGAAAGGCGGCTTCCTCTCCACAGTCCAATCAAAATGTATTAATATCATGAAAATCCGTTGACGCATATTCAAGTTATTGTGTTCCATGCGCCTATATTTTGCCCTTAGCTTAACATGTATGTGCATATAACCCACCCCTCCCCCCTTCCTATTACACACAATATCTCGGTTATACGACAAAAAAATTAAAAACCCGTTACATATGTCAAAGAACATCCTTCCTACATGAAGTATACAAAATTTCATAACATTTCGACCAGAAATACATTTTTAAATAATTTTTAAATATTTTAGTATATTTTCACTGTATTTTAAAAATCTAAGTCCCATAACTCTGTAACGACATATCGAATAAACCTGAAAATCGAAAGGCGGCTTCCTCTCCACAGTCCAATCATAATGTATGAATATCATGAAAATCCGTTGACGCATATTCAAGTTATCGCGTTCCATGCGCCTATATTTTGCCCTTAGCTTAAAATGTCGTCTTCCACCGCAACGTCATAGGTTCCTTCCACTACTTTCCACTCTCAATATGACCTTGCCTTCACCCCTTAAGTCCCATGTATATTTCAAATTAATTAAAAGGGAAATTACATAAATCAAGATTGAAGATAGGAATAAAGTTAGAATAACTGTTCTAAATTATGGCGCCAAAAATTAAAAGTAATCGCATTTGTTGTTTTCCGACGTTATTAAACTACAATGACGTGACGTCATAATAGGGCCGCCGACAGAAATCCTGTCGAAACTGGGGACCCCTGAATCCAAGGGTACTTTAATTGCGATGAAGGGTCTCGCGGAATGCGATGAAACCCTTGGTGCACCAAGATGTTAAAATGTATGTGCATATAACCCACCCCCCCCCCTTCCCATTACACACAATATCTCGGTTATGCAACAAAAAAATTAAAAACCCGTTACATATGTCAAAGAACATCCTTTCTACTTGAAGTATACCAAATTTCAAAACATTTCGACCAGAAATAGATTTTTAAATAATTTTTAAATATTTTAGTATATTTTCACTGTATTTTAAAAATCTAAGTCCCATAACTCTGTAACGACAAATCGGATGAACCTGAAAATCGAAAGGCGGCTTCCTCTCCACAGTCTGATCACTATGTATAAATTTCATAAAAATCCGTTGACGCGTATTCAAGTTATTGCGTTCCATAGGTGGACGGACAGACGGACAGACGGACGGACGGACGGACGGACAGACGGACGGACTTCGCCATACCATAATACGTCCCGTCAAATGACGGGCGTATAATGACAAAATATATTTAGTTTAAATAAAAAAAGGGGGGGGGCGGGTCTAGATACTTTTTCCAAAGGGGGGGTTAAAACCATCTGAGGGTCGAAACTTTACTTTTATAAGAAGTAAAAACGGAAAATCTCGGCACATGTGAAAATAAAAACAATTCTAGCTTAATTTGATGACAACATTTTTTACTTGTATTTTATTCATACATACATGTACATAGGAAGTAAATTCTCTCTCTCTCTCTCTCTCTCTCTCTCTCTCTCTCCAGACGCAGAAATTATCCTGCGAAAGTGAGGAGACAAAATTTCGATCAGTTGACTCTTATGAATATAACGACATTTCCATTATAAAATGTTCGCCTGTGCATGAATTAGTTTTAGTTTTGTCATTTTCATATAAGCTTGCTTGCTCTCTTTTTTCAAACAAACGTACTAATGTCTCAAATGAACAGTTCAATCAAAAGATGTAGTAAAAATGAATTCCAAAGACATCCGTTATGGTACTTCAAAGGGTTCCGAACAATGCCTCGCATGTTGTTCATACCGCTCTTTTACCTGTATATTAACACCCCCTGTACACGGAGACGTGTGACTATCAGCCTTCCAATTATAATTTGTTTACAATCTTTGATAATTTGATGCCACTGGGGCAGGTATTTTACATACAAAAACCTTCTTTGAACTTTCGTGCATAATTTATGTGTATGTGAGATTGAAGATTTTTTATAAATTCAATTTACCGTTTCTGCGTTCGCCCCCCCCCCCCCCCCCCCCCTCCCATCGGCGGAACAAACTTTGAATTCGCAAGTAAACAGAATCTAAATAGAAAAGAAAAATGAAAATGACGGCGTAAGAGAGAACTATAGGTCCCCTTTCATCTTCACTCGAATATGATCCTGTTTTCTGCTGTTTATGTCAAAGTGCCCGATCCCCCCCCCCCCAATGAAGGAATACCTGAACAAAAGAAAGATAAACAAATACATGTAAAAAATTCTATATTGAAACCAACAAAAATACAAAGGTGCAAGGAGGTGTAGCAAATTCTGAAAAGATGCAGCTAATTCATGAAGAAAAAATATGAAACCCAATCCGAGCCCCAGATCGGAAAGGGGATCGGAATGGGGGCTACAGAAATTTTGCTTTACACTGGATTTTCTTTTTTGAAAACGTTCTTTCATCATCCTCAAATACATGATTTGGGCATTTCTTAACAAATCAGTCCATTTTAGTTTAAATAAGGGAAGTAAATGATTTTTTTAAATAAAAATGTGAAATAATTCTTTTGAAAATGAATTTATACTTCGTCTAATGTCAAAGCTGTCGCTGTGTAATTAAATTAAATCGATCAGCCACTGAAGGTAGTATATGTATATTGTAAGTCTATACGTTGTCAAATTAGAACAAAAATATATTTAAAAAACTAGTGAAGTTATACACACATCACAAAAGACGATGAAAGAGAATTAAAAAAAAAAATACATGTATGTTTGAAATAATTCAGGCAAAAATGCATATTTAATTATTTAAATTTGATAAATTCACAGTAGACTGAATTGCTGTCGTTTCTTGACTGAGGAGGGTATATTCCCCGGGAGGACTATGGTCAAGGCGCGAAGCGCCGAATCAGAGGGGGGTAGGAGGACTTGTGGGAGGAGGTTGTCTGAAGTCAGCCTCGGATAATTGTGCGAAATTTATTTCTAAGACCATTGTTGAACACGTTTGTTTGATCTTGTGATGTTAAAACGAAAGATTATCTTGGTGACAAAAAATAATGAAAGGTTTTCATGCGTACATGTAAAAGATGTATATATCGCTCAATTTGAGATTTCTATGAGGCCATTGAAAGACACCAAGAAAGTAACATTTATTAAATCACAGAAAATAACTCTTTTTTGGGGGGGGGGGGGGGGCTAGTTGTGTAAATACTAGTATAAACATATACATAAAAAAATGCGAAGCGACTAATGATAAACACTTTTTCTCACCATTATTTTCATGAATTGAAAGGAGAAGGTGCGGTAACCTGCCTTTTTGGCCCTATACGATTAAATAGTGAAAAAAATCAAAATGTTGTTAAGGTATTCCGTAATACAGGCGGATCTATATGTACATATTTGTCGAAGGAGGGGAAGGATGGGGTTTTTTAGAAGCCATGGCCCTAACTAAAAGGAAACTGTAAATGGGATGTTCTCGATTTTTTCCAGGTATTACGGAAGAAAATTGAGCAATCATGATTCAGCATTCTCACAATTTCTTTGGCTGTTAAAACTGAAAAGCTTGTGGATCCAGAGGCGGGCCATGGTGATAAATAATTGTGAATTATGAGGGATTTCATGATCTGAAAGAAGCGGAGATACATGCATTTCTATAGTCCGATACTTTTGTACAAATATATTCTATGTCTGATGTATTATTTCCATTATTAACGTGTCTATCTTACTATTCTCACGGGGTATAGCGGTGATGGTGGGAGAAAGGGCGGGGTACTCTGTAGTGTATAGAGTTAAAAAGACTTTGAAAAAAACACAATGATGACAAGGGGTTATTTAAATCATAAGATAAAAGATTAAAGTCAGTCAATCACTCAACACGAACAAATGTCGGGAGGAAGAAATTAACTAAATAATCTATTATAATAGTACATGAAATTAGAGAAAAACCGAAAGTTCTGCATTGCGAGATTGTCCACCATGTAACTTTGATTACATAAAATAAAAAAGAAATGTATATTAACATAAACAGAAGACAAAATTACTGAATAAAACATGTGAAAATTAAATTATTCATAACCATCAATAAAGAATTAGAGAAAAGGGAAAGCGCCGAGAAAGAAAATTCCCTAAATATTTACAGCAGCTTCTTGTACCATATTAGAATAAAGTAAAATTAAACTATTTTTTAAACTAAATTTTAAACTATTTTCGGCATTAAAAATAAAATAAGGCGATTTGGCACGATTTACACACGATAAACATCTCGTGTCACATGACAGGTAATTGTTGAAATAACACAGGTATTGTTGTGGCAGGGCGAAGCATAGTTTTACCTGGTCATCGGAAGAGTTCATTATAGGCAGGTGATACAAGATGTCAAAATTACAGGTCTTATACAGGCATTTCATACTCTATGTAACAGTGTTTAAACTAATTTTTTTTTATCGACTGGTCTAATTTGCTTGATTGAATTATCTCCGCCCGGTCAGACCACTTTGGTAGAGAAATACATGTGTATTACGTGTATATTATCATTGTATGAATTCAGATTAATATAAAGCACGTATAATACTTATAATACGTATAATAAAAAAAATGCAAATAAAAAAAATATCCGATAAACCCGATAAAAATGTACAAATTTCATAAGATTATAAAACAAAATTCGGATTCTGAGTAAGATTTATTCGTTTTGTAAGTTATGAGTCGTAATATTAATTCATTCACGTTATTCTCCATAGTAATGTTTATTATGCATACGCTAACGGTTAATTCTGCATACTCTCACGATAGAATTTTTTTTCCGCGTACGCTCACGATAGAATGGATAATTAGCGCTACTCATTTATCACGATACAATGAATACAGATAATTTGATACTATCGCTATGAATAAGAAAAATTGAATACAAACGTGAATGAGATAAGCGCTAACCATTGTACGTTTTTCAATCAGTATTCATACAAATGAATAAGGACTATTTGGTAATATCGTGAGCAAATCAATAACTAAGGTTAATTAAACGATAAAAATCGTGAACTAAGAATACATATAAATAATGAATGAGGACTAACGTGAGAGTTGTTAAGATTAACTATTCCTTGTCTGTACCTCCCAACATTCAAGCGTAAACTTTTGAAAAAATAGTCCATAGACAAACATCTCTACCAAATCATTCAGTTTCAGTACTTCGGCGACAGTAAGTACTTTTTATAGAGTTTTCATTTCTATTTAATTTTAATCTATAATTTGACAATTATTTTCTTAATTGCTTTCTTTATTTCAACGTTTGAGAGTACTTTCGGTTTATTGGTAAACCCAAGCTTCGAGTAAATTATTTATAATTAAGGTGTAAGAACTTTCATTTTATTGGAAATACATTTCTCTCGTATAGTATGACCTGCACTTAGTTTTGTTGATTGTTTACGATGTTCTAACTAGGAAGCTAATACAACCTGTTTAAACAAGAGACCCAGGTAAGACATCAAGAAATCACTATGTTATCTACTGGAAAATACTTATCGGGGTTTATATCTCAGCACTAGACCTGAAATATATACATGTATCTTTTTTTAAAAGGAGTAGAGCCACGAAGTCGATTTAATGGCCTGGTAATTTCGATCAAAATAAAACATGATATCTTGCATCAATGGTATATTGATTTCATTTGGGAAGATTGCTTCTTTCGAAAAACGCGCGAAAAAGCGATAAACGGATATCAAAAACAAAGAGGTAAATGTTAAAACCCGGCACGGTTCCCGAAATTTCCATAATTTTGCAAAAAATATGACGAATGTCTTTGATTTTTACATAGAGCGGCAACTTCGCCGGCAAGTCTGTTTACTGAAATGCCTTCAGTGGTTTAAAAGAAAGCTATTTGCACAAAGAAATCTACCGGCGACGCGGCAGCAGATATAGAAAATTTAACATTTTACATCGCATCATTAGCATAATTTACAAGCGTACTGCAGGCGAAATGGCGTTAAATGACGTCATATGTGACGTCACGTTGTACATGAATCATCGTAGCGCTTGTTTATCATTTTTTAAAGAATTTTTGAAAGTTTTGGTTTCCTTGTGTTCTTAAATCCTCCTCCTCCTTGGTTGTCGTCCAAGGCTTGGCTGTCATCAAATGATGAATGCGTTTACAATGGTAACATAAGTGATATAAATACTTGATAATATCTCTTTGTTATCCACAATGCCCATATACACATGGAATACAAAAATGCTATCATTTTTTAGAGATTGTTGATTTCAGTTTTTCACAACGTCAGCTATATGCGCTTATCTAGAGGTCGGGAGGGGAGCCCCTTTCCCGTTTGAATTTGTCATCTCTTAAAATGATGGGATCCCATCCGCGCAAGTATCCATGTACATGAAAATGTATGAGCATACCATAAATTAGAAAGAGTTTACTACAGTAACTATACGAGTTTTGATTGTACGGGTATCAATGCTAAAAGTCGAAATATTCGTTATTTCTGATGTAAATGTTAGTTGAACGGAAAATATATCTTTATTGTGTTTTTAAATAAAATAACAGAAGAAAAGCTTTTCTTTAATGGCGACCCATGAATTTTAAATGTCATTTGTGACCTTGAAGGGTGACGTTGACCTTAATAATGTAAGTTTTGGTTTTGGTATTTTGTTTGTTTGCTTGTTGTTGTTGTTGTTGTTGTTTTTTTTTTTTTTTTTTTTTTTTTTTTTTTGTATTTTCATTTTCAGTGTGATTGACGTTCCGCAACAAATTGTGATATACAAGTACTGTTTGGACACAATATGATGAAAGTCCCAAGTTTTTTCTTCGCATTGAATAAAGAAAATATATGAATTCACGGATTGTGGATAAACGTATTTGCGAATAATAGTTAGTCACAGACATGCAAAAGTGTAGAGGCGGATATAATGGGGACGCAACTCCTTTAACATTCTCTAAAAAGTATTGATTTTTCCATTCTGAATTATCCTTCTATCAGAAATTTTACGAATCTGTCCCAAAGGAAAGTCATCTAGCCCAAAAATAAGATTTCATTTGTTTTGGTCCCCCCCCCCCCCCACCTTTACGGTTAATCATAGATCCATTCCTGAAATACATGGAAATTAAATCAAAGAGGATCAAGGATGTGATTTTGAAGTCGGCTTTGTCCTTTTTTATTGTCATAGCGCGTCGTCCGTCGTCCGTCCGTCCGTCCGGCGTCCGGCGTCCGTCCGGCGTAAACTTTCACATTTTTGACTTCTCCTCCGAAACCACTGAACAGATTCTGACAAAACTTGACAGAAAGCAAGAACTCAACGTCCTCTACCAAGTGTGTGTTTTTTGTGCCGATCGGTCAACAAATATGGCCGCCAAGGGCTCTGATTGGCTGACACATTTTCGACATCTCCTCTGCAACCACTTCGCAGAATTTCATGAAACTTCACAAGAAGGAAGTACTCAAGGTCCTCTACCAAGTTTGTGTTTTTTGTGCCGATCGGTCATCAAATATGGCCGCCGAGGGCTCTGATTGGCTGACACATTTTCGACATCTCCTCTGCAACTGCTTCACAGAATTTCATGAAACTTCACAGGAAGGAAGTACTCAAGGTCCTCTACCAAGTTTGTGTTTTTTGTGCCGATCGGTCAACAAATATGGTCGAGGGCTCTGATTGGCTGACACATTTTCGACATCTCCTCTGCAACCGCTGCAGAGAATTTCATGAAACTTTACTGGAAGGAAGTACTCAAGGTCCTCTACCAAGTGTGTGTATTTGGTGCCGTTCGCACAACAAATATGGCCGCCAAGGGCTCTGATTTTCCGACACATTTTCGACATCTCCTCTGCAACCACTGCACAGAATTTCATGAAACTTTACAGGAAGGAATTACTCAAGGTCTTCTACCAAGTGTGTGTTTTTTGTGCCGATTGTTCAACAAATATGGCTATCGAGGGCTCTGATTGGCTGACACATTTTCGACATCTCCTCTGCTACTGCTGTACAGAATTTTAATGAAACTTTACAGGAAGGAAGTATTCAAGGTCCTCCAACAAGTTTATGTTTTTTGTGCTGATTGGTCAACAAATGTGGCCGCCGAGGGCTCTGATTGGCTGACACATTTTCAACATCTTCTCTGCAAAAAAAATACGCTGCACAGAATTTTACAGGAAGAAAGTACTCAAGGTCCTCTACCAAGATTGTGTATTTTGTGCTTATCGGTCAACAAATATGGCCGCCGAGAACTCTGATTGGCTGACACATTTTCGAAATCTCCTCTGCAACTATTGCACAAAATTTCACGAAACCTTGCAGCAAGCAAGTACTCAAGGTCCTCTGCCAAGTTTGTGTTTTTCTTGTCGATAGGTCAACAAATATGGCTGTTGAGGGCTTTGATCTGTAGAAGTATTTTTGTGACTTTTAACCCTTTATCTGCAACTCAGGTGAGCGATGTGGCCCCCTTGGGCCTCTTGTTTTGTTGGGGGGAGGGGGCATTGCTTTCAAACGGCCGAAGGGTCATTGACAAACTTGACTGTTGTCAAAAGGTAATTGATTTTAAAAAGATGCAATATCTGCAATATACGGGGACAGAAACAATTTAACCTTTGATTTTACATAGTAAAATTCAAATAAAACAGAAAATAAATCATTTCCCCACAGGATCGCCCATGAAATGGAGGACTTACGATAAATTCGTTTTCATTCATTTCTCCAGGTACATGTACTTTTATACAACATTGAATCATATTATCTAAAACCTGTTTGAAAATGGTCAGACTAAATGAATAAACAAGGGTCCAAACAAATAAAAAAGTGTATATCTCATTCCTTTTTATGATTATTAAAGACGGATTCTGAAAGGCAACTTGTATCAATTTAACTTTCAAAATAGTATTTGCAATATCTTTTATATATAGATCGTGAGTCGTCAAAGTTCTATTTCATATGATCCAAATAAAACACCGCTAAAGACGGTATGGGAAGTTTTTGTCACTAACTGGTTCATGGTCACTAGGTCAAATATAACGGGCCGGGTATAAATTGAAATGTCTAGTCAGAGGCAACCTGTGTGGTATTATGTTCTATCGTGTATATAGTTCCTGAGATTTTGCTTCAACCACAAACTTAAAGGTACGGTTCCCTGAAAATTAATTAATTTTACAAAATGTTACGATGCAAAATCTTTCTTCTCATATGAACGTTTGCATTCTCATTTGTATAAATTCTAATTTTCAGGCGAATCTAACGCATACATTCGGAGTTATAGCCGTTTAAAAACGTCATTTAGAATTTGGGTTGCGCAGCTCTAATTCATTTCACTGGCGCCATCTACAATATATTGCGTTTTTACAACAGAGGTATAATGGAGATTTCATTATACAAATTCGACAATATTATGGTCGTTACTGAATATTTTCGAATAAAACTTTTTATGGCGAATTTGACGATCTTCACTGTTTGCATGTTTCTTTTCTCTATGACTTTCTTCATATCTGTACATAGTTATTGATTTTTTAAAATGATGGACGCTAAATAGAGAAAAAAACTTGGAATGACGTTATTCATTTTACATTTTTTAAAATATGAAATCAAATTTTGTTGCACTTTTTGAAAAATTCATACGTTGTACTGTAGTAATAACATTTATATGTACAACTTAACTTGAGGTTTAAGCCCCCGTATTTATATCGACTGTCGATGATGCATGTACAGTACAATCTGTGGAAACTGAAAACCAATTACTGTGTATCAGTGGCGGATATAGTGAGGGTCCAAAGACCCGTTCCCTTTAAACGAAATGAAAGATTGGCCACTGTAAATAACAAGCTTTTGATGAAAAACGTTTACTATTTCTGATTGTTTTGGTCCTTTGGAGCACCAAATAGATCAGTGCGCAGAATATTGATTATTTGATGGTTTGGTTTCTTTTTTCATCGTGTGATTTTAGGGTAAATTGATACTCAGTTTCTCATATCCCTCGATTACTAGCATTGAAAAGTGATATTTTAAACATGTCTGTCTAGAAATGTTATAAAGGAGGAAATTACACTTATATAATTGTTTTGAATCAATAATTAAAATGTGTTCGGCAGCTTGAAAAATATAGTCCAAAACATAATAATATGAAAATACGGCGTTACACCGTCATGGCTAAAGTGACGTTATCTACTTTCTATACCTTTTTCTCGGCTTAATTTTAAGGTGAAAATGGCTTTTCCGTAAAAGTTAACACTGGTTTTCAATAATACATGTATTCGTTTGTGAAATAACACAGTATGAATAATTTTTGCCACCAGGCCGATTTTGGCCCTTCCCGGCTCTACTCCTTTGTCATCAAACAACACTGATTTTAAACTAAGATATATTTTCCACTGGACATACCTGAGCAGTCATTGGTTCCTTCTTTGAACACATAATCCAGGATTACTACACCACTTGCTACTTGCGTTACAGATTGCCGTCCTAAGTCGGCACCGGTTGATCATTAGTCTGGTTGGTTTCTATGTGGTCTTTTGTGTTTCATGTTTCTATGGTGTAAGTTGATGTTCCTTATCCATTTGGAGTTTCTTTCTGTGCGTGTCCGCTGTTTTCTTTTGTTTTGTTTTGTTTTTTTCTTTTTCTCCGCTCCTTTCTTTGATATGACCTTAATGTCTATATAATAATAAGAATTTTGCTCTACATAATATTCATTCTCTAAAATTCCTCTATTTTTCGCTTGAGCATATCTTGCTGATCAGACATTATATATTGTGCATTGAAATGATATATATTCGAACTGATTACCTTATACGATTTAACAAGGTTTCGATGGTAAAGCGAGTTATTCACTAATATTTAAAAAAGAATTATGGAGAAAAAATGGCTGGAAATTATCCTTATATTTAAACGTCTTCAAATTGAATAGCATCATTTAAGAGCAGATAAATTGGCAACGTGGACCAGACATGCACGTTTCGGGTACTTAACCCTCATCAGTGATCCTCAAATCTAAACAAGTTACTATGTCGAAAAAGCGAGACGTAGCAGGATGGGTGGGATAATTAACCATCACCATCCAAGTATGAGGATATTTCCTTTAGAACATTCATATTGAGGATGATCTTAACACATTTCAAAAGAAAAAAAAAACTTCAGCAAACATTTTAAAGTTTTTTATGTGGACCTGTACTTTAGTAAAGATAAATTCGATCTTTAAAAAAATCGTCCAAAGTCGGCACCGATTGCCCATTATTCTAATTGGTTTATGTGAAGTATTTTCTGTTTCATGTTTCTATGATGTTATCTTGTGTCTCAACTTCTCTATACGAGACAAAAACTTTTTCCAATTATGTGCATGTAAGTGTTAAATTTTCATTTCTGCATTTTTTTGCTGTTTATAAACTTCATTTTAAAATGTGAATATATTATCGCATTAGGAAAATATGCAATATAAACCGTATAACGTATTCAAGACAAGTCCGATATAACTCTGTTTCAAGAGCACACTCCCATCTACTGTTAACTTGGAAATGTTCCCATGAGGATACGCGTAACCTATGACTCTTAACTCGAACTAATTGCAAATTCTTTTAAAATCATCCTCATTAACCTTTTCTCCACCGGACCATTTTAAGCTTTTTTAAATGTATACTCCTGTAGTATTTTTGGTAAACAATATACTGCTAACCAAAACAAGAAACTTGACACATCATATATCGTCTGATAGGTAATGTCTTAGGAATTTCATATTGATGGATTAAGTTATATTTTTCTATGACCTTTTCCAAGGTCAAATTGGCTAAAATTCAAGAATTTTTCTCTGCTTTTTACTTATTTTAGATATTTTGTAAATGTAATCCTAGCCTAAAAGAGGGAAATAGGATATTTTGTTCTAATTTCAAGAATTTCAAAGACAACACGTTTATATTTTTAACGTGTAGCAGCAAAATATTTGAAATATATCTAATTCTTACTTTTATACGTTGCTTAGCAAGAACATCTTCGTTTCACATTTGGCAGAAAAGGGCCGTCATCTTGAAGCATTGTTACTTCTTTTACTTTGAGAGCTTTCATTTTAATTTGGAGTGCTAATTGAGTGAAATGAGAACGATTATACTCAAAAATAAAAATTACAAACTAGTAAAGACTATCTGGAAATTTTATAAAAATGATTGTCAACTTCTTCTGAAATTCGGACCAATACAGGCAGCAGAGTATATTACTTTGGGTATTTCACAACCTGCATTTTCTGGTGACATTATTAACAAGATAAGAAGGATCAAAGATAGACAAAATCACTATCGAAAATGCGTCAGAATCATCAAACGCCTTTTATACCGTGGCTGTGATCCTAATGTCACCAGACGGACACTAGGCTTGGAATTTGACCAATCTACAGTCTTGTACAAGCGCATTCTTAAAACTTGCACTCTGACTGACTATGACGACGGGACTCCATGACGGGTCCTGTCCAAACCTCTTTAGAGAAGACAGGGTCCCGACCACTTGTCCTCTCTGAATGTCAGTCGGACTCCTCGGGTGATAACATACATGAGCTCGCGGCGGCAGAGCACGGATTGTATTACGTATGCCCTCTTTTTATATCCTTTTACATATTCATCTGTGTTGCTTGGGCCCCTGCGTTTTGCGGTCTTGTTTGCGTGTGGTTATCTGACAGTGAGGAGGTTGTTTTACACCACAATTGTATGTTCTTCGAAACTTCTGGGTCTTCGGAAAAGTGGGAGGGTTGTGCGCACGTAATCTAGGATAACCACACTTTCTGCTATTTCCGTGGCAGATGGCCGTCCCAAGTCGGCACCGGTTGCCCATTGGTCTCGTTGGTTTATGTGTAGTCCTTTGTGTCTGAAATTTCTATGTTGTGCGTGGACGTTCCCTGTCCCTTATGCGTCTCTTTCCGTGCTTGTCTGCTTTGTGTTTTTGCATTGAGTGTTTTGGGGTTTTGCTGTGGGTGCTGCAACCTGGTGTTGTTGGAGATCCCCTTCTTTGTTTTATTTCTATGATTTAATCATGTTGCTTAGCAATGGCTTTAAGTACTTATACATTTACATGTAATGTTTGTTTTCTGTCCAAATAGCAATTGTTTTCGTTTTTAATTGCTATACTTTTTGGCCACAGAAAATGCACATGGAGTAAAAAGAAAAATTATCGATTTCTGAATAAATCATCAATTTTTCACAATCTTAAGCAGGGATTTATTTTTTCATGGTGCTTAGCAACATAATGTCTGACGGAGATGATTATTAGTAGAAATTTACTGGATCGTATTTTCAGATCATGTAAGTCTTTACGCTTTTAAATTGTTATAAGAAAAGCTGGCCTTATAAATATAAACAACATCTTGAAATTTTGCTCTTGAAAAACTATTATATGTTGCCAGGTAACAATGTTTAAATAACAGAACGACAGCTAGGAATTTAGACCTATTCTTAATAACCGTCTTCATTTGCTTAAAATAGGTGTTCTCCTTCAAATCTCATTTTCCTCTATACATTTTACTGACAGGCAAGGTTTAGCAATTTCTGTCGGCTGAAGGGGTGGGGGCGTTAACGCGATTTTAGATAATCAACTCAATTTGTGTTACCATGGTAACAATTGCTCTTTCGTGCATCAAAATTTTTCCAGCATGTAGTGTCTTGTTGAAATTTACAAGGCACGTTTGACGATTGCAGAGACTCTTCTTTCTTAGTTTTCCTACTAAGCTCGAAAGAAACGGTGAATCACTCACGTCTGTATCCCTTTTCCAAATTCCCTCCCAAATTGTATAAGATAATAATGATAACTTTAAATGTTAAAAATGGACGAAAAATGGGGGAACACTTACTTACTCTAGATTATATTAATATTGATGTCTAAGACGCGAGAACAAATATGCAAGCATCAAAAGAATTTTGATTAAAAACCTTTAATCTGAAGATGGAGAAGGCCCAAGGCTCACCTCATTGGTCGGAAAAAGTTCTATTCATCCTTATTTTTCAAAAGAAGAATTTTTAGGGGTAGTGCTGTTTATTGATATTGGAATATTGAAGAGTATCGATACTTTGAGATGTTCAATACGTATCAATACACAAATGTTGAGTATCGATAATTTCTATACTTTTGACGAGAAAATAAAATCCTAAACTTTAAATTCATTTTTGGTTCTTATTTTCATATTTCTTAGAACTGAATCTTCTTTTATCATATCAACGTTTAGACGTGCGAGTTCAAATAATCATATTCTGATAAATCGGGTTGCCAATGTGACGCCATGTCCAAATTTTGAGCTAAAAGAGAATTTGCCTACGTTCTGGTCCATGCTGTCAATTTATCTGCTCGAAAATGATTCTGATGAAACAATTATAATACTTTTGACGCTGTAATTCGCTGCGTTTGCGATGTTTGTGCAACAAAAGGACGACTAATATTCAGAGAAAATGTAAATATTTGAAATGACTGTCTCAGTTTTGGTGTTCATGGATGTATAATTCGCGATTCACGGAATTGGCACGTGACCAGTCACCAACCAGAATTCTTTGGTAGTCAAAGAAACACTTTCCATACCTGCCATTGTCATCTTTTTATCCCTTCTATGTTTTTGAAATAATGGAAACATCCATTTGTTGTTTATTTTTGCTCTGTTTTATATAGTTTTATTGATGAGAACATAAAAACTCCATTTATTGATTCATTATTATGATATATTTGAGAAAAATGTAAGGATGCGTATTGTATTGAAAATATTGAGTATTGAAACAAAATGAATTGTATTGTATTGTATTGAAAAAAAATATTTCAATGTACAGCACTACTTAGGGGAGGCCCCCTAGAATATAAAAACCTTTCTCTACACCAGGTACGATCACTTCCCTCCGGTCAAAATAACACAATTTTAATCTTTTTTTCTTCAAAAAATAGTTTTTTGAATTATTTTTCCTTAATATTTTTTTCAAGGGAACCCCCTAGCAGGAATATATGTGACCTCTCTGTATTGGAGGGGTGACCCCTCCCCTGACTGTGAACAACTATTCAGCCCTCTAGGCTGGTGCAAATCCCCCCCCCCCCAGCGGGCGCTTCTGACACCGGATCCTTCCCTGTATCTTCTTATAGAATTTGAGATCCGAGTCATTGGAAGAAATAAATAATAACCGGTACTGTAAGTTATTATTCTTACACGCCATTTGCTACTTGCGTGACAATGGCCGTCCAAAGTCGGCACCGGTTGCCCATTGGTCTCGTCGGTTTATGTGTAGTCTTTTGTGTTTGATGTTAACATGTCGTGTGTCTCTTTTAAGTCTCGTGCTGTACTCGTCTTTTGTGTTTTTGCATCGGGTGTTTTGGTGTTTATTGATTTTTGATAAAGAAACCTTTAAGGAAATGAAAAATCTTCGTCTCGTCTTCTCTCTCTCTCTCTCTCTCTCTCTCTCTCTCTCTCTCTCTCTCTCTCTCCTCTCTCTCTCTCTCCTCTCTCTCTCTCTCTGAGGATGATAGAATGATTACCGAAAATATTTTTTTCTTTTGTTTTTTGCTGAAATCGGTCATGTGAACGTATATATAATCTCCGATCTAGAGGGCGCTACGATCTTTTTGTAAGAGTGGAAGGGGAAGTAATTAGCAATAATCGGCAATATTTTTTTCTATCGATGATCGGAAGCCATCAAATTGTTACCTGTCTATCGAATATCGACAGCTCCCTAACGAAAAAGTACTATAGTATACTTATACTTTACTTCACTATACTACATGTGTAGTAAAGTAAAGTTTCGTGTAGTATAGTAAAGTTTTGTGTAGTATAGTAAAGTTTCGTGTAGTATAGTGTAGTATAGTAAAGTTTTCTGTAGTATAGTAAAGTTTTGTGTAGTATAGTAAAGTTTCGTGTAGTATAGTAAAGTTTCGTGTAATATAGTAAAGTTTCGTGTAGTATAGTAAAGTTGTAAGTAGTATAGTGTAGTATAGTAAAGTTTTGTGTAGTAAAGTACAGTTTTGTGTAGTATAGTGTAGTAAAGTAAAGTTTTGTGTAGTATAGTAAAGTATTGTGTAGTATAGTGTAGTTAAGTATCATAAAGTATCATGTAGTCATTTAAAAATATATAAGCACAGTATCATTTAGTGTTTTGTTTTATTTCAAATAGAATTGAAAGTGAACATTTCAAAATGACGCTATTTAAAGAAAATAGTCCATGAAACAAAGATATGAATACATTTGTTCTTCTGTATCAACAATTGTACTATTTGGTATTTATTATTGGTGTACTAATAGAATCATCGCTAATAATCGATTATTGCTCAATCATTGCTTTCGATTCTGATAATAGATTATGACTCTCAATAATCATGATATGACTCTCAATATTCATGATAATTGATTATAAAGCAAAATAGTTTAAGATTGAATTTTTATGAAAACGACATTTCAACTATTGAGAGGCATGATTTAATTGGAATAGAAGTATGACATCAAAATGGGAAGACACAATGCTTGTAGATCTATATACAAACTGATCTGTACACCAAAATATATCCTGTTTGTCTACAACATAGTAATAACTGTACTGTGATATTATAAAAGTATCATGTATATGTTGTAGTGCTGCAAATATTCACCATGGTTTTCAATTAACCACAGTTCTTGTTAACGGTTTGATTCACAGTACCCCACTGTCTCCATATTGAGCTTTTTCGATTCATTTGAAAAACACGTACATTAAAGATATTTAAAAAGTAATTCAAGATATATTAAGGTGATTGACACGTCGTAGTATTGCTCTCTTATTGGGATTATTCTTTTATAACAGTAGAAAATTCAATGTAAGAGTGCTCAAAACCCATTTTTAAGTGTGATTTCACCTTAAGTCAGAAATCAAAGACTTGAGATACGAATCACATCGAAAGCAAATAGAGTGATTTACATCGTACCGTGAGTTAAATTCGTTACAGCCCTAATATGTCGAGAGTCAAGCAAGAGAATTTTGTAGCCTGCAGGTAGGCTCGCAGCTTATTCATGCGAGGACTAAATAAGTAATGGACTTCAAGGTAACAATATGAATACCCATTCTTTCATAATTTGCTACACGGTTGTCAAATGTGAAAAAAATGTGACACCTAAATGCACACATATAACATGTGAAACAACTGTACTGTGCTATATGTCATATGTAAAAGGAAATTCGAGCTACCTATGTTGTCTATGCAACTTAAAAAATCGCAGCAATTACTCGGCAATCGTATTCATAATTGGGTTTATTAAAAATACGATGGTCAGTTAGTATAATTTTAGATCAAGCATACCAGCAGGCTTGGCTAATCTTCTTTCTTCTAATATTATTCGACTTCTTCATCGTACAATTCGTTCCAAAATGTCTTCTCACTCTTGTATTTATTTCTAGTATTTCCCTCTGCTATTTGGAGTACAATGGGAACTGATATGTCAAAATTAAGAGAAATCCACCTCGATACCCAATCCTTTGTATCGACCCCATCCCCACCTCGGGAGTCAAGTTCCGCATTGATAAGAGAGAGAACGTGAGAATCCTAGACCGTGTACAACGTATAAATAAATGCGAAAGGGGGGGGGGCTCAACACAAAAAGACTGTATCAACTCTAGGTATCATGTACCATTATCATTTTCCAGTGGTGGATTCAGGGAGGTGCGGAGGGGGCGCCCGCCCTCCCCCTGCACTAACCCCAAATTTTCCAAAAACAGGTATATTTTTGCCCATTTTCAGTAAACATCGGCCAAATTCGCCCCTTGACCCCCCGGCAAAGGGGGCGCTGGATCCGCCACTGTTTTCTACTCTGGGCAGATTTTCTAAAAGTGGGAGACATATTTTGAATTTTCCCAAAAGTTAATATCGTTACGTTTTTTTCTTTTTTTTTTTTTCTTAAACAGGCTGGAATCAAATCCCACCTACCACCCTATCTCCTCTTTCCGACAGGCTGTTACAGTGTCCAACCCTCTTCCTGAAGGGAAATCAATTGGGGAGTTTTTCACATAATTTACGAATTCATGTACATGTATATATAATATTTCCAAAATCTGATCTCTGTCTTTTGGCCTTAGAAAATATGCTGGCCGGGACCGAGTGCGGTGAATCCCGAGTTTTTGACCGTAGGTCTCTCTGATATTTTTATTATTATTATTATTTTACGTCTTATATCTGATTCTCAGTACAAAATTGATAAATAAGGTCAATGGAGGGGGGGGGGGGGTTCTTTCTATATTTGAATGAGATACTTGAAAATAACCATGATAATGAAAAATTGCTCTTTATAAAACTAGCCTTTTATATATTCTGAATCTGATTGGTTTTATCGACTTTGGAAGATTTGAATGACGTTTATATGGTAACTTAAAAAAAGACTTCTGGAGAGTTTTTTTTTTCATTTTTAGGATTTTGATATTACGAACTATAAGATCACAAATGAATGTAGGGAATGGACTCTAGTTCTTGTTTGTGTTTGTGTATGTGTGGGGGGGGGGGGGGGGGGTTATGCGGTCATTTTTTACTTCAAAACTTGAATTGTCCGATTTCTTTCTTTAATTTGCCATATATTCCTTTTTTATCTTTCCTTCTTCTTTTTTGTTTGTTTGACAATATTTTTGAGGTAAAATTTCACGCATTCTATTTTACTCGCCACCTTCTATGATTGACATCATACAGCCCCCCCCCCCCTCCCCAATGAACATAATGTAGGGGTCACTGTAGGACGGTATATATATGTGGAGCATAGAAATAGTGTCTCCTTACAGTTTTCCAATTTTCGGTGACCTGTGCTCTCGCTTTCTAGTTGTACATATATATAAATCATAAAAGGGCTTCAACGGGTTTTTTTATATTTTGTTTATAGTTTATGGTTTTGTTTTTATATTCCTCTTCACAAAGTCCGGAATCCTCTTTCAACCTGTTTTCTAGATCCGCCTTCAAGATTTGAATGATAGTTTTTTCCGATTAAGGAAAGGGATAACTGTTTTATTTCGTTTTATTTATTCATAATCTCAGTCTCATTCAATTCATTAGGTACTGCAAGAAATTAGAGCCATTTATTTTCTGAGATGGGATGTTTTAATTGGACTTTTTATTTACTTGCCGAGTCATTTTCTATCGGTTTGGCGCTGAATATAAAAAAAAACTCAGGCTTGACCCCCTCTCTTTCTCTCTCTCTCTCTGATAGAACCTGCATAGCGTTGCATAATTGACATGCCGAAATTGCATGCATCAGTGATTGTGTACTTGTCAAAACAAATTAAGTACGCGGCAGCACCTCCCCAACACCTCCCCCGCATCTCCCCCAACTCCAATTGACATGCAATTTACATGGAGTCAATCGTTACGTAACTGGTATTTGTGACCTTTTCAAAAGGTATACATAGCACTTCGCTAATGCTATAGCTCTATTGAGTTAGTTTTTGCGTACATGTATTAATTTTTACAGATTTTTTTTCTAGAAATGTCTTAATAAATATTAATGCTGAATCGTGTTGACTTTAAAAGTGTTTATAAGTCCTTGTTATTAGTAAAATACATAAATTAGAATGATACCGTAATTATATATGCAGATCCAGAGTCATCTAGCTTTGAGGAGGAGGAAAAGGTTCAAGAGGAAAATGTGCTATTCCTAAAATATAGGGCTTCGGAAGAAAAGAGGGGGACGGGCAGCCCCCTCCACACCCCTAAATTTGCCACTGATATACAAGACGATTCATAGTCAAATTTTCAGGAATTTGACCAGAAAACTAAAATAAATACCTGCAAAATTATATATTTTGTCTCTGATATAGAAAAGGAATAGGAAAAATATGACATTTATGTACAAATTGAGGTATGAACTACATTTTTTTAATTTCTCAATCCGTTTCCCAACAAAAATTCTTTTTTAATTGGTATTGACGAAACGTATATTGTTGCATATTTCAGTTATCTATTTGTTTCTTTTAAAATATACGTATAAAAGAAACAAAAAACTAAATAAATTAAAAAAAATAATAATAAATAAATAAATAAATAAATAAATCACCCTGCCGCTATGGTATGAATTGAGGCAAAGTCGCCGTACGGAATGGCGTCCGCTAGTCCACAAAATTCCACCTCCTCCAAATCGAAGTAGAAATAAATAAAGTTTTCTTCACTCTGTGTTAAAGTTTACAAAATGGAAACCTAATGGAAACCACTCAACCAAGTTTCAAAAATGGAATCTTGGTGGAATTAAACTACGTGATCCGGATTTCCATGCCTTGGAAACCACTGGGAAACTGTCAACCTCCGGTTTCTACGCAGTTTCTGGGTGGTTTCCAAAATATGGAAACTCGAATTTTCGTGCTGTGGGAGATCAGGGAAATACATGTATCGAGTAAGCGGAGGGAGTTCAAGATAGATGAAAATAGAATTTCAGATAAAATGTTTATTTGGGTTGGGTACATATACTTTGCTATTTAAAATTGTGAGGCCGGAGGATATGGGAGGATGTTCCTCCTATCGATGGGAGTCCGGGCCTTCCGAGAAATTGAAAAAAAAAATTGACAAATAGATTCCTCTTGAGAGTATTCGAACATGATTCAGCTTTATCAAACGATGTACAATATAATTCTTTGACATTCTCTACACCTACAAACGCAGCTCAGTTACCGGGACCAGGAATTGCCCGCAAAAAACCTCATGTTTACCCGTTTTATTTTCTTAAAGGAGCAGGTTCGGGAACATGAAAAATCGGCCCTAATTTTAGAATGTTTTAGATTTCGATTGTATTTCGTATCAAGGAAGATAAACGTGTGGATGTTTGAAGTACCAAATAGATATTTTAATTTACGTGCAATACACCGAAAGATATGGCTTCAAAATCGGCTGAAAGTCGTAAAATACTGAAAAATCGTAAGAAATAGGCATAATTCTGGTCAAAATTTATGAAAATAAGTAGGGCGCCAGCCCTCACCCAAAATAATTTTTATATAAAATGCTAGATTTGCAATCTATCTTTCGATCAACGTAAAATTTATGTTGGGTGAGGGTTGGCGCCTATACTAATTTTAAAGATTTATGCAAAAATATGGCGATTTTCCTTCATTTTCCGTCCTGCAGAGCAAATGACGTCAAAATGTGACGTCATAACTAACGCACGTGACGTTTTGACAATGAAAAATTATTTACTTTCTATATCGGCAGGTATTTGGGATAAATATAAGAGATACTGAATAATAATTTTCATAAAACTATTTTTCGCAAAAATTTAGGGCCGATTTTGGCAGTAAGTGAACCTACCCCTTTTTATAATTCTTAATTTATCTTTATAAAGATATCGTCATTTATTGTTGTATATATCTTGTGATGCTTGTTTGCATATACACAATATGGCCAATGTCATTCTTCCTCCATCATTTGTCCAAGAACATTTTATAAGAATTATTTTCTTCATTCATAAGAAATAACTTTTTCTCTCCATTTTTTTCTCATACATATTTATCATTGTGTTCTACTCACAGTGTTTCAAATACGCTTTATTACATTGTAACTGTTTGTATGCTTTAGCCTTATGGGCTTTAATGACTGTTTGAAAATAAACCATACCATACCATACCCGTTTTATTTTCTAATGTACATGAATATACTATACTTTGGATCCCCTGACCCGGGTTGCACCCCCTTGCAACAAAATCTAGGGACGTACATATCCGCCCATGCATTGTTGTCACCAACTTATCCTTCGAAAAATCTTAAATAGATGAATAATTGATTTTATTAAAATACTTAAAAAAAACACAATATGTTAACATTTTCTATTTAATCACCTTTAATACTTAAAATTTTAATAATAATACATATATTGATAATATCAATGAATTGTGGATTATTGTGTATATGCGGTGAAAGATTAAACGGTTTATGTGACCTTGAAGACACCGATAATACGAAACCATTGATCGTACATGTACGGAATACCTTTCGAATATACAACGGGGTAAGTAAAAGAGATCGATACATGTACCATTCATCGCGAATGTAAGCGCGGATCTAGAGGGGGTATGTAAGACCCCATTCATCGAATGTAAGCGCGGATCTAGAGGTATGTTGGACACCCCCAATATCCCTTGCATTTAAAAATATCATCGAAGCTTATTTTTGCATATATATATTTTCTGAAATTATATAATGAACCCCCTCTCCCACGCCGGACTCGGTGGACTACATGTGTATACTTCAAAGTCCTTGTATAGTCTTGTTTTTATTCTTTATTGTTTTTAATCTTTATTCGCTTCGCATCTAAGTTACCCCTCCGTCTCTCTTTCTCTGTCTCTCTGTCTCTCTCTCTCTCTCTCTCTCTCTCTCTCTCTCTCTCTCTCTCTCTCTAACGTATAACTAGTAGATCAATAAAACCTCCTCTAAGCAGTTGATGATCGACAAATCAATATTACTTTGAAAAAATTAGATTTACATGTATACATGAATGCTTTGAATGTACTAATACACATTTTTCTCTATTTTAAATCAGACATTATTATGATTTCATTTGAACCACCGCCACCATGCGTGCATATCCTTCCTCTGAACAACACTTTCCTGTGAAAGGCCCCCGAATCCCTACCTACAGAATTGGGCGTTATCCCCCCCTCCCGCTCGATACTCGGCCCTAATAATTCTTTAGGGATCCGGCTTTGGGGATACCTCCTATCCTTTGTTTTCAATGACGTCACAACAAGGGTACGCAATGTCCCATGATTCATAGCGCGCCGCCATTTTGCTACCCCAAACATTGAGGTAACGCCACCCGCTGATTTTGCTACTTTTTATGATTATTAAGGATGGGTTATTACCATTCATTGCCACCGGACGTCAGAAAACGTTATGATGATAAAATTTCTGTCCTCGGTGTGGACCCTTACTCTCTAAAACATTCAGAGCTAAATACAAATCCATCGCTATGGCCGGAGGTGAATTACGTCGATGTTGTGCACTATTTACTTTTTGAACAGTCGACGTACACGAAGGATCAGCTACGGAACTACAAGTCTCTTTATGCCTACAAACTGTTCCAGGATGGATGGGTGAAAAATATTGGCCACAAACTTGTCAACAACGTGCATCTTATCCTAGCGAAGGTACAGTACAGTTTAGACTTGGCAACATTACTTGAGAAAGAGGAAGGGGTGGGGTGGTTGTGTCATTACACGATGATCAAGAGAAACATTCCGATAATTTTTTTTCAGTTGCAAAGTTAAGCAAAAAAAAAGGGAGGGGGGGAGAGATGGGGTCGGGGGGATGGGGCCGGGGGGGTCATCATTGTTATTTAAATAAACACTTATGTTTAATACCTGAATGCATGCAAAAGATTTAAGCTATTTTTCGGACAATTTTTTTTATTTTTTATTTACTATATCAATAAATAAATATTTGATTTTTTTGTTTTGTTTTTTTTTTTTTCAGGTAACACATTCAATGCGTGTGAGGGAAAAGCCACTGGAACCATGGATCATAATCAGTGCGAATGGAACCGTCGATTCTGCCTATTGTACATGTATGGCTGGCCTTGGGGAAAGCTGTAGCCATGTTGCAGCAGTTTTGTTTTCGTTGGAAACTGCGAGTCGAATAAGGAATGAAACTTCAGTGACCGATGTGCCAGCATACTGGACAATGCCAACAGCAACGAAATTTGATGCCCCATACAAAAGGATACGTGGCATGGACTTTCAGTCAGCAGAAAAAAAAAAAACGCAAACTTCTTGTAGGTGGGAAAACAGAATTAAGTGTTTGTAAATCAAATCCACTGGATGTATTTTCATCGCGAACCGGTAATGAGGAAAGTGAGTTTTTCAGTGACTTAAACAAAGTGATGCCTTCTGCAGCCATACTTTCCCTGACGCCAAACTATGCAGATGGATTCAAACCTAAATCCCTTACACAGAAGTGGCCAGTGGATATGTTAACATTGTCTGTTTATGCAAAAGACAACTGTAATGACTTAGATCCAATAGTTACTGCGTGTAAGCAAGCGGACATTTCGCTAACTGAGGAGGAGGCAGAAAATGTGAAAAGAAACACTTCTGGACAATCAAAAAGCAAGTTTTGGCATCAGTTTCGTGCAGGAAGGATTACGGCTTCAAAAATTCATGCTGCATGCCATACTCGCGTGGAAAACCCGTCAGCAACTCTACTAAGAGGGATTTGTGCTCCAACCACCAGCAATGTGACTTGTGCAGCTATTGACTGGGGAGTTAGAAACGAGTCACGTGCCAAGAAGAATTTGTACGAATAATGCAAAAACAACACACTAACTTTCATGTGAAGGACAGTGGATTGATCCTAGACAGTAACTACCCAGAGTTTGGAGCTAGCCCTGATGGTCTTACATACTGTGACTGTTGTCAATCAGGATGCTTGGAAATTTGGAAATTAAATGTCCATTTTCAATGCGAGAAGCTAGTGAAATAAGTGTGCCATTAAATGTCAAATGAACAGATGCGTCTGGTTAGCAACCACCCATACTACTACCAAATTCAGCTGCAGTTGCTGCTAGCGAATCGAGATAAGGCTTATTTTTTTGTGTGGACTCCAAACACATATCATCTGGAAGAAATAATGGCCCACAAAGACTTCCAGGTTCAAATGGTTCAGAGAGCAAAGGAATTTCATTCCATCTGTGTAATACCAGAGCTTGTGTACCAGTACTACACAAAGAAGCGAGCACTCCAGCCCGTTACCACACAGGTTCAGGTACAACCAACGTTACCGGTAGTTCAGAACAACAACGACCTCTTTTGTATCTGTCGAGGTCGTGGTGATGGACGAAATATTATTATGTGTGACAACGAGAACTGCAACTTTATCTGGTTTCATACTGCCTGCATCAATTTGAAACGTGTACCAAAAGGGAAATGGTTTTGTAGCTACTGTAGATAAAATGAAAATATTGAGAGGTTTCTGTCTGATGTATCTTTGTACTTGAACATGGTATAGGAATGATGCATTATTTATTTATATGTATGTTATTTGTGTATGATGCCTCGATTAGCATAATACATGTACATCAGTATGTGATTGTTAGAAACATTTGACAACTTTATACTAGTAATCATGGTAATGTGATAAACACTTTTCCTTGTACCATATGTCTCATGTTCTTATGTAATTTTCGAAAGTTTGTCAAGATTAAGTTTTATGGTATGTGTATCATTTGTATGATTTAATAAAATGAAGCTTTTACATGTATCCAACATTCTTATAAAGTATGACATGATTTGCAATTAATAAAATTAAATGTCAATGTGATTTGTATTATTTTGTCAGAGATCAACTGCTCTAGAGTTTGACCTTGACCTTGAAATAATGTGAATAATGAAAATTCACCATATGATACTTGAGAATCAGAGTTTTCAGAGAATCTGAAGAATCTGAGATCATGTGTTTGACCTTCAGTGGATGAACTTGACCTTGATTTAATATATCAATAATGAAACTTCACTATGTGGCAATTGCAAATCACAAGATGGTTGACCTTGAATGATTACATGAACAATTATACTTTGCCTTGTTGCACTTTCAGATTTCAGAGATTTTGCATTGATCTTCAGTCACAGTGACCTTTGTGATGAAAAAGACACCAGACATTCACAAGGTGATTATGTTTTTCTTCTCAGGGAGCAGCCATTTCAAAAGGGGGGGGGGGGGAAGACAAAAGACGAAGTTTCAACTTTCAGCTCATAGGTTTTGTGAAAAAAGTCCAGATCATACAATTTCTTTTGATTAAAAAAAAATAATCAAAAAACCCTTTTATATACAAAGTACTGACTCCAGATTACAGATGTTCCCACCCCTATTCAAATGGTTGCTCCCTGACTAGTAAGAAACATTATTCTAGACATTCCTTATGTCTGTGGAGATACTGAAATGATGGATTGTTGCAGATATTTATTCATTTATTTCTGATTTTATCATTGTTTACATGCACAACATACATTTACTACACATTCAGTAATTTAATAATACACATTCAACCTCATCCTGCTCACATACATATATAAGCCTGCACAAATGATTAATGAAGAAAATTATGATATATATACCGGGTATAGCAATAATATATTGTACTACATTTTTGTCAACAGGCACACATTACAAGACATATTGGAAAGGTCTAATGGTAAATATATGATATCCGAGAAGATGCACATTTCATACCGCTAAAATAGTATAATACATGTATATGTAATACATAAACTACAAAAATGTACATGTACAACTGAGTGATCTCATGTCTAGTTAATTCATGTACATAAAACCTTACTGGTCAAATGGTACCACAGATGCGCACAAGTTAGTCAAACAACAGGCAACCTTCACTATCTTGTCAATGGTCGGTACTTCAGATCCATTACGCAGTTTGACAAATTCAAGGGGAATAATGCCATCAAAAATTCTAAACTTTCGCAGAACAAGTCCTATTACTCTCTCAACATGAATTCGTACTGAAGCAATGCGTCTAGTTTTCTCAACTTCTAAGGGATGCAACTGTGACTTTCCTCTGGTGAAATTTGGTATGGCTAGTTCTGCACCGTAGAAACGCACACTTTCCTCAATGCAGAACCCTCTATCTGTCATCACTATGTCTCCAGGTAGAAGGTTTTGTAGAATTCCAGACTTCTCAGTAATGAATTTGTCAGAAGTTCTCCCTCCCCAGCCTTCAGAAAGTAATGACACCCTGTGGAGCTATTCCAATCAAGTATTTCACAGTTTGATGCTGCTTATAGTTGGAATATGTGTACACTTTGTTCAAGGAGCCACTTGGTCTTTCTGTAAAAAGTTCAAAGCAGTCTAGTACAACACACACCTTCTCTCCAAAATCTTTGCGAAAACTCATTGGCATTGATGTTTCTTAATGTCTCTCGAGATGGCCATTTCACTAAAAAAGAGAGTCTAACATTCATCAGATCCAGTGTATCATGGAAACTTCTCTGTACCGTAGAAAGCGAAACATCAAGACTGTACGCAATATCTTTGAAAAGGTAATCCAATCTCAATTTCACAAGGCACAATAGAAACTCCTGTTCCTTGGAAAGCGACTTATTGTCAGACATGAAGAACATGATGAAATGGAACACTAGCCTCAAAACTGCAATGTTTGGCAATCCTGTGTAAAAGCTCACTCTTTCTGGATCATTCTCGTAGTACGAGAAGCTATATATTCCTTTAGTAGGCACAGAACTTGTGAAAAGTTTAGCTTTATTGTCATCTTCTAACTGTTGAATATGGTCCCGTGTTAGTTCTGTTTGCACTTCTTTACTTGGCGGATGTTTAACTGTCTCATCAGAGGGCGGATTACTTGTTTCTTGTATATCTGTTTCCATACAGTTGGATTCACTATCAGAACTTTCTATTGCATCTCTAAATAATACTCGTTGCTTCTTGAGTGAGATTAATGAAGATGCTGCCTCTACTGCTTTTCGTTTTTCTTTCCGAGCACTGACACGCGAAAATCTGTCACTTGCGGTTGTGTTCCTTGTTGGCTCCTTGGGTAATCCCATGAATAGAGTTGGCACCCAATCTGGATTGGTTCTATCATGTAGATAGGCTTTTTTTCCTGTAAAATAGAAGAAAAGCAATTTAGTATTTTAAGAATTTAAAGAAGTAATAAAACAATTTGTTCATTGACCAAAAGAAATATGGTAGTACGGTATGCAAAGAAAAGTTCATATACCCCCCCCCCCCCCCCAATTACTATTTATTTGGGGGGTGGACAACCCCCACCTCTTTCTTTCTGCTTTCTGTCCTTCAACTTCTAAGTAATTCATTTTCTTGAAAAATACAGGTTTAGTTGAAAAAATAATGTTGTAGATCAATCTTGTCATTCTTGATTGAAACCTCTTACCCCCCCCCCTTTTATTTTTACTTACACCTTTTCCTCTGTATCAAACAATGAAATGATTAAATGAATTTAAAATATGAACATGATTATTTTCAATCATCTACATACAACACTGATGAAATGCCTCGAACATACTAAAGTCCTGTCCCATTTGTCTTCGCCTGTTATATCTGCCCTGTTTATAGCACCTTTCCATAGTCTTCGCCTTTCCTCTGACAATTTCAAAGTCTCATCGCCCTGATTACGTATTATTGTTGGGACTTTATGAAAGGAAAATTCCTTGTCGACCCCGGGTCGCTTTGAGCAACCAACCACACCGCAAATCGGCATCTTGGGCGTATCAAATTACCGGTACATGGCATTCACGTACACAACGCTAGGGAAGCAAAATGGCGGATACGGCTGTGCACATGTTTTGGTGACGTCATATGAAAACAAAGGATATGGTTGTAGCCCTGGATCCGCTCCTTTTCATCGCTTTCGCTGCAACCCCCCTTCCCCGGGACTCTTGAAAATATGCTCTGGTCTTGCCCACCCAGTACTCCTAACGTAGATATGGAGTGTCTTGGACTTCTAAGTTCTATATATAGACGTCCCAAACTTGAGAAGGACATCGACGAGAAATTGGATAAAAGTGAGAAAAAAGCAAGGTAAACTGAGTACTCACAATCATGTTTTACAAGAATTTTATATGGAATATGATTGATGGGAGATAGCTTCGTTTCAGATATTCTCGTGGTAATTTTAACGTTTTATAACTCGAATTGCCTCTGACTGTTATTCACTATTGTTATATATCATGATGTAAACAAAGCCTACCTATCTTTTGTGTTACATAATTCAAATGTATTCCACTTACTGAATTTATATTCAATCATAGAAACTTAAGCATATTTATTTGAAAGTAATTTATTCTCAGAAACCGGGGGTTGGGGGGGGGGGGGTGCTTGCATCAGTTCAATGATATAAATGCTACATGTACTATCAATAGTGCATTGGGACAAAATTCTACCTGTCCTTTTTAAATCATTGTCTAATTTCAGACATTATGCACATTAAAAAATGTACTACAAAGAAGTTGCGTAATAAAAAAATATTGATCATGTAATAATCCCCCATACACTGCAGATTTGGAATGATGGTACAGCTTTAAGACACATTTACGCATAAGATTTTGTCGAGCGAACGCAAAGCGAAACTATTTTGCATTAAATCTGGTACATGCATATATGATATATATTGATTCTACAGTATATACCATACTTTGATATTATTAAAAACCATTGGACCTCAAATCATAGAATACGAAGCCAAATACGCTTATTTTATTTAATGTGCATTGCACAGTACCTCATGACTTAAGTAACGTTGTACTATGACATCATTTTTATCTCGTAATGATGTCATGCCAAGCTTTGTATCGGCCTTTCTGAAAATTCTAAAAGCCCAGACGAAACTTATTAGAAATACAATAATTGGGCATAAATTCTACTTTTTATACGCCCGTCATTTGACGGGTCGTATTATGGTATGGCGAAGTCCGTCCGTCTGTCCCTCCGTCCGTCTGTCCGTTTGCCTATGGAACGCAATAACTTGAATATGCGTCAATGGATTTTCATGAAATTCATTCATTATGATTGGACTGTGGAGAGGAAGCCGTCTTTCGATTTTCAGGTTCATCCAATTTGTCGTTACAGAGTTATGGGACTTAGATTTTTAAAATACAGTGAAAATGTACTAAAATAGTTTAATATTATTTAATATCAATTGTCTGTAAGGACCAAAGTAAGTTGAAAATAGCATGCCACAGATTTTGATAATTTTCATTATATTACATGTTTATGATAACCTAAGAATGAAAATACACCTCTTTGATGAAATTGACCTTCCGTTGCCATGGTAACAAGGCCCCAATTTTCAACAGGTATTTTGAAGTCTAAAATAAGATGTTTTCAGGCATCTGGTTGCCATGGAAACCGGTATCAATTCAAATTCCTCATAACAAAAAAACATTTATTCTTTACTTCTATTTTGTCAATCCATATAAAATAAAATGGCACTCCATACAGTAAATCAGCAAAATTCAGACAAAAAATGTCAATATTTTCCTTGAAAATATACCCCAAAATTAGGTCTGTTTTTCGTCAATTTTGATGTTTTTCACATTTGAATAAAAAAATAAGCAATGGGTAAGTTAAATATTTCTTAATTGAGTGTTAATCTATGTTGACTTATCTAAAACTTAAGGTGAAAATCTAAGTGGGGAACATAACAGAAATGCCAGTTTGAAACTGAAAAAGTGGTTGCTATGGCAACATTTGATATCAGATGGTCTCACGTAGGGTATCTTTTGATTCACTTTTAATATATATAGACATAGTTGGCAATGGCAAAGGTATATGTTTAAGATAACTTTGATGAGTATCAATTGCTGTATGACCTTGATTCTATTCCAAGGTCATTCAAATATAGGTCAAGGTCATTTCAAATTTCCGCAAAAATTTATTACAAAATTTGATTTTTTCTTATTTTTGACGTCGTTTTTTGTTGTTTTACTATACTTATTTTGTTTGGTGTTTTTGCTTGATTTAAGTCTTCCAATAAAACAAGAAAATGAGATAGTGCTTAAGTATGTATGGTATTTTTGTATAGAATTAGTCTCGTCCAAAAAGAGAATAAATCATGAAAATTTTCCATTTCTTTTACAAATTGCCGATGAGAAATGAAATACTTAAAAAATGCTGATGTCTATGAAACAAAGGGAGTAGATACAATCTTTCGTTCATATTCAATATCATATAATGGATTCCCATAATTTCATGACATTTTAACGTGACATCATATATTTCCCTTGAAAATTCACGAAAAACGCTAAAATTTAATGTCTAAGTTTGAGTGACCTTGAAATTAAACGATATGACCTTGAAATGTTTTCAAGGTTATTTTCTAATTTATATCCTCTTTGTTAATGGTCACATGAAGTTTGATTATAAAAGACAGAATAAGGCCTTCACAATAGCCCTTTAATGTTTGCATGTGCTTTAATATATGTGTCAAATGTTGCCATGGTAACCTATTTCGGCATTTAATTCCAAAAAAACCAATAAGTTCCCCACTCCAGATTTTCTCATTTTCAGAAGACCACAAATAGATATGTAAAAAACTATAAGCTTTATTACATAAAAACCATTGCTTTTGCAGTAATTGCATTGCAAAAACTGGCAAAAAGGGCCTAAAAAGGGGTTGGAAAAAGGCCTTTACAAATGCTTGAATTTTCCTTACGTTTGATCCCAAATAACAGTAAAATAAGAATAAATGGTTCAGATTTCTAAATTAAATATTCTTATGGAAGGACGAAGGAATGCTTTTTGGAAGATTCAATTCTCCACATATTTATATTCCATAGAAACATAGACCATGAAAATGTCTCGTTTATCACGTATTCCAGACCCCCAAAATTTTTGACATGGTTACCATGGCAACCAATGCTCCAATTCCACAATGATATCTAAATTTCGGCTTAACACATTATACATGACTCTTGTACCAAAAATCTTTCATTTCTGTGACATGCTATTTTTCAATGTTGCTGAAATTGTTTGGTCCTTACAGAGAATCGGTATTAAATAGAAAGGATGTTCTTTGACATATGTAACGGGTTTTTAATTTTTTTGTCGCATAACCGAGGTATTGTGTGTAATGGGAAGAGGAGGGGGGTATATGCACATACATGTTAAGCTAAGGGCAAAACATAGGCGCATGGAACGCAATAACTTCAATATGCGTCAACAGATTTTCGTGATATTCATACATTATGATTGGACTGTGGAGAGGAAGCCGCCTTTCAATTTTCAGGTTCATCTGATATGTCGTTACAGAGTTATGGGACTAAGATGTTTTAAAATACAGTGAAAATACACTAAAATAGTTAAAAATTATTTTCAGAATCTATTTCTGGTCGATATGTTTTGAAACTTTGTAGACTTGAGGTAGAAAGGATTCTGTTTGACATATGTAACGGGTTTTTAATTTTTTGGTCACATAACCGAGATACTATGTGTAATGGGAGGGGGGGATTATATGCACATACATGTTAAGCTAAGGGCAAAATATAGGCGCATGGAACGCAATAACTTGCATATGCGTCAACGGATTTACAGGATATTTCTACATTGTGATCAGACTTTGAAGAAGAAGCTGCCTTTCGATTTTTAGGTTCATCCGATTTGTCATTACAGAGTTATGGGACTTAGATATTTTAAATACAATGAAAATATACTAAAATAGTTCAAAATTCTTTAAAAATCTATTTTTGGTCGAAATGTTTTGAAATTTTGTATACTTCATGTAGAATGGATGTTTTTTCACATATATAACGGGTTCTTAAAGTTTTTGTCACATTATCCAGAAATTATGTGTAATGGGGGGGGGGGTTTATATGCACATACCTGTTAAGCTAAAGGCAAAATGTAGGTACATGGAACGCAATAACTTGAATATGCGTCGACAGATTTTCATGATATTTGTTCATAGTGATCAGACTTTGAAGAGGAAGCCGCCTTTCGATTTTCAGGTCCATCCAATTTGTCCTTATGGAGTTATGGTACTTAGATATTTTGGTGGTGTGAAAAAAATCCCAAAGGGCGTATCTTGCTGCGTGAGCGTAGGCTTTATTTCTGTTATAACTATATATGACTATCAGTGCAAATGTACGAAAATCTAATGCGCATTCGTGTGAAAAAGGCATTATAAAAAAAACATCCTGATTGTCCATGCCGTTACATTTTATGTAATAAAGTTTCCCGTAGTGTAATTAAGTTTCATAAATTTTAATGTAGTATAGTTAAGTTTCATAAAGTTTCGGATAGTATAGTAGAGTTTCGTGCAGTATAGTAGAGTTTCGTGTAGTATAGTAAAGTTTCATGTAGTATAGTGTAGTAAAGTATTGTGTAGTAAAGTTTTGTGTAGTAAAGTTTCGTGTAGTATAGTAAAGTTTCGTGTAGTATAGTAAAGTTTTGTGTAGTATAGTAAAGTTTCGTGTAGTATAGTAAAGTTTTGTGTAGTATAGTGTAGTATAGTAAAGTTTTGTGTAGTATAGTAAAGTTTTGTATAGTATAGTATAGTAAAGTTTTGTGTAGTAAAGTATACTTTAGTATACTATAGTAAACTATAGTATACTATAGTATACTATAGTACTTTTTCGTTAGGGCTATCGAGATTTGACACTCAAATTTAACATTAGAAAAGGAGAGTATTCATATTTTGTTTTACGTTCTTTACCATAAAGTAGTTATGACATGGTTACTTGCGAAAAATAAAATGATTTGAAAGATGAGGAATGGTAAAGTAAATCTATCTTGCAGAAGGGTCCCTGTAAAGTGCGAAACGAAACAAAAACGAAACGAAACGAAACGAAACAAATCGAAATGAAACGAAACAAATCGAAACGAAACGAAACAAATCGAAACGAAACGAAACAGATCGAAACGAAACGAAACGAAACAAAACGAAACGAAACAGATCGAAACGAAACGAAACAGATCGAAACAAAACATAAAACTCAAAGAAAATGAGGAAAAGAGGAAAAATCGCCGAGAACGAATATTTCAAGACAAGATCAGCACGTAATATTGCCTTAATCCAAGAGTTCTACATTTGTAACTAGTGCCGAGAGGGTTTCTTGAAAGTTGACGATTTGAAAAGGAAATGTCAAATGCCATTCATGTATTTAAGAGGAAGAAAAGGGAGGGGATAGAAAACCACGCAATGACACCGTAATGAGATCATAAAACGGGGTGGGGGGCACATTTCAGGGAAAAAAATCTTATTCTTTTTCAAACGAAATGTACCCCCCCCCCCAGTTTTTAATTGTTCTCATTTTTCTGATAAAATTTTCAAATACACTTAACGGAACAGTTCCGTTTCCTCTGCGCTAGACTCCTCCCTGCTAAATAATATTTTCCGTCTATGACGAGGTTATTCATCCCATTCACTCTCTTTTAAAATGCAATTGTGCATATACCGTATATATTATGTTTTAATCGTCAACTTTGATTCTTTAAAAAACCCTCTAGCCACAAGAACTAACGGTTGAAGGCAATAATGAGGGGATGGACAGGGACAAAGGGAGGGGAGAGAAAGTGGGGACGGGAGGAGGGAAGAAGGGGGCGAGAGGAGGGACAGATGATTTGGAGGGTAACAGTAACCCCCCCCCCCCCCCCCCCCCCCAAAAAAAGGAAATTACTTTTGATATAAATAATCTTGCTATTATGCGTACATGTATATAATCTCAATTTTAAAAATTACCCCGAAATTCATCTATATATACCTTAAAAAAAAATTTTCCGATCGATTCGCTCGCCGCAATTTTCAATTCATTTTTCAAATACTTCAGGCTCGCTTCGCTCACCTTAGTTTTTCATCTAAACAGGTCTATTTCCTTTTCAAGGTTTAAAAAAGGAAATGACCCAAATAACTTCACTATTGCACCAATTTACACTTTAAAGTTTAAACATTTGTCTTGACCGCCCAAGACCCCCTCCCCCCACGGGGAGGGGGCGGCAGGAGGAGAGTGGTATCACCTGACCCTTCAATAAGATCTTGTCTTGAAATATTCGTTCTCGGCGATTTTTCCTCTTTTTCTCATTTTCTTTAAGTTTTATGTTTTGTTTCGTTTCGTTTCGTTTCGTTTCGATCTGTTTCGTTTCGTTTTGTTTCGTTTCGTTTCGATCTGTTTCGTTTCGTTTCGATTTGTTTCGTTTCGTTTCGATTTGTTTCGTTTCGTTCCGATTTGTTTCGTTTCGTTTCGTTTCGTTTTTGTTTCGTTTCGCACTTTACAGGTACCCCTTGCAGAATACTAAAATCGTAGAACATGGTAGATGGCATTTACAATGAACTTAGTATTTCAGTTCGTTTCAGATAAGATAAAGGTCAACATACGTCTGTCGAAGTCAACTATCGCTGATAATAACAACTTAGATTTTCATTTTTATTGTCAAGGACATCTTATATTTGCCTATATAATGTGTGAAAGTTTGAAATGCACGGCGTTACATGCTCGTCGATTCTAAAAACACAGTGATCATTATCGATATTATTTTAGTGAAGATTTATTTTACTTTAATTTTTCAACTGAAATTCGTTTTTTAGTTCTTATGCGATGGTTAAGTTTTACTATCGATCATTGAGAATCGCCTGGAAAATTTCGTCGATCTACATGTATAAGGTCGGCAATAACATGCACAATTCACATAGTGTCCTAAGGCTATAAGAAAAATAAAGAATTTATGTAGGAAAGTATCTTTACGCCCACGCAAAAAAAACTGTAATAGTGAGAAAAAGAAATCGTAACCCGATCGTAATCGTGATCTATATACCATTTCAATAGCTTTTGTTTGTTTTCATTTATCGGTTTTCAAGTTGTTACTGTAACTTTCAAATACAATATACATGTAACAATAAACGAAAAGAGGATTGACAACTGGGCCAATATTTCACAGACTAAGTTCTCAGCGCATCGTTTCTTAATTGACGAAGTATGCATCATCTGTTTTTTTTTTTTTTTTTTTTTTTTTTTTTTTTTTATTTATTTATTTATTTTAACAAATATTACGATGAATGTAAAAACAATTTATGATGAAAAGAATTAGAAAGAACGTGAGAAGAAATCGAACATCGGTCGCATGCAGAAACGTCACAACGGCACTTACATACATGTACGTCGCTTATTACGTCAGGTCTCGAGGAATTCTGCAATATTGTCGTGAAGATTGATTATGATTCTCCAACGTAAAACTTTTTTCAATTATTATTATTCACCAGCTTTTCATGATAAAACATAAATGAGAACCGGACCTACTTCTTTGTACACATAACGGTTACATTTGTAATATTAATTTATCAACATTATGGCGTCGCGCGCACGATAACAGTTTGACGTCACCCAAGTCAACACATTTTCACGTAAGCTTGTCATTTTCAAATCGCCATAACTTGAGATATAAGTAAGACAAAAGATTAAATAAACATTCTTGTAATCGTCAGATCTTATGCTAAAAAACTGTTGATTAAGAATTTTCGATTTGAGTATTCGACGTCGGCTATGTTTGAAATTTAGGTTAATTTTTATGTTCGTTAAGTTGAAAAGCATGTGACAATCATATTAAAACCATTGTAATTCAAAAGAATAAGAATCAATTTAAATACGGAAATATTTACAAAAAGCTTGGGTTTTTAAACTGTAACTACTTTTTCTATGAATATGCCATACATTGTTGCAAAACACCGCCAAATGAAAACGCCGCTAATTCAAAATCGAAATTTGAGGTTCTTTGTAAGAACTACTAGCTTTAAAAATTTTATGTGCTGAAGAATTCATTTAATTTTGACATCATGAAAACGCTCAAATCTTCCTGAATACAATTATACCATGCATTAATAAATTCGTTGTCATATAACATAATATCACAAATATGCATCGAACAATGTCAAATAAAACCACGCCATCGGTCAATATGACCGGTACGGTGGAGAAAGGGTTAAGATAATTTCGACACGATCGTGACAAGAATAGACAAAAATGGCAATGTTTGCAGGAGGAATGCGGCACGAAACAAAAATTGTTTTCGAATTGGTATATCATTCTCCAAACAAATACATCAGCATATTTGGAATTATTGCGGCGGTAACTTTTGTAAAATTTAATTGTCCGATTGTTACCGATCATCGAAAGAATATGCCATGTCAGACGTTTCTTTTCCGATCAAATATTATCCAAAATATACGATTCTACATTATTTAATTTTGTTCCCTGCATTTCAGATCGTGACTATGACTGACAACGGTGCATCCTTCATTCCTCCTCAGACTTTTGTTGAATGTGGTATCTGTAAAGGAAATGCCAACATTTCATGGTTTTGTAAAAATTGTCCGACTTCACTTTGCGACGCATGTGCAACTACCCACAGAGCGACCGAACAATACAAGTTTCACACTATTGTGGAACGGACTTATACCGTCCTTCGATTATTTGGACCAGCAAAGATAGCCGAACAATGTGAAGTCCATCCCGAGAAAGACATATCATCTTACTGTAACGAGTGTGACGCTCCTTGCTGTATATCCTGCTTAGTTCAGAACCATCAGCGCCATGAAATCTCCACCATAGAAGACAAATACCTGGATGCTGAAAGAAGATTGAATGTTTACTACAAGCAGCTTGATACGGTGGACGAAATGGAGGAGCAGACCAAAGAAGATGTTAAAGAAGACAATTTTAAGGTGGAAAAAGTCATAAATGACATAAATGAATTTCGCGAAGATTTCATTCAAAATTTTAATAGGTCATGCGATGATCTGATCACGGAAGTAAATCAAATATCAAAGAAAACAACCGAAGCGTTTAGGGGAATAGAAGAATCAAAGAAAATGATTGAATCATTAAAAAAAGAAATTGAAGAGAAAATTGAAAGGGGGAAATTAGACATCATAAAGTATCAACCTCCAAAACTCGAATCTCTTGTCCCAAAGATTGAAAGGCACAAAAGAGTTAATATCACATTTGAACCTTCAATGAAAATTTTAGAGGTTATGAAAGAATCAGCTGGGGAAATTAAGTCCAAAGAAATTGAAAGAGAAGAAATGGACAGATCGAAAATGTTGAGATCTGTACATGTACAAAAATTGCATTCATTTGATAGTAAAATAGGAGTCACATCCCTGACCACAGCAGGTAACAACATGGCCTGGGTTATGCATCATAGTAGTCCTACCATGTACCTGTATAACGATAAGGGTGATGTAGTGACGTCTGTGAAAGTGGGAGGTAGTGAGGGCATCAATGACATGGCCATCACACAGTCAGGGGAGATGATAGTGACATGTGAGGACAAGAGAACGATGTGTGTATCAGTGAATGGTACGGTATCTACAATGATAGACACGGAGCCGTTTGGTTGTTATGGTGTCTGTGTGACTGACAAACAAGAGATTGTAGTGTGTATGGGAGACCAGGGTGATAAGAATCATGTGGCTGTATACTCATCTGATGGACGTAGTAAGGCACGTGAGATACGGAGTAGGGACGGTCAGGGGAAACACCTTATTACTAACCCTTACCGTGTGGTACAGAATGGTCAGGATCTGTGTGTGGTGAATTATGGTAGGAATGTGGTATGTGTGGATGAGAGAGATAATGTGAGATGGATGTATGACGGTAAGAAGGCTAAGCTGGGTCGGTCATTTTATCCATTAGGTATATGTGTAGATAAGTACAACAACCTGTTGGTTACTGATTTAACCAAACATTGTGTACATTATATAGATAGGGAGGGTGGGCTGATACAGGTGATATTGACACAGGAACCAGGATTAATGGGTCACTCGGGAATCTGTGTAGATGATGATATTTGGCATGTCTGGGTTGGGATTGCCATGGGGAAAGTTGTTATTGCGAAATATTTGAAATAAATAAGGAAAGATTTACGATACAGTATGAGTAGTGAGAGAAAGACATTTAATGTAAAAAGATAACAATAATAAGTGTATAGATAACGAAGACGCTAAGACTGTAAAATTGATAAAAAAAAATGAATAGATCAATTTATGTACATTGTATTAAATAGAAATTAATGTATCAAATCTACAAATATAACTGCATAAATTATATATCTTATTCCTTATTGATATATATTGGATCCAAATGATATTCGATACCCATATTCTTGTCTTGTCCTACTGAAAAAAAAACTTATTTTAATTATCCATGATAACAAATAAAATAGCATGGAAATAGAAAAACTCAGATAAATGTTTTGTTTGATTATGAACTTACTTCGTGAGGACTTCGTATCAGATATCCTAACAAAAGATTGATTACTTACGTAAAGATAAAAAAGTCCTTTCAAGACATAACTTCAAATGTAATTACATGATGTTAACTGATTATACTTATTTGTTACAAAATATTAACTTTGAAAAAAGTACATAAGATGTATAGATGTTGAAACACTACATATTGTTCTGAAATAATTCTAGTATGTATTGTTATATTTGTATTTTCCATTGCTTTTTAATTAATTATGGACTATATATTTGTAAGAACTACAATATTAAATTTTTCATCTAACACTACGTTGTTTTAGAAATATGTGATACTTTAACTGATACATCACTGGATATGTAGTAACGTACATGTAGAAAGATCTCCAACAATAACGTGCTACAGCAACTACAGGAAAAAATACTTAAACAGCAAGTTAATAACCTCAATAAATAATGAGATAAGGAAGATCGTAACAACAATCTCAACAGCACTCAACATATAGTAACAACTTGAGCATTGACGGACTCCTAGCAAGCTAGAGGTGGGACCAGGTACCCGGGAGGAGTAAGCATCCCCTGTTTACACTCTCTTGATACAAGAAACAGACTTGAACAACCAGTGTAAAACCACAATAAATGATATCTTCATAAGACTACTGGTAATCTATCAGCATGCTGCCACTGGAAGTATCATTTGCCTGAATATTAAACGTGTTGAAATTCTAAAGCATCATTCAAAAACAAATAAATTTGCAGCATGGATCAGACATGAACATTTTAGGTACTTAACCCTCGTCAGTGATCCTCAATAAAATAAATGTAATATGGCCGAAGAGTGTGAAAATTATTTTGTCTAGAAATGTACCGTAAGACATAGCAGGATGGCTGGAATATGATGCTACAGGACCCACGTTTTAGAAATTTCATGAAATGTTGATAACAGAAATTTTCTAATGTGTTGAAGAAACGATCAACCGAAGTTGATAGAACTTTGCTAAATATACCTTTGGGGACTCCTGGTCAACCAGCAGTCTCACTTACCATGTGGTACAAACGTTAAATGTCTTCAAACTCAATAGCATAATTTAAGATAAGACATTTGAAACAAAAGTATAAAAGACCTAAATGTGACAGTTGAACAGAAAAGAATCTCCTCCGGTAGGGGACTAATAGGAGTTCTCCCCTCCTGTTCAGCATTGAAGGGTTCTTCAGTAATTATCCGGAAACCATCATTGTGAGTACATTTTACCCAATGATAACCTTGACACTTCATAACCTCATGATGAGAGTCACCTTATGACAAATATGGATAATGACCATATCCCTGTATACAGCATTAAATCGATAATTCAGAAAATCAGAAACCGATTGCATACAAAATCAGGATAAAACAGAAACCAAAGCAAACAAACAAAAACATCCACCACATGAAAAGAAGCGAACTCCCGATGTGGAAGTGACACCAGGTGCCCGGAAGAGTAAGCATCTCCTGCTTGCATGCAACACCCGACGCTTCAATTCGGTAGAACTGTCACATCCGGTAACTTCCATTTTGGAAGAAGTAGTGTACAATCTTTGGTTGGAAGGTTCAAATGGTATATGACAGATATCGTCCACAATTCTTGAAAGTGGGACATCATATTGTATGACGAGTTCCCCATATCTACCGTAGAACTTCCTCAGTGACGATGTTAGTCGGTCACAAACGTATCCCTGACTCAGAAGCTTATCTGAAAGACGCCTAGCTCTCAGAACAAAATCCGTATATTTGGTACTTGCTCTGGCATAGCGTATCAACTGAGATATGAACTCGCCATAAGCAGGCGATGAAGGGATGTTGCTACTCAGAAAAGGAAAGTTTGATAGATACTGCTCAGGTAATCCACGAATTTTGGATTATTGATGGACAACACATCGTCTACGTATCTGTAAGTGAAGTTTGAAGTCAGAAGTTAAGAATCTTTTCCCCATTTGAATTCCGACAATTTGCTGGAAGACCTTTCCTCCAAACACCACAAAAATGTTGTTATTTATGCTATGCTTGACTGCATAGCATAATGTCTTTAATGACAGCCAATTTCCTAAGCCCACTTTTTTCTCCAATTTATATAAATATTCACAATTGTGTACTCATGTAGCACCTATACTTTGCTCAATATTGGCTTCTAAAGGCAAAACCACTCAAGCGGAAAAAGTTGGTCAAGGTTATTCTATGAAAGTTAATTAAAGATATATCCAACATTTAATTTTGGAACATGTAGCACTTATACTTTGCTCAATATTGGCTTTAAAGGATAGATCACTCAAGCGGAAAAAGTAGGTCAAGGTCATTTTATTGAAATTTAATTGAAGATGCATCCAACATGTAAGTTTGGAAAATGTAGCACTTATACTTTGCTCAATATTGGCTTAAGGAAAATCACTTAAGCAGAAAAAGTAGGTCAAGGTCATTTTATTGAATAACAAATATGGATGATGACCATATCCCTGCATACAGCACAAAATCAACAATTCAGAAAATCAGAAAGCGAAAGCATACAAAACCAGGACAAAACAGGAACCAAAGCAACCAAAGAAAAATCGCCACCACATGAAAAGAAACGAACTCCCGAATTATTGAAGTTTGATTAACGATGCGTCCAACATATAAGTTATTAGCACTTATACTTGGCGTTTAAAGGCTAGATCACTCAAGCGGAAAAAGTAGATCAAGGTCATTTTATTTAAGTTTGATTAAAGATGCATCCAACATATAAGTTTGATTAAAGGTACATCCAACATATAAGTTTTGAACATGTAGCACTTATACTTTGCTTAGTATTGGCTTAAGGAAAAATCCCTCAAGTGGAAAAAGTAAGTCAAGGTCATTTTATGAAAGTTTGATCAAAGATATATCCACCATGTAAGTGTGGAACATGTAGCACTTATACGTTTGCTCAATATTGGCCTTTAAAGGCAAAATCACTCAAGCAGAAAAAGTAAGTCAAGGTCATTTTATGAATCAGAGATACATCCACAATGTAAGTTTTAAAGCCATTAAAGGCAATATAATTGCTATCTTAACATTTACCATATCATTGCAACATTTCCTTTATGATTTGAAATAATTTCAAACATCCCAACCCAGGGGCTACATCCCCATCTAGTAATAATAAACAAAGTTTAATTAAACATTTACAACAAAAAGAACCAACATAATATGAATATATGAGAGGAAATTGTGTGATCTTAACATTAACCTTATCATGTAGTTTGGACGACGCCGACGCTGACGCCGATGCCGGAGGTATTGCAATCGCTCTTTTGCACTAAAGTGCAGTCGAGCTAAAAATTGATGTAGATAGGTGACCATTGGTTCTTTATCTATCACCTTGAAACCATGATCATAAGTGTACTTTTTGTATGTGACCTTTGACCTACTGACCCCAAAATTAAAATCTCCTTCCCTTCTTAATAATTAAGTACATGTCAAATTTGGTTTGAATAGATGAAAAAGGTCATGGGTTTAAGATCTGGAAACCATTATTTCAAACAAAGGAGAGGATCTCCAACAACACCAGGTTGTAGCACCCACAGCAAAACCCGAAAACACCCAATGCAAAAACACAAAGCAGACAATCACAGAAAGAGACGCATAAGGGACAAGCAACGTCAACGCACAACACAGAAACATTAAACACAAAGGACTACACATAAACCATGAAGACCAATGGGCAACCGGTGCCGACTTAGGACGGCCATATGCCACTAAAATAGCAGAAGGTATGGTTATCCTGGATTACGTGCACACAACCCTCCCGCTTTTCCGATTACCCAGAGGTCTCGAAGAAAGTACAATTGTGGTGTAAAACAACCTCCTCACTGTCAGATGACCACACGCAAACAAGACCGCACAACGCAGGGGCCCAAGCAACACAGATGATTATGTAAATGGATATAAAAAGAGGGCGTACGTAATACAAATTATGTCTTCTCTAAAGAGGTTTAGACAGGGCCCGTCATGGAGTCCGATCGTCACAGTCAGTCAGAGTGCAAATTTTAAGACTGCGCTTGTACAAGACTGTAGATTGGTCAAGTACCAAGCCTAGTGTCCGTCTGGTGACATTAGGATCATATGCATGGTATGAAAGGCGTTTGATGATTCTGACGCATTTTCGATAGTGATGTTGTCTATCTTTGATCCTTCTTATCTTGTTAATAATGTCACCATATAATGCAGGTTGTGAAATATCCAAAGTAATATACTCCGTTGCCTTTATTGGTCCGAATTTCAGAAGAAGTTGACAATAATTTTTGTAAAATTTCCAGAAAGTCTTTACTAGTTTGTGAAAGCGAAAACCTTGTCCTGAAAGTTTCTTGGTAATTTGTAAATTTCTACTATGAAAATCCAAAACATCATGTACATGCTTTAGCATACCAGATGAGCTGTGAAATATAGATACCATAGGACGGTAATCTAAGAACATCACCGTCAAGCCAGGGGAATTTACTATGTTAAATCCAAAATCATCTCTTTTGTCATACACACTTGTATCGATCTCTCCATTGACAATTTTGATATTTAGGTCCAAAAACGGTGTTTCTGTGTTTGAAACGCTTGCCTTGTTTAGAATCAATTCTTGTGGATAAATAACATTTTTATACTTTTCAAAAGCAGGATTGTCGATAGTAAGAATATCATCCAGGTACCTAGAAGTACCAATAAAGCATTTCACATCATCATTTTTTCTTTGTTTTTGAAGATTTTGGATAAATTAATTTTCATACGTGTATAAAAATAAATCTGCAACAAGAGGCGCACAAATAGTACCCATTGGAATCCCTACAACCTGCTTGTAGAGTTTCTCACTAAATCTTACATAAATATTGTCCAAAAGGAAGGACAAGGCAATACACATGTCAACACATGTCCATGATTTGTATGATTTGTAATCTGTGGCGGAAAAGAAACCCTTCGATTCAGAAGTACAAATGTAAATTTTCCCCTCTCGATCAAAACACCAGTTAATGAGTTTGGACAGTCGAGCATTTATTTCGTCGTGAGGAAGCGTGGTGTACATATTGGAAAATTCGTATGAAGATATCGTATTTGCTTCAAAATTTCTTGATTTCATTTTGTCAATCACATCCCCTTAATTTCTAACAGACCAAAAGAAGTTTACGCCATTCCTGTTTATGACAGCTTCACAGTATTTTGCCACGTGTTCCTTTATAGCCGCGAGTGCTGACATCAGATTTCTAGACATAATTGTTGTTGAGCAGTTGTTAGAATTAACAATGTATCGAAACCTGTAAGGAGACTTGTGAATTTTGATATACAGTATATTGTAGGGAGATCCAATTTAGAAATAGGGATGTTAAAAGAAGAAATTTCACTGTTATGTTTGTTCAAAATATTTGAAACACTTTCATTGCTTTCGATATAAGTATTAGTAGAGGAAAGTTCCGAAACTAAAGTTGATATGTAGTAGTGTTTTCAAATAATTATGGTGTTGTTGGCTGCTTTGTCTTCAGGCGCGAAGACATATTTTTCATGTTAATTATGTAACTTGGATTTGAAATATCTTTCAGATTTAGAAATTTTTTATTTCGCCTTTTACCGTGAGACCTATGCTTCCTTTTAGTGTTAGGGCGGATTTAAAAACATTAATGTTTGTAGAGGTCGAAGAAATGTTTCCTTGTCCATAAATCTGATCGTTTAGACCAAGGGGGTACGCAGTTTGCAGTTTGGTTATCCAGGCTAGTTCAGCTTGTAAGCAGCGTTTTTTGAATTTCAGTCTTACTTTGATTTTTAAATTTTGGGAATGACTGAACTGGAGTAATTGTTATATCCGAAATTGAATGATTGTATTTAACGAAGTGATTATATAGGAAATTTCTTTGTTTTTTTCTGACGCGAGTTTCTTATCTGATACGAATGACTTCGAAAACGAGATTCGAGATTTTAACGAGATTTTCAAATGCATTTGAAATTTCACATTTGATTTGGACAGGTGAATTTGGTCTCGAGGTTATCTCGAAACCATAATTTTCAATTGTTATCCTTGTATTGACCTTCACCTTTTACATAATGACCCGACCATAAGTCTCTGACGAGACTGTAGCTCTCCTGGATGTTTTGTTTTATTCACTCATTGACATGTGAATAAGATGCATACACATAAATATCAAAAGCTTAGCAATATTTCTTCAACACAATACAAATTGTATTTTCATTTTTTTAAACCAAAGACAATAGGGAGCAGGCGCTCTAACAAAGTATAAGTATAAGCACAACAAAACAACATATCCATTAGACTGAAACTAGAATATCACTCATATAATTCATAACATCCGAGATATAGCATTTCAAAAATGAATGCCACACCCATTTTATGACATAACAAGACTACAGATCCATCATATTGCATAAAGAATGAACTCTCCATCTCTAATAGCTCTAGAAAAGTTGAGAGCACAATTCTATCGTAAAAAATACCAAACTGATTTTCCATGACCCTCGGGGTCATGGGCTCAAACAAAATAACAATTGCACAACTAGACCACAGACCTTTTATATTGCAAAAAGAATTAAGTCCCAATCATTAATAGCATCTGAGGAGTTGCGAGCACAATATTACATAGAATTATATTCGAGAAAATGTCCACACCCATTTCCTAAGACCCTGGTGATACAGACCATACAACGTTATTTTGTACAAGATACATGATACGATGTGATACATGCATGATGAGATAGGATACAGGCATGATACGATAGGATACCCGAACGTACTCGATAGACCTGATACACGATAGGAAACGATACGAAAGGATATGATACGATGCACGATTATCAATATTTGTCACGATACACGATACGAAAGAATTCACGTTACACGATGCACGATACGAAAGGATACACGTTACAAGATACACTATACGAAAGGATACACGTTACACTATGCACGACACGATAGAATAAACGTTAAATAATGTATATTAGCAAATAAGAACGGTAATCGCAAATACAATAATTGTTGTGAACTATGACAAAACCTACTTTGTAAAAGAGAAGTCCGATTCTGAAAATAAGTACACTGAAACAGATATTATTCAGAAGTTAAACTTTTTGATCGACAACATTTTTGTGGTGTTTGGAGGAAAGGTATTCCAACAAATTGTCGGAAGTCCAATGGGGACCAATTGTGCCCCACTCCTTGCCGACATTTTCTTTTACTCGTACGAAGCTGAATTCATTCAATCTTTGGTCTCTGAAGGGAAAAGATACTTAGCTTCTGACTTCAACTTCACTTACAGATACATAGACGATGTGTTGTCCATCAATAATCCAAAATTCGCAGATTACCTGAGCAGTATCTATCCTTCAGAGCTTGAAGTCAAAGAAACTACAGAGAAAAATAATTCAGCATCCTATTTGGACATAATGTTGTCCTACGTCACTGATGGTAACATGAACACTTCACTCTATGACAAATGTGACGACTTCAATTTCAGCATTACAAACTTTCCTTTTCTGAGTAGCAACATCCCTTCATCTCCAGCTTATGGCGTATTCATATCTCAGTAAATACTATGCCAGAGCAAGAACCAAATATACGGATTTTGTTCTGAGAGCTAGGCGTCTTGCAGATAAGCTTCTCAGTCAGGGATATGTTTGTGACCGACTAACATCGTCACTGAGGAAGTTCTAGGGTCGATATGGGGAACTCGTCATACAATATGATGTCCCACTCTCCAGAATGGTGGATGATATTTTGTCATAGACCATTTGAACCATCCAACCAAAGATTGTACTCTATGTCTTCCGAAATGGAAGTAACCGGATGTGACAGTTCTACCGAATTGAAGCGGCGGGTGTTGTATGCAAGCAGGAGATGCTTACTCTTCCTGGGCACCTGGTCTCACTCCCATATCGGGAGTTCGCTTCTTTTCATCCGGTGGAGGTTTTTGTTTGTTTGCTAAGGTTCCTGTTTCGTCCTGATTTTGTATCCTTCGGTTTCTGATTTTCTGAATTATCGATTTTATGCTGTATACAGGGATATGGTTATTATCCATATTTGTCATTGCATCATACGAGCATAAACACGATAAAGTAAACAATTCAATATAAAGGATATAAAATGTGTGAATCCGTAATGAAATAAAAAATATCCGAATATAAACATGATACACACAGACGAAATTCCGACGATTTAATTGGTTACCTGATACAATAGGATACACGTTACACGATACGATAGGCTTCACGATACACGATGCACGATAGGATACGATAGGATAAGATACAATATGTTACACGTTTAACGGAATTATGAACGCACGATACGATACGATACACGCATGATGCGATACGATAAACGCAGGATACGAAACGATTAAATTGACAAAAATAACGTTATATGGACTGTAAGGGGCTAAAACCAACTAAAACTGCCCGTAAAATGACGAATTATACCCCCGCAGGACTTTTTCTCTTAACGGATTCATTTATGACATAAAACAGAAAACTCTGGTCATAAGGAATATATGTATGTGAAATATCATAGCCCTATTCCCTATAGTTAAAAAGTAAGTCAAAGGTCGAGGTACAATGTAACTAGGTCAAAAGTCATAGTATCAAATGGAAGCTCTGGTCATGAGGAATCTATATGTGAAATATCGAAGCCCTATCCTTTAAAGATAGAAAGAAGGTCAAAGGTCAAGAACAAGTTTATTTGGTCAAAACTCATAATTAAATGAAAGCTCTTGTTAGGAATCTACGTGTGAAAACGCCTATCCCCTATAGTTTAATAGAATGCCAAAGGTCAAGATCACTAGGTCGAAAGTCACGGTATGAAATGAAAGCTCTGGCGATGAGCAATCTATATGTAAAATGCCAAAGTCTTATCCCTTATAGTTAAAACGCCAAAGGTTAAGATCAAGGTCAGTAGGTCAAAAGCCATGATATCAAATGAAAGTTCTCATCATGAGGAATCTATATGTGAAATATCATACCCCATCTCTTATACATCGAATGTAGTTCAAAGAATAAGGTCACGATGTCAAAAGTCATCGTATTAAATGAAAGCTTTTGTAATGAGGTATATATGTGTGAAATATCAAAGCCCTACCCCTTATATTTTAAAAGTAGGTCAAAGTCAAGGTCACATGTCCTGGAGTAGTGCTTATGATGAATGAAAGATCTCACCCTGGAGAATATATGTGCAAATATTAACGGAGTTCAAGGTCAAGGTCACTAGGTCAAATGTCTTGATATCAAAATGTAGTACTTATTATGGTTAATGTATGTAGGAAATATTCATCCTATCACTTATACTTTAACGTAGCTCGCGGTTTTAGAACAAAATTGAATACCTAACCTGAATTTTTATGTGAAAACTAGAAGATTCAAAGCTTCACTCGTGAAAAAATTAATAAATTTCACCGCCGATTTAACATTTTATAGGCCTCCGAAAACGCCACATTTCATAGTGTAAAATATCAATAACATTACTTCCTTGTATTATTTTGTATTGTGTTGAAGAAATATTGCTAAGCTTTCATACAATGTAACAGTTTCTCTATTATATTGCGGTAATCACCATAAAAACAGCATAATTTACAAACGGGATATATTTCTGAATCAATTTATTTAAAACAAATGTATACTTTAGGTAATCAATTTTGTTTTCAAGTTTTAAAACCATGAATCTATAAGAAAAGAGGATAAACCCCACATAAAAAATGACATCGCAGTCATAACGTTATCTATTTGTTTGACGACGCTGTCCTTTTTATACTACACAGAAATAATTTTCTTTAAGATAATTACGATTTTATATAAGTACATTGATTTATGAATTCTTAAAATTTAATGCATATATAACATGTCTACGTGCAAATAGGTACTTTATTTAGGAAATATGTATCTAGAATGTTAGACTAACAATCAACCCCTAGTGTTATTGACGACCGGGCAAGGTCAACTTTGCGAATTCGCACAATGTAACAGTAAATCATAGTAATGTTGCATATTATATGCAATCAAGTTTTGAACAAAGAGTCCAGTGACAGTGCTACTGCCTCAGTCTTGGAAATTTTTCCCTTCAGCAAGCAGTACACACCCTCCCTACCGCCTCCTTTGTGCGCTATACGTAAGTGTTCCACACTTACTCCACCCGACGCCAACGTATTGCTAGAGGCTTTCGAGATTTACTTCTTTGAAATGAGTGTGTCGTAACTCTGAATAAATTGCCTTTTGTTCGCTAATTTTTTACAGTTGAGCAACACATCTTCTTTCGTCGTCACTTGCTTTATCAAAATTTTACAAAGTTGATGTATTGGTTTTATTAGGCAAATGACCATTTCCACATCAGATAGCGCAGTGAGAGCTAAAAACGGCACATCAGGAACTATATCTCTGGCAAGACCATCAAGTTTGTAGGAAGACCTCCCTGCATGTACATACTTCAGAATCTTGACGGAGTCTACAAATCCTACAAAACTGGACGTTTCAAAAGTACAGGTCACATCAGCCTTTGCATACGCATCTGCGAGAAACCGTGCGTCAAATGAGGCGATATGCACTACTAGAGGTTTAGCCGTTAAGACGTTTCGCATCAAAATGAGTATCCATTTACGTATCTGTGTGTAAAAATCAATTGAAAATGGAGCGAAATTTCCGGACAACAAATAGTGAAGAATGTTGATATTAACCTCCAATATGATATGTAACAAACCACTCCTCACTTTCTATGTAAGAGATAAATAATTGAACTCTTTATAACGTTAATTGATATGACCAAAGAGCGTGAAGCCTGTTCACATGTGTCAATGTGTTAAATAGGGGAGTGTTCGATGTGTTAAATATGGAAGTGTTCGATGTGTTCAAAGAAATCCCTGACAGATCAATTGAATTCGAATATATTGACCATCCAGCGGACATTTTGGGTAATTTTCTTTATCATTAGCCTGTTTCATTCAACGTAAAATTGTTTACTATAGTGCCACCTACAATACATTCAATTTTAGCATTTTCTCTCTCTCAATATGCTCGATTTTGCTGTAGTTTTAATGGTTTTTGATCGAATTAATAGAAAGATTTCATATTCTAATAGTATTTTATGTAAGTCACGGGGTACTCAGAGGCGTAACCAGGATGTTTTGGTGTGCATGTCTGAAGAAAGGTTTTTACTGTCCGGGGACACGGACACTTCTTTATGAAAGATGACTTGCGAGACCAGAAAGGCCAAGTGGGGGAGATTATGGAAAGACGTTACCCCTTCCAATTGAAGGGAGTTCGAACCCCCCCCCCCCCCCCGATAAATTAAAAAAAAGAAGTATGTGACGCAAATTGATGGCATTTGAGCTGAATTCAAATATGAGATATTATACAAACCATATGATTCATGGGCGGATCCAGGATTTTTTTTATAGGAGGGGTCCTAAAATTCACTGGACATTTAAGTTTTAAAAAAGCAAAAAAAAAAAGATTGAAATCTTGAAGTCCCACCACGTTGTTCTTGATCAAATTGTATGTAAAATATAGTCTGGCAGCGGTAGCGAGACAGCAAAAAATTGTCAGAGTTGGACTAAAAAGGTAAGAAAATAATTCCATATGCATCCTCTATTCCTGTGTTTTTCAGTAAATTGCCCTTGTTTATTGACAAAAGTGTCTTGTATAGGGGTTGCAAAGATCAGCATCATTTGAAATTGATATGTATGATATATAAGAGCGTAAGCAAGCCCGTGAAAATTTTGAAATGTGGACCAAAAAAATTAATTAAAACGAAAGATTTTCAAAACAAGTTCATGTTATTTTTCAAATATTATGACTGCAAAAGGGGAATCGGGACTTAATCTTATGAAATATGTATATTTATAAGCTTTATCATACTATGCTTCGAAAATTCCAGGGGGGTTCAGAACCCCCCCCCCCCCCCCCCCCACCGAATCCCCACCTCTGGATCCACACTTGTGATTTGTGTAATCCAACGATGATATAAACATATCATACAAAATCCCAATATGCAAAACATGTACAAATATACAACCACATTCAAATGTTTGCCCTTTCCATTCGACTGTTCTCACCGCGTTAGTCAAAAATGTAAATTTCCAAAAGCTCAAAGTTATTTTTAATACAATTTAAACAATTTAAAACATTTTAATACTTAATGTTTATGTTAAAATATAAAACATCTGAAATTTCAAAACGTTTTGGAATTTTAAATTTTAAGCGTTACACGGACCATAAGCGATCGTTGTGTGAATATCCCAATGATAAACCTTAAAAGTACATTTAAACCGGTTGTTTCTGCGGCGTCTTCGCTATTTTTGAATATTAGCTTGCTTTTGAAACCATTTCATAGGTATCTTTCCTTTTAGTCGCTGCCAGGGTATGAATCCCCCCTTTTTTGCGAAACGATGTGGACGTTTTTGCCTACAAACGTACGCCTAGCTGGCAACACCCCTGGTGACCGAAATGACCAATCTATTTATAGAAAATTCTTAATACAGTCAATAAATATTGCTCGGTCCCGACGTTTCGGCCGAAGCCTTCTTCAGGGTGGAGTCCTTTTCGCAGGATTACATCGTATTTAAAAACAAAGCGCAATTTGAAGTGAACTCTTTACAAGACTGCTTTGATGAATTTGAAAACGAATACGATGTAATCCAGCGAAAAGGACTCCACCCTGAAGAAGGCTTCGGCCGAAACTTTGGGACTGAGCAATATTTATTGACTGTATTATGAATTGTTTCCCTAATTTTGGAATAAAAAGACAGAATGAAAATTCTTAAGATGCTTATACAGGTTATATCCCGGTTGTTCCTTAAAATTCTAGTGTGTTGAAATGTAGTAGTTTGTATTTTTATTTTATTGATTTACATAAGTGAATAATAATTCTAATTTATTGAATGTTAGTAGTTTGCATTTTTATTTTATTGATTGACATAATTGAAAAAAAATAAAATCATTAAAGTTACCGCCAGTGTTAAGATAGCGCAATGTAAATAATAAATTATCCCGTTACTCACTAACCATAAAAAATGTTGACATCAAATATAAGAAATATGACCAAAGGAAACCCATCAGGTCTAAATTGAAAAAAAAATCTGACCTTAAATATTTAGGGAATACTGAACGGCTTAGAAGTAGAAACTATAATCTGAACCCTCTCCACCTAAAACAAAAATTAAATTGATTAATTAAATAAATTAAAAAAAGCATCCCTCCTGAATCAAAGGTATTCGTATCCCAATAAAACTTTGACCGAAGCGGTGTATATTCTGGTTCGGACTTATTTTCGTTACTCTTCAGCGCCGAAACTTTCTTCGTCTTCTTCTTCTTCTTCTTCTTTTTTGCAAACTTCAAGCTTTCTGCCTGCCCTCCCCTTTCCTTCTTCAAAATCAAATGTTTTTACTGAATATAAGGAAATAAAAATTCTGTGGATCAGAAGTGCATGTTAAGAGATATTTAGAATTACTTTATAGATCTGTCAGACTGTTGGCATTTTTTCATCAATATTTAGAGCAAAATTATAAAAAAGTTAAATTCAAGCCCTCCTCAAAAATATCAAATTGATAGATTTATTGTCAGATAAATTTTAAGGCTCATTCTTGTTTATAGAGAGAAAGTCCTCTCTTTTCGAAATTAAAATACTACGATTCAGCAGATAATACGGTGATGCGCTTCAGTAATCTTCTGTTATCGAACACTCGCAAGGGTGGTTACGCTCTGTTAAGGCACAGTCCATTTGATATTCTGGGGGGGGGGGGGGGGGCTTGGGTTTTTTGTCGGAGCAAGATTATTTTTTTCGCCCCGGACCAGGGCAAAATTATTTTTTTCTTGCATAGTTGGAGCAAGGAAATTTTTTTTAACAAAGTAATGCGCATATTAAGAATGTTTGTGTTTGATTGTTAGAAATTATTTATATTTTTACTCAAAACTCTAAATATTAATATATTAGTTTATTTTTATGCAAGAATTCATTTTAAACAGAGAGATAAAAGATTTTTACAATACAATTCTCAATATTTTATATAAGGTACATGTATATAACATGTACATTTATAAGAGGGTCTGAGGGGAAGGTCTCCTAGACAAAATTTTACATGTAAATGAAGAATTGTAAATTGGTGAATAACTGAAGTTATATGAAGGGATACATGCAACATGTATTAATAGCAATACATAAATATTCACAATATATGTAAGCTTTTAAGGAAGCCCTTTTTTCATTTCACACATGTATAACTTTTGATATCTTCATACATATATATATGGACTTTGCCATAGTAAATGATGTTTTGATAGAAAATTCATAATGGCGAGCGAAGCGAGCCAAAAATTTTTGATACAAATTGAAAACTGCGGCGAGCGAAGCGAGTCGGAAAATTTTCAAGAATTTTAGCGAAATTTATGGTAATTCTTCAAATTCAGAATATTTGTAAGAGCAAGATTATTTTTTTCTGTCACACCATAAGCAAATTTATTTTTTTCATCAAAATTGAGAGCAAAATTATTTTTTTCGAAAAAAAACCCAAGCCCCCTCCCCCCCCCCCCCCAGAATATCAAATGGACCGTGCCTAACATGTCGTCTAATCATCATATATATATGTCACACTTTGCACGAGTATTTTCCCGCGCCGCATCCAGTGGATCTATAGGTATCATGTACGTATCGTTCTCGATATAATTACAATAATGGGAAAGAAATGGATATTGCATACATTGTGTCACAATTACGAACATTTATTTGTATACAGTTTATAACTTGACTGGGGAACGAGAAACAGACCGATAATAACCGACTTTAAAGTTTTAGAGTGACAATAAAAATCTAATTAATGACAGAAAGGTTTCTTATTTCATGTTTTTATTACATATGTACAACATCAGTTCGTTTAATGAAACAGCGCTCATTTTTAAAAAAGTTAACCCCCCCCCCCCCCATTTTTCTGAGATGTGCTCTGTCAACTATACGAGTGACTCTCCCTCCCTCCCCTCATGGTAAGTTAGAAGTAAGTTACTTAAATATTCTTAAAAATTATATACCCGACCACTGCCTTTTTAAACCATATTAAGAAAACAATGATCATATTACTGTTTGATGATAGTTTGATATTCAAATAGCAATTTTCGCAATGGGCTTAAAGATTTCATATCAATTCTCTGTAAGGACCAAAATATTTCGGAAACAGCATGTCATGGATTTTCATGATTTTCTCTATAAATGGTATGTATAATGCCCTGAATACAAAAATAACAATTTTTTGAAAATAAATATTCCGGTTGCCATGGAAACGAGGTCTGTCTATTTATAGCACTAAAAAAATGGTCATATAAGTCATCTTTGGTTATTATGTTGCCATGGAAACCATTGTCATAGTTAATTGGTATCAACAACTTATAATCTTTAAAACCTCTTTTTTTAAGAAGAAATAACAAATTTTTGACATTTCTTTCAATTAGCCGGATCCTATCAAATCAAAATCAGTCAAAAATTGCCGTAAAATAAGGTCAAAATCAAGGCCTATTTTTGTCCAATTTTTACCATTTTTAAGCAAAAATAACACAAAATGTCAGGCTGATAACGCCATCACTGTTGTCAGAACAAAATAGATTTCATGTGACAAATATAATCACTGAAAAAAATAAGTGGGACCTTATTTTGTTTTCCTACATTTTGAGGTCAAAAATGGTTGCCATGGCAACTTTTCATTTGACACATGATGACTTTATCTTTTCAAAATGATTTTTAGCATAGTTTAAATAACTTATATTGCTTAAGCTTTATGTAGGGACAACAGAAGAAATTATTCTTTATTTGAGCACTTCCAAAATTTGTCAAGGTAATTTGACTCTAAGTTCAAGGTCAATTCAAATTACAGGTTCCAATTTCAATAAAATTTGCATTTTTGTTGTTATTTGTTGTTACTAAATTTAGGCTTGACTGCCATATATTTGTATCAAAAATACTTCTTTCTAAAATTAGGACCGACAGATGGAAAAACATTACAATTTTTTGTTCAGAACATTTCTCCTAAAAAAATACGCCCCAGACAAAAATCATGATAATCTCACATTTTTTTATATGTATGTATGTAATACTAGCTAGAATTCAAGGATGTCATTGATTTTGAGATTTTTGCAACTTTGGTCAATAAATAGGGGATATATCCAAAATCACTATGTATGTGTTTGTTTGACTGAATACCACATGATTTTTTTTAGTAACTGCCTCTCATATTTTTGAAAAATCACAGAATTTTGCCAAATTTTGTGAATTACATTTAAGATGACCTTGACATTGGGTCCTGTGACCTTGAAAAATTTTAAGATGATTTTTTTTAATCAATAATGCTCTTTTGTATGCACTGATGAAAAATAATGCTTAAAAATATATAACGGACAGCTGAAAATTTACCAGTAAATTACTCTATGTGTAATAGCACTGAACAGAATGTCACCATGGTAACCATTTTTTATATCCTTTTGAATAAAATTGTGAGGAGGTCCCACTCAAATTTTAACATTTCCTTAAAGATCGAGGATTAAACTTTAAAGATAATTGGCAGTAGAAATCAAGTTAGCCTGACATTTCAGATTATTTGCCCTTAAATTTGATCAAAATCATGTGAAATTAGGAGCTTTTTCGGTCTTAAAAAAGGCCTCTTCAAAACAGGTTTTTGCCTACATTTTGAGCATATTGACAAAGAGAATAGCGGGCAGAAACATACTTCTTGTGTAATATTTATACTATTAAAGATATAAATAGAAACATTAAGGAAATTTCAGTTGACTACAATAGCTGTTACCATGGAAACGAGCTTTGTGAAAATGCCATGTTACAAGTATTCTACTGATGCGTAAAATTTTAAACATGGTTTCCATTGCAACGACAACTAAATTTGTAAAAAGAAAGTTTATTTTTGTCTCAGTACATCATATACACCTTCCACACCAAAAATCTTCAAAATTGGAGACATGCTGTTTCCACGTGCTATTGAAATTATTTTGGTCCTTACAGAGAACTGCTATTTAGAGTTTCCCCCACCCCGAACCGCCTATCATGGTTCTACCTTGCGACAGCTGGAGGTCTAGGCAGTCCCCAGAGCCCCTTTTTTTCTTGTGTACGCCTCTTCCCATACGAAAAATTCGATAAAATATGTCTGGTGAGAGAGAGGGAGAAAGACTAGTCTAGTTTGTAAACTGAAGCTGTCGGGTTTTACTTGCATATCGAGTACTTCAATATTTAACACAACGACACATGTAAATTGAACAGACTTCAAGCTCATTGATAATAAAAATTATTAACTTTACATATAGTTACAAAAAATGTACGATTATGTATATTTCTTTTAAAAATGGAGTTTCTCAGCATTCTTTCAATTTATCGTCCGGAAAATTCACTCCATTTTAGTTTGATATCGATTTTTACTCACAGATACGTAAGTGTATACTCATTTTGATGCGATACATCTTAACGGCTAAACCTCTACTAGGAGGCAGTTTGGGTGTTTCTGTAACCACGCTGTCAAATCAGTCAATGCACTTTTTAGTGAGGATGACTTTACAGGAAGCAGATTGCTGTACATTTGTAAACCGTGCATCTCTATCCCTGTCAGTCTGGATATAGCAGGCGGGATATACCCATTTGCAGGTTGCACATATCTTGTTAACACGTCCACTTCGTCTAGATTTTTGGCTGCTATCTGTATTATGTCATTACTGTAAGCTAAAAAAAGTAAATACAATATGCTGGTTAATATCTTTATAAGTACCGTAGATCATGACTGTATGGTTTATGTTTAATATCCAGTACTTACAAAACCCTGTCGTTTCGAGGTCAAAGACGATTATGTTTTGTAGTTGGTTCAAATTTGGCTGTGCTTTTGTAGTCTAAGTATTTCCGACGGGAATTTCCACCAAATCGTCTTCCTCTATAGTCTTAGAAAAATCTACATTGGATTCATATCTAACTCCTTCGCGTAGTTCTGAAGTTACTTGAGTCGAGTGTCTTAATTGTTTGGGCATTAGTCTTTTTCTCCCCCCCCCCCCCCTTACTTCGCTGACGTTTATATCGTTTTATTCTTTTTCCATCCAATTTCTTGGTCCTTACTTGTGTTTGTTTTCCCGGAGAGAAGTCATATGCCGAGTTTACCTTTAATACATGCAGAGTTGTAGGGGGATTACAAAGCCGATTATGTCAATGAATTTGTATTGTTTGTCTGTTTCAAAGTTTTAGTTCAAACAAAATCACTGAGATGGTACGTGATTAGATTTGTAATGGACTATTGACCTTTGACCTGAACCTCGGAATTTCATTATGCTTTGCAAATAGACAATTAGCGGTTTTTCGTTTTGTATCAAATACTAGAAAACTAAAATGACCATACAAATACACATATTTCACTTATTATATACACCTAATTTTGTTGTCATAGTTAATCCGAATATCAAAAGGTCAAAGATCATGGAAGATGTGAATCGTGTATATGAAATGAAAGCCAGAACTCTTTTCTTTGTCAAAAGACAACTTTCGGATTAATTTGTTGTATGAAATCAAACGAGATGTAGTTTGATGAACGAAAAGTAAAATTTGCATGAATTGTAGTCGTGATTTTCAAATATTTGTATATATATCTAGAAATTTTAAAAAGTACCTGTAAGATATACTGATGTCCTTTATTTTTCTGGCCAACCGCAGCCGACACCCGGTATGATAAGCTTTCTGATCCAGAATAGTTTTGCGACTTCGGGGCTTTTTTTGCGATCATTTGATTTAAATTCTCATTACCATTTGATGAGTCAATGTCTGCAAGTTTCCCAACATTGAGAATTTGCTTTTGGAAAACGTCCGAATGTGAGTTTCTTAGTTCTTCTCCTTCCAGTTTTTTACCGAATGGTAAAGATTTGTAAACAAATGTTTCTTCATTCTTTTTGAATCCACACCATTTGTCAATACATTTTGAATGGTCACCAAAAGCGTGTGGTTCTAATGCTTCCAAGTTTGACTTCAGTCCATTTTCGTCCATCCTATTTTGGTCAATAGCATATGAAAAGCATTTCTTGAAGTAACCAATAGTCTAAAATGATAATTGCTTGTCGTTTTTCCTAAGGTTGTAGAGTGCATTGCAGAAATTCTTCAAAACGTGATTTTTATCACTTGCTTTTCGTCATGTTCGTAGAGTGGGTGATATAGCTTTCTGTACTCTCGTACATGTCGAAGTATCGTCTTCCATTATAACTTTGCTAAGATTAGATCCCTTTTCCTGCATTTCTTTCAAGCATTTCACTGTCAAAAATTGTTCCATGCCTTTCGCAGAGCCCGTCCAATTTTTCCTACATTTATGGGGTTTAACTACTTTGCCTTCACTCCTAATTGCTGCCTTACTTTTTCTACACGTTTTAGTAGCTTCCCAAAACCCTAGACATTTCTTTGTATGTTTACCAATAACTGTGACGTAACCTAAAATCAACAAAAAAAATAATAGATATGCATGTGACCTTTCTTTGTAGTTGAAAAACCGTTTTATTCACATTGTCTCTCTTCACATTTACAAAGTATACGATATAACAAACGTGCCAAGTGAATTTATTTTTGTTCAATTTTTTTTATTTATTCAATTAATTTATTTTATTTTTTGTTTGTTTGCTTTTTGTAGATCGGAGGAAAAAAGGGAACTTCACTTTCTATAACACTGCATCCTAAAAGTTCATAAGGCTCGCCTCAAAATAAACCATACCAGACAAACTATCATAGTTCTGTCCTGTACCTCCTCTTTGCCATCATCCATAACACGATACTTGGTTATCTCCACTAGAAGAATCGAAATCCATAATAAATGTAGCTGCTATTTGATTTTGAGCATTTTTTGTATTCCATAGTAATAAAAAAGTTTGTGAAACAAGAATGCCCTCGTTGATATATTTGTCAGTAAAACAGCTTAAATGTCAAAAGTATGACTCATTTTGATATCAAGGTCAAAAGGTCAAATTTGGTATGCGTGGAAAGAATTTATCACAAGGAATCCATAAGTGAAATGTGAAAGCCCTTTCACTTACCATTCAAAAGTCATGGCCAAAGTTTAGGGTTTTTGTAAGTAGGTCAAACTCCAAGGTCAAGGTAAAAGCATTTGATATCTATGGAAAGGTCTTGTAGCAAAGAATACACGTGTGAAATTTGAAAGACTTATCACTAACCATTCAAAAGTTAATGTGGCCAAGGTTAAACATTTTCATAAGAAGGTTAAACTCCAAGGTCAAGGTCACAAGGTGAAAAATTCTGGTATCCATGGAAAGTTCTTCTCACAAGGAATACATATGTGAAATATGGAAGCCCTATTACTTTCAATTTAAACGTTATGGCTAAGGTTAAATTTTTTTCCGGACAGACAGACTAAGATATAAATAGAATAAATAATCATTAAAAAGCATAGGATTAATCAATGTCCAAGGACTAACATGTATCCAGAGGTAGCTTATTCTTATTATATCCTCTTTAAGAAAACCATGTTACCTAAGTTATTCTGAGTGTATTGTGATGTAAATTTTAAATCCATGCAGACGAAAAATTTTATGTCCTGAACAAGGTTTGGTCAACAAACAGACAGTTGAACGGACAGTCAGGGTGGTTCCTACTCAAAACTCAAACTCAAAACTTAGTTCACGCGGGGTTGTTTTAGATAGTCAACGTCTTTATTCGACCAGTATTCGACAAGAATAGGTAGATTAGACTGATAAGCTACCATTCTTCTTGATGTAAAACAGGAGACCCATGGAGGCCACATCGCTCACCTGAGTTGCGGGAAATGGGCTGAAAATGTAGATGACACTGAGTGCTTGTTTCCTGTAAAGCTTCGTGAAATTTTGTACTGCAATTATGGAGAAAATATCGGAAATGCTTTAGCCAATTAGAACCCTTGATTGCATTAAATGTCGATTCTCCGCTTGAAAAACACAAAGTTGGAAGAGAACCTTGGCTTCTAAGATGATTCCTAGAAATGTCGAAAAGTATACGAGGGACAGATGCCAGACGGTGCGTTACGACAATAGCTCCGCTGATGTGAGCTAAAGAAACTCTCATTTTGAATTTCCCTAACACATGACGCCTGAGCCACTTTTTCAAACGCTCTTCCTACTTCTCTCTCTCGATCTTTTAGGGTTTTGTGATGAATCCCTGGTAAATTTAACTCGTCAAGTATATTATTTATTTGCTGCTCTCCAATCCCTACATGTACAGTCCAAGAGAATACTGAAAACAGTAATATTACTAAAAATAATAATATGACTGAAATTGGAGTTATCTTCCTTGGAAATTTATCTCTTTATATTACTATAAGCAGTAATACTATTTAGATAGTCAGTTCGCTCTTATACCAGTCAATTCGGGGAGAAATGGGGGTTATTAGGAGTTGTAACTCATTCAAATGTACACTGAAAATTGTTTAAAACATCAGGAAAATTTTTTCCTCAAAATATTTGAAGAAAATGTGATATCAGAAAGAAGAAAAAGTGAAAAATACGTTCCAAATGGACATTGTTTTCACTTTTCAGTAGAAGAACTGGTACATATTTATTGAATTTAATGTTGAATGAAAGAATTGTGTGATAAAAGATGAGCTTGTAGCTTTAAAACGTTGCTTTGTCTATATTACAGAAAGATGTAATATAAGATGGTAACATTACTGTTTTCAATAATATTAGGGATTATTGTTAACAGTAATATTACAGTTTTAAGTAATATTACTATTTCTAGTATTCTCCTGGACTGATGTATCATAGCTGAAATATAAGTAATGCATAATCTGATACATTATGCCACCATTTAAATTCTTAAATCTTTAATGTCGGTTTTTCATACTAAGATTACAGCTTTATGTCACAAAAGGTCAAACGAGAATGTTATTGAATGGTTTTGCTATGTTACTGGGAGGTTCTACTGTCTCATTAAGTTGTTTATTTATAATAAAGGGTTAAAAGACAATGTTATTTAGTGGCTTTGCTGTGTTATTGGCTTGTTATACTAAATCATTGAGTTGGTCTGTTACGTTATTGGTTGGTCATACTGTGTTATTCACGATTTATTTAGTGTTTTTGCAATGATATTCGGTGGTTATGATATGACGTTCCATGATCACGACTTTTTTATCATTCTAATTTGATACACTGATGAGATGTACAAATAAATTTAGTTTTATATTCTATATTTCAACAGATATAACATATTTGAAATATTTCTCAGAAATTCTTAATTTTAGTATGAAAAACCGACATTTTAACCCAAAATAGCAGGAAAAAAAACCCACATTTTTCTTTTCTAACATATAAATCAATATTAAAACAATGACATAACATCAGCATAAACGTTTCATTTATAAATCAAAGGATATATTTGCCATTTTTAGAAAATATCCAGATATCTGTAATTTTTTAATGAAAATACGGTTTTCGTCCCAAAAATTACGGAAAATACGTATATCATGTTTTATAAACATTTCTCTAATACCCGTGTATGTGTTACAGAGTAGGCCCATGAAATACAGCTATGTGAGCTACTTCTGTATCACATATCACGTGACAGATGTATCACATATCACGTGACGCTATTGTTGCGATTGTTTACGCTATTGTGACGTCATGATTTCAGCCCGCAAAACAAACAAGCTAGCGACGACGTCGCAATGCAACATCGATTTTAAGATCGTTTTTCAATGTACTTTACAGTTTTATTTTGAAAAGTCTAATATTCGTAGTTTATTCTTATAGAATAAACCATTTTCGGTGGCGCTGAATTCGAATATCGCAAAATTTTTGCGAAAAGATCAACTTGACATTTTTCAAATTTCCCCCCTTTTCTTTCAGTTTTGTTTTTACCCTTAGATATGAGAGAAAAATACTCTTTCATGTTCTTCTATGAAAGATGCATCGTTTCCACCCTCGGGGTCTCAAAATTTTGCAAAACCCTCGGCAAGCCTCGGGTTATACATGATTTTGAGACCCCTCTGGTGGAACCGATGTATCTTTCATAGAAGACATGAGAAAAAAAAAAACATAAAACCACAAGAGAACAGGTCAAGATGTTCTTTTTTATAAGTAGTAAATATCTTATAATTAGTTTACAAAAATCAGCTCATCTTACATAAAATAGCAATTTTTGTGTAAAAAAAACATCAATTTTGAAGCCATTGAACTAGAATATTACGTCACATGATATCTCAATGGAGAGAGAAGACTTTGTAAATATTTTTTTATATCAACTGGTAATGATCATTAATCAAAATCATAGAGCTTAGAAGCAGAAATAAAATGAAAAGAGCTGATTTTTATGTTTATTTCAAGCATTTTTATTTAAATTCATAAATATTCATGAATATGCAAATGAGTTAATTTGCATATGTACACTTGACTAATAAAACAATCTTTCCTCATTATATTGATACCAGTTACAGATGTTTAGCTCAACATTTGACCAAGATATTGCTATTTACCTTAACCAATAGAGCTTTCTTTACTTTAGCAGGGGGTTGCCATGGAAACGATCGAAAAACACATAGCCTAAATGAGTTTATTTTTTAGTATATTCTGAAAACCGATTCTGCAGACATTATGGTGCCCGTGAAAAAAAGTACTCAAGGGGATGCATGGGGGGTCCCACTGGCTCCCCGACTATGCCTATTTTTGCAAGATTTTGCTTCGTTCACGGCTTGTTATACAATGTATTAAATCAGCAGAATTATCTGGATTTCAGATGCATTTCATAAGTCACCCTATGAGTTTAAAAAATGTAAAAATAAGAGAAAGGAAATTTTTCAATTAAACAGAAAAGAACATCAAAAACGGTTACTATGGCAATACTATGGCAATATTTCGTTCAAAATTACTTTACACGGAGTACAATTTTGCTCCATTTTTAATAGTTTTGATTTGATAACGCAGAAGCAAGACTTCATGATATTGTCAATAACAGACATTTTAATAAGAATTGACCTTGCAAACACTTCACGGTCATTCGAACTTATGTTAAGGTCACAGTTTTGTAAATGACCCATTTGAGCTATTAAATTTGAAGACGTTTAACATTTGTTTGATAATAGAAAAACATATTTCAGAAATCAGATGATATCATAGTAAAATTCTTTTTTAACAATATAATGTTTGATATATAACTGATTCAAAGAGATAAGATGCACAGAACTTTTGTATCTCAGAACTACTCAATCTCATACATACATATGACGGAAAAGGGTGTAAACATATAAACATCTTACTTTTTGATCAAAACTATTTTTCTCTCAGAATACGGAGAGTCGATTGTGAAATGTAAGTTTTTCTCCTCTTATAGGTTTAACCTTTATTAACATATAGTACCCCATCCATCATTAACCTAATTTTTAAAAAAACTGCATATTTCAGTGAGATTTTAGCATTGAAATTGGAATGACCTTGACCTTGAAGTCAATAACCTTGAAAAATGTTGAAGGTTATAAGAAATAAGGAAAGCATATTTTCTTCCAATATATAGAAATTCACTATTGTAAATCATAGCGTGCTTAAGTACAAACCCCTATGCACTTCTTTGTATGATCTGGTTATTTATCCGCAGAAGGCTGTTCTGTGGAAGGGGTGGGGGGGTCTGAATAATATTTCCACGTAATACATCTTCTTTAACTCATATACATATACAAATGTATAACATACACCTTCACTTGAACATTATTTTTTTTTTATTTTGATGAGATTTCAGTTAAATTTTCAAAATAAAAGGAAAAAAATAGAATATCTAAGGAAAATAAAGCGTAAATAACTCGAACCGAAAAAAATCGAATCGAGACTTAAAAATCGTAATCGAACCGAATCGAGAAGATCCCGACTCGTTGCAGCTCTAGTATCTCCAAATTACTCAATCTCATACATACATATGAAGGAAAAGGTTGTAAACATATAAACATCTTACTTTTTTATCAAAACTATTTTTCTCTCAGAATATGGAGAGTCGATTGTGAAATGTAAGTTTTTCTCCTCTTATAGGTTTAACCTTTATTAACATATAGTACCCCATCCATCATTACCCTAAAAACGCAAATGAAAAATTGACAGATAAAAAATAAAAAATAAAACTGCATATTTCAGTGAGATTTAAGCATTGAACTTGGAATGACCTTGACCTTGAAGTCAATAACCTTGAAAATGTTGAAGGTTATAAGAAATAAGGACAATATATTTTCTTCCAATATATAGAAATTCACTATTGTAAATCATAGCGTACTTAAGTATAGACCCCTGTAAGAGAGTACTACGGTTTGGGTTTCACATCAAAAGTTGCCATAGCAACTATATTTTTTTGAGATCTTTTGTCATTTTTGGGGGAAATTCTACTCTTCGTTAATTTCCCAATAAAGTTTATCTGCTAATTTTGTTAACAATATTTATTTTGCTCTAACAAAAGAAAAGACTTAATTACGCGTACCTTCAGAGTTATTTGTGATTAAAATTGCTCAAAATTTCACAATAAAGGCCAAAAGAAAATCTTACTTTTATCCCTGTTTTTGACTGTTTTTGATTTGCTGTAGAATAGAAGTTTTAAGGGGTCGAATATGTCTAGGTTGATCAGGTACAAAAGTTGTTTCCATGGCTACTTATGGTCAAAATATAACTTACTCCACAGTATTGTGAGGGCTAGAAAAATGTTGATCTAGTTTCCATGTGTCTGTCGTAATGTTCATATGCAGAAAAAATTACTTGATCCCTGACCTTGAAAATTAAAAGGATTCTTGTTCTTATCATAGGCTATCTACAATGTAAATTTGAATTTCCCAGGGCTAATGGTTTAGGCTGTATCGCACACACAAGGAAGGGTAGGGGCGGACAAACAGACAGTCTTTTGACGGGCGTATAACAATTTAAAAAATTGTCTGTGACAATTCTTATTTTCCTTTTCAGTGATCAATTATGAGTGACAATGGAGAGGTACCGTTGTTGTCTCCCCAGGCCGTTGAAGAGTGCGGCGAATGTCATACTTTTCTTAACATTTCATCGTTTTGTAAAAACTGTGTAACTTCACTGTGCGATGGATGTGCTGCTGTGCACAGAACAACTATACTGTATAAATCCCACACAGTAATTCCACGTTCATACTCAAATACTCTTTTATTCGGACCAACCAAAATAGTAGAGCAATGCAAGTTACATCCCGGAAAAAAAATGACAATGTATTGCGACCAGTGCAATATACCGTGTTGTGCATCTTGCCTTGTTCGTGATCACCATGGTCACAAGATTGATACAATAGAGCACAAGTACAATGAAACTGCAATCTATCTAAATGACTACCAAAGCGAGCTGAAAAATTGCATACGACCAATGCTTGACAATATCAATGAAAATGCTAGAAAGAGAGTAAAAGAAGACAATTATCGTGTGGAAGAAGTCATCGATGACATTAATAACTTTCGAACAACAGTGATTCAAACTTTTAATAGAGGATGTGATAACCTAATTACTGAAGTATTAAAGATATCACATGAAGGCATTGAGAATTTAAGACAAGTTGAAAATTCAATTGAAAAACTAGAATCATTACAGAGAGAAATTGAAGAAATTATAAAACAGAGAAAGATAGATATCGTTAATTATGCACCCCCTAAACTCGAATCCCTGTTTCCGAAATTGAAAAGCGCCAATAGAATTGTGCCTTCCTTTCTACCATCTAAGAAAGTATTAGATGTAATAAAGAATGCAGTTGGAAGCATACACATGAAAGAAACAAATAGTAAAGGGGGTGTTAGTAATTCATGTTTGAACCTTATACGCTTTCAAAAAGTAAATTCGTTTCGAAGTACGATAGGTATCGGTTCAATCAGGAAAACACGTAACAATATGGTATGGGTAATGTCTATTGAAAGTCCGACCTTATACATGTATAACGATACAGGCAACGTAGTAAAATCTGTAACATTGACAGATGTCACGGGTATAAGAGACATGGCTGTTACGCGATCAGGGGATATGATCCTAACATGTAGAGATAACACGGTGAGGCGTTTATCAGTGAATGGTAATTTGTCTTTTCTAATAAATGTGGCGCCTTCTTTTGAATGTCATGGCGTGTGTCTGACTGAAAAAGAGGAGATTGTAGTGTGTATGAGAAATCAGAATGACACGAATCACATTGCTGTGTTCTCTAATGATGGTCATAAAATGCTACGCGACATACCAGGTAGAGATATGCGAACGCAAGTTTTGTCTTCTCCGTACCGTGTTTTACAAAACGGTAAAGATCTGTGTGTTGTTAATATAGGTACGAATGTAGTGTGCTTGGAACAAAAGGGTGATGTAAAGTGGGTGTACGATGGCAAGCAGGCGAAATTTGATAAGACATGTTATCCTCGTGGTATTACCTCCGATAAGCATATGAACTTACTAGTTGCTGATAAAAACAATAACTGTGTACATTATATAGACAACACGGGTGGATTGATACAAGTGGTTCTAACGCAGGGACAAACTGGATTGATACGGCCATTAGAAATTTGTTGGGATGATGTTTCAGGACTTGTATGGATGGGTAATACAATGTACAGATATGAGAATTCAGATGTTTCAGGAGAAATTGTCATTTGTAAATATTTCAGATGAATTTTATACATTGAATTTGGAATACGGCTTTGAAGTGATAAGATTATCATTAAAAACTGAACGGTACATGTCTCTTTGTTTTTATTTATATCCCCATATCCTCTGTCATACAGCAATTTTACCTATAAGTATATTTGTATGTTCATTGTCACTACAATCTAAACACCTTTCACACTAGGACTACGTTCCAATGTTAACGTCTTTAAATTCAATAGCATCATTTTAAACCTGATAAATTTACAGCATGGACCAGACATGAACGTTTCGGGTACTTAACCCTCGTCAGTGATCCTCAGTCTAAACAATGTAATATTGACAAAAAGTATGAAAATTATTATGTCCAAATATGTACCAAAAGACGTAGCAGAATGGGTGGGATATGATGCTACAGGACCCACGTTTTAGAAATTTCAAGAAATTTTGTAACAGAAAATTTCCGATGCGTTGAAGAGACAGACGATCAACCAAAGCTTATCGAACTTGGCTACATGTGCCCTCGGGGACTCTTGGTCCATCAGCAGTGACACTCACCTAGTAGTTCGAATGTTACCGTCTTTAAATTCAATAGCATCATTTAAAACCTGATAAATTTACAGCATGGACCAGACATGCACGTTTCGGGTACTTAACCTTCGTCAGTGATCCTCAGTCTAAACAATGTAATATTAACTGCTCTCCTGCTGCGCCCTATAAAAATGAAGTAAGCTGTGGGAGCGCAGTGACATCGCAATGAACCCCGTGATATCGCATATGACACCGAGCCATGGGGTTTGTTTTGATCATGCACAAAACATTCGCCTTGATATTATGTGACATACAATTTGTCTAAATTGACTGTTATCTCAATTGTCACAGGATGATGTGATGTCACATATTATCGATTGTTCATCAAAATAGTCACAGGATGATGTGACTATTATCAAAATAGTCACAGGATGATGTGATGTCACATATTATCGATTGTTCTTATACACGAAAGGAGGCGTAAACTAATGTGATACTGTACAGAAAATATTCTTTTTCGTTAAGCTTGAAATGTAAGTACTATTCTTAAATATGAGATATACATAAATATAAATGATTTTTCTGAAATATGATGATTATTAATACCCCGAGTCAATGTGTTCATTATTGAGAAAGGGAACCATCTTATTTTTAAAGTCGAGCTAATAACATGTAGCATCATATCTGTTTGTATAATTTATTTCTTATCACTCAAGTTTCGGACCAACTACGACAAAATTATAATTTTCTTTTTGAATCGCTGTCTTGTGTCACATACAACTTTTCAAATCACAGCTCATCGAACTACAATGTATGAACATTTACATCATGAAAGTGTAATGACAGCAACGTTAATGAATTTATTTCAATTATTTCAAAGTTTTATTCCATTTACTATTACACCCTTCGAACTTATTTGGAAACGTGCGTTATGACACATGTGTATTTTGGAGTACTTTTCTACCTTTATTATGTTTATCTTATCAAAATACCACATGCAGATTATCACATTGGTTCTGTACACACAGATGCTGGGTATGATGCACATTGATTAAACGGGAAAAGGGGGCGTTGTCCATCAAGTTCTTCTTGATCTATCATATTAATTCATCACTTAATCACTTGAATTGTAAGTGACATATTTTATAAATAGAACTATAGCTGTATGAGGTTATTATTTTCATAAAAAAACAGAACAAACGTTCGTTTCGAATAAATGGATAATCATATCTATTTCATTACCATTCGATCTTTATCTTTTCACATGATAACATGTTAATATCACAATGACGTTGAGTGTTACTTGTATACTGCTCATATATTATACAGAAAAAGGGGCGTTGTTCAAAAGAGTATTCCTGAACTATCACATTAATCCATCACTACAGTTGTAAGTAGTCTTTTAAATAAATAAAACAACTTAAGAAATAACAACTAGCTAGCCGTGGTTTATTGTCCAGTAATTCCACGAGTCCATGAACTAATCAAATTATCACCGAGCCGCGAAGCGAGTGGAATTACTGGACAATGAATCACGGCTAGCTAGTTGTTACTTCTATTCTAATATAGCACGTGAATGGACAGAGCTTAGCGCACTTGAAGTTTGTTGGAGATTTTACACCAAATGACATGATTGAAATCACTCTTCCCTTGGCATAATCGTTCCTTTAAATTATTTTTTCTATTCCTTCATGTTTTACATATGTTATCATATGTTATAAAATATAGAGAATAATAAAAGAAATATTCAAGTATGATTTGCTTTGAATAGATTTCCATAAAAACTAAAACATATCAGGTATGAGATAAAGAAGATCCTGACGATAATCTCAACAGCAATAGCAATAGAGAAATAAATTGAGCATCGAAGTACCCCTAGCAAGCTCTAGGTAGGACCAAGTGCCCGGGAGGAGTAAACATCCCCTGTTGGCTAGCCGCACCTGCTGTCAATGTTTACGCATGAGACTGAAAAACATTTAAAATGCATGCATTGCCTGAGGTTATGTCTATATAGAAAGTGCTATGGCGATCATGTCAGGGAAAATATTTTAAAAAAACTTACTGTCAAACCCTAAGCTTGGAACTTTTTTACGAGCTCAACAAGGCAAAGGGCATAAGTGTGACAGAAATGAGTTAAAGAAGATTATGTCGATAATCTTATCAGCACTCATAATAGAGCACAAAAATGAGCATCGACGGCCCCCTTGCAAGTTAGAGGTAGGGACAGGTACCCGGGATGAGTAAGCATCCCCTGTTTGGCTAGCCGCACTCGTCGTTGATGATCATGCTCAAAAATGAATCCATATATAAAATGCATGCATTGTCTAAGGTTATGTCTATAAAGAAAGTGTTATGGCGACCATGTCGGGGAAAATATTCAAAAAACTTTTACGAGCATCACTCTGCACAGGGCATAAGTGTGAACGAAATGAGTTAAAAAAGAATCTGACGATAATCTCAACAACACTCACAATAGATCACAACAATGGGCATTGACGGCCCCTTTGCAAGCTAGAGGTAGGGATAGGTACCCGGGATGAGTAAGCATCCCCTGTTTGGCTAGCCGCACCCGCCGTCGATGTTCACGCATGAGAGTGAAAACCATGTAAATTGCATGTACTGTCTGAGGTTATGTCTATATAGTAAGTGTTATGGTGACCATGGCAGGGACAATTATTCAAAATACGTACTGTCAAATCCATCGCGGGGAATTGTGTTACGAGCTCCACACGACAAAGGGCATAAATGTGACACAAATCAATTAGATAGACATTTTTCATCGTTACGAACTTCGCACTTCAAACATTGAAGAAAAAAGTGGCGAAGCTGTCGTTCGCGTATAAATTCATAAGCGGAGTTATCTAAATTTTGATTAGTATACTCAATGAAATGGTATATTGAACTTCCTGCACAACTAGTGCGCTTTTTTCGGCAACCAACTTATGAAATTAAAGTGCGAAGTTCGAAGTTCGTCACGGTGAAAAAAGTCTATTAAGATCCCGACGATAATCTCAACGGCACTCACAATAGAGCATAAAAATGAGCGTCGACGGATCCCTAGCAAGCTAGAGGTGCGACCAGGTGCCCGGGAGGAGTAAGCAATTCCTGTTTGGATAGCCGCACCCGCCTTCGATTGGGCGACAAACATCTATAAAACATTTGACTTTCACTTTCTTGTTACACGTAAATTGTGTAGCTTTGATGAATACAATGGAGTCAGATATTCAAATCACATGACTTAGGAATGACAAATATGGATAATGACCATATCCCTGTATACAGCACAATTCGATAATTCAGAAAATCCGAAACCGAAGGCATACAAAATCAGGATAAAACAGGAACCAAAGCAAACAAACAAAATCCTCCACCATATGAAAAGAAGCGAACTCCCGATATGGGAGTGAGACCAGGTGTCAAGGAAGAGTAAGCATCTCCTGCTTGCATGCAACACCCGCCACTTCAATTCGGTAGAACTGTCAGATCCTGTTACTTCCATTTCGGAAGACATAGAGTACAATCTTTGGTAGAAACATAACTAATGAATACTTATCTGAAGTGTAGATATAATCCTCTTCTTTCTCTCTCGCACATGTCATTCTTGCCACGTATATCGTCATGTATTTCATGCTGTGACACAATTTCTGCAAATAGCGGAAACGACCGAAGTTTGTTTAAGTAATAGGAATTGCATTGTTTCTCTTTTCTCATTAATTTAGATAGATTTAGCTAGTTTGAACAGATACTTGACTGTAATATTTTAATGAGCTCAAAATCGTAAAGCATATTTAATATCTACATTGTAGTGAATTTTCATCTATATAATTTTTCACCAGTTATAAGTATTCGGCCTATGAATTTAATCAACAGCGATTATTAACATTAGAATAAATGCTCGTAGAAAAAAATATAACTGATATATGAATTTTCTGATTGTATTATATCTATATATATATTCAAAATGATTATATGTAACATATTTATTTATTATTATTTCTTTTTTTTCTGGTGTGGATGAATTGAATATTGATATTAGTATACAATTTATGGAAATTCTTGAATTCTATTTATTTCTTTTTTTAAGTAAAGTAGAAATTGATATCTGATATAATTGATAGTGACGAAATGATTGTTGCTTATTTATGTTAACTGTTATATCAAGTTTTAATAAAAAAAAAAGAGTACTATCTTTGGTTGGATGTTTCAAATGGTATATGGCAGAATATCATCCAGACATAAGACAGACACTTGTTCTTGCTATTCGATGGATTCGACAATATAAGGATTTGTCGAAATAACCAAATACGTCATAAGGTCCTATAACTAATCTCAAGATGCATTAAGGGCTATGGACAAAAATTATCGGTCATATTGGATTTGACGTGAAGCATTCTTGAAATTCTGCCGTTCTGCAGAATTAAGACTCAATTTTTAACCATTCTAATACTATGTTTTCTGTACCTCAAAATCTTCATTTTCCCGTCTTTCTGAACAAAAACTGCATCATTTTTTTTCACGACGACGTTTTGAACTCCGTGCACCGAATTGCGCAGCTACAGCTCTGCAGAAGTCATGATTACTACTAAAACCTACCTTAAACTTACTACATGTATGATCATATGTCTACAAACTTTTATCCTCCAATTTTGGTCAAACTTTCTCAAAATGCCAGCTTTATTCAGCCATATCAATATAGAGAGGAAATCAGCGTCGGATCCTCGGAACGTTGCACATTTGTAATTTGTTACCAATAATTCACAAGACTATCCCACTGTTCTATGATTTCTAAAATATATCATATAGATAGATAATAGATGAATCTCAGATAGTCGAAATTCTAGTGAATAACACAAATATGTTTCGAATAACTTATTTTTCTACCTTTTCTTCCTATGTTGGGGAAGATCGGCACGTAAAAATGATTACCAGTAAAAATTCGTGTTCGAAAGGATCGACATCGTATTGTGTAAACATGAGATTTATACGATAATGAGACCGCGTATTCAAAATTGAAGAACAAATGGTTGTAGACATAGAATCAATGTAATGTTTAAGGTAAGTTTTACTTATATCTATAAATTCTTCAGAGATTCAGCTGTGCAGTTCGGTGCATCAATTTGAATGTGTTCTAGTGTTAAAATATCCGTGTAAGTTTTAGAAGAAATGGGAAAATGTAGCTATTGAGATAGTCAATACGTGGGGTGAAAATAGTGTAAGTCGGAGTCTTAACTCAGTGTAAGGAAATATTTTCAATAATACACTACATAAAATCCATTATAGCGACTGACTTTTTCTCCATACCCCTTAATAAAAATTTCCGTTCTTTGATAGATGGTCAGAATGCGAAATGGGAATCTTTACTGATACGCTATGATATCTTGATAAAATTGCTAATGATTACGTTGGAAATCAAAGTGTCTGATAGGAGAAAAGAACCGGGTACCTTATTAATAAATGTTAGATGTATTATTTCTTAACTTGAAGTGTCAAGTCTGATATGATAGAATACATGTATACCAGATATAAACGCTATGTATATGCTCATTTACCAGCAATATTGAAGGTTACCTTCATGAATTTCAGTCTTATCCTGTCGCCCGATTTTTATCACAAACATAGAAGACAAAGGCTCCTCCTCAATTCCTCCTCAGACTTTTGTTGAATTTGTTGAATGTGGCCTTTGTCAGGGAAACGCCAACATATCATGGTTTTGTAAGGACTGTCCGACATCACTTTGCGATGCATGCGCAACTACCCACAGAACGATCGAACAATACAAGTCTCACACTATTGTCGAAAGGACTTATACCGTCCTTAGATTATTTGGACCAGCAAAGATAGCAGAACAGTGTGAAGTCCATCCCGAGAAAGACATATCTTCATACTGCAACAAGTGTGACGTTCCTTGCTGCATATCCTGCTTAGTTCAAAACCATCAGCGACATGAAATCTTCACCATAGAAGACAAATACATTGATGCTAAAAAAAGATTGAATGTTTACTACAAGGATGTAAGACCAACGGTGGACAAACTGGAGGACCAAGCCAAAGCAGATGTGACAGAAGACACTTTTAGGGTGAAAAAAGTCATAAATGACATAAATGAATTTCGCAAAGATTTCATTCAAAATGTTAATAGGTCATGTGATGATCTCATCACAGAGGTAAATCAGATACCAAAGAAAACAACTGAAGCGTTTGGGGGAATAGAAAAATCAAAGGAAATTATCGAATCATTAATAACAGAAATTGAAGAGAAAATTGAAAGGGGAAAATATGACATCATAAAGTATCAACCTCCAAAACTCGAATCTCTTATCCCATCAATGAAAAGGTTAGAGGTTATGAAAGAATCGGTTGGGGAAATTAAGTCCATAGTAATTGAAAGAGAAGAAAAGGACATATCGAAAATGTTGAGATATATACATGTAGAAAAATTGCATTCATTTGATAGTAAGATAGACACCACATCCATGACCACTGCAGGTAACAACATGGCCTGGATTATGGGTTATAAGACTCCTACCATGTATCTGTGTAACGATAAGGGCAAGGTAGTTAGGTCTGTGAAAGTGAAAGGTAGTGAGGGCATCAATGACATGGCCATCACACAGTCAGGGGAGATGATAGTTACATGTACAGACAGTAAAGTGAGGCGTGTATCAGTGAATGGTAAGGTATCTACAATGATAGACGCGGCGCCGTTTGGTTGTTATGGTGTTTGTGTGACTGACAAACAGGAGATTTTAGTTTGTATGAGAGACCAGGGTGATAAGAATCACGCGGCTGTGTACTCATCTGATGGACGTAGTAAGCTACGTGAGATACGGGGTAGGGACGGTCAGGGTAAACACCTTATTACTTATCCTTACCGTGTGGTACAGAATGGTCAGGATCTGTGTGTAGTGAATGGGGAAAGTAATGTTGTATGTGTTGATGAGAGAGATAATGTCAGATGGGTGTATGACGGTAAACAGGCTAAGCTGAAGGGTTCATTTGATCCATCTGGTATATGTGTAGATAAGTACAACAACCTGCTGGTTACTGATATGAACAATGACTGTGTACATTATATAGATAGGGAGGGTGGGTTGATACAGGTGATACTGACACAGGAACAAACAGGATTACTGTTTCACTGGGGGATATGTGTAGATGATGTAACTGGACATGTCTGGGTTGGGAATATCGTAAACAAAGTTGCTACTGCGAAATATTTAAGATAAATTAGAAAATATTTATGATACTGTATGGGTAGTGAGAGAAAGACATTTAATGTAATAAAGATAACAATAATTAATGTATAGATAACGAAGACGCTAAGTCGATACAGATGACTGTAAATTTGATAAAAAAATGAATAGATTATTCTATGTACATCAAACATAACTGCATAAATTATATACATTTGTATTTTATTTCTAATTGATATATCTTGGATCCAAGTGATATTCGATACCCATATTCTTGTCTTTCATTTTATTCATCTCTTCTTGGACATTCCATGAAAAATATATCGTCCTACTGAAAAAAAAAACACTTTTTTAATATCCATGATAACAAATAAAATAGCATGGAAATAGAACAATTCTGATAATCGATTTGTTTGATTATGAACTAACTTCTTGAAGACTTTGTATCAGATATCCGAACAAAAGATTGATTACTTACGTAAAGACAAAAAGGTCCTTACACGACATAACTTCAAATGTAAGAACAGGAGGTTAACTCATTATACTTATTTGTAACAAAATATTGACATTGAAAAAAAGTACATAAGATGTATAGATGTTAAAATTCAACATATTGTAATGAAATAATTTTAGTATGACATTGTATCAAAACTGCATAAATGAAATATTTGAAATAGATTAGAGAATATTTATGATACAGTATGAGTAGTAAGAGAAAGACATATAATGTTATAAAGATAACAATAATTAGTGAATAGATAACGAAGACGCTTGGTCCATACAGATGACTGTAAACTTGATTAAAAAATGAATAGATTAATTTATGTACATTGTATTAAATAGAAATTAATTTATCGAATGTACAAATATAACTGCATAAATTATGTATTTTATTCCTAATTGATATACAGTGAAACCTGTCTAAACCGATACCTGTCTAATCCGATAACCTGTCTATTCCGATAAAAAAATTTGGTCCCAAAACATTTTCTGTCTTCTCCAATATTAAAATAATCTGTGTAAACTGAACACTGCTTACTCCGAATACCGATGAAAATTTTTGGTCCCAGTGACATTTTATACATGTATTTTACACATTTTATGGTGACATTATTAACAAGATAAGAAGGATCAAAGATAGACAACATCACTATCGAAAATGCGTCAGAATCATCAAACGCCTTTTATACCGTGGGTATGATCCTAATGTCACCAGACGGACACTAGGCTTGGTACTTGACCAATCTACAGTCTTGTACAAGCGCATTCTTAAAACTTGCACTCTGACTAAGTGTGACGACGGGACTCCATGACGGGCCCTGTCCAAACCTCTTTAGAGAAGACAGGGCCCCGACCACCTGTCCTCTCTGAATGTCAGTCGGACTCCTCGGGTGATAACATACATGAGCTCGCGGCGGCAGAGCACGAATTGTATTACGTAGGCCCTCTGTTTATATCCATTTACATATTCATCTGTGTTTTTTGGGCCCCTGCGTTTTGCGGTCTTGTTTGTGTGTGGTCATCTGACAGTGAGGAGATTGTTTTACACCACAATTGTGCGTTCTTCGAGACCTCTGGGTAATCGGATAAGTGGGAGGGTTGTGCGCACGTAATCCAGGATAACCATACCTTCTGCTATTTCCGTGGCAGATGGCCGTCCTAAGTCGGCACCGGTTGCCCATTGGTCTCGTTGGTTTATGTGTAATCTTTGTGTTTGATGTTTCTGTGTTGTGCGTTGACGTTCCTTATCCCCTACGCGTCTTTTTCTGTGCTTGTCTGCTTTATGTTTTTGCATTGGGTGTTTTGGGGTTTTGCTGTGGGTGCTGCAACCTGGTGTTGTTGGAGATCCCCTCCTTTGTACTGTATCAACTGATATGTTAAAACAACATCTACCCTGACCAACCCATGTTTTGATTAATTACAACCCCAAGCCGATCAGTTGAAACTATCTGATGAATGGACTCCATTCCTGCCCAAGCCATGACCAGTGTCTTAATTGTTTGTATTATAAAAAGTTTAATTTGTATGTAAACTTTCACCAAGTGCAAGGAATATGAAAATTCCATAGCCAATTACATCTGACTTGGAATCTTTTTCATGGAATATATACATATGTATTTCCAAATTTAACATATTAATACAGGGAGGATATTTATATGAAAAGTAAGAGTTTAAACACTAAATATCATTGTGAACCAGAAAGTATTACTGTTTCACAATTTTTATGAATATGATAACTTAAATTATATAAAACCTGTGTAATCCGATAACCTGTCTATACCGATATTTTTTCTTGATCCGAGTCGATATTGGTTTAGACAGGTTTCATTGTATCTTGGATCCAAATGATATTCGATAACCATATTCTTGTCTTTCATTTTATTTATCTCTTCTTGGACATTTGATGAAAAATATATCGTCCTACTGAATTTTTTTTTAAATTATCCATGATAACAAATAAAATAGCATGGAAAGAGAAAAATTCAGATAATTGTTTTGTTTGATTATGAACTTACTTCGTGAAGACTTTGTATCAGATATCCAAACAAAAGATTGATTACTTACGTAAAGATAAAAAATCCTTACAAGACATTACTTCAATTGTAATAACATGAGGTTTACTTATCATACTTACATATTACAAAATATCAATCTTGAAAAAAAGTACATAAGATATATAAATGTTGAAATACAACATAATGTAATGAAATAATTTTAGTATGTATTGTTATTTTCCATTTATTGTTTAATTACTTATGGACTATATAATTGTAAGATCTGCAATATTAAATGCTTTATCTTACACTCTGATGTTTTAGAAATAACTGGATGTGTGGTAAGATCTCCAACAAGCACGTGCTACAGCAACTACAGGATAAAGACTTAAACAACAAGTTTATAACCTCTATAAATAAAGACTACAATAAGATAAAGAAGATAGTGAGAAGATCTCAACAGCACTAACAATATAGTACAAAAGTGAGCATCAACGGACTCCTATCAAGCTGGAGGTGGGGCCAGGTACCCGGGAGGAGTAAGCATCCCCTATTAACCATAGTGTGAAAATTATTTTGTCGAAAATGTACCGAAAGACAGAGCAGGATGGTTTGAATATGATGCTACAGGACCAACGTTTTAGAAATTTCATGAAATTTTGATAACAGAAATGTTCGAATGAGTTAAGAAACAATCAACCGAAGTTGATAGAACTTGATTAAATGTGCCCTCAGGGACTCCTGGTCCACCAGCAGTGACACTCACCAAGTGGTTCAAATGTTAAACGTCTTCAAACTCAACAGCATCATTTAAGATAAAACATTTGAAACAAAAGTAGTATAAAGACCTAAACTGGACAGTTGAACCGAAAACAAATTCCTCAAGTAGGGGACTAATAAGAGTTCCCTCCTCCTGTTCAGCATCGTTTCTTCAACGCATTCTAAATTTCTGGTATCAAAATTTCTTGAAGTATCTAAAAAGTGGGTCCTGTAGCATCATATCCCACCCATCCTGCAACGTCTTTCGGTATACTTTTTCGACATAGTAACTTTCATACTTTTTGGCATATTACATTGTTTAGATTTAGGATCACTGATGAGGGTTAAATACCCGAAACGTGCATGTCTGGTCCATGTTGCCAATTTATCTGTTCTTAAATGATGCTATTCAATTTGAAGACGTTTACATTGAAAGGTTCTTCAGTTATTATCCGGAAACCATTATTCCGGGTGCATTTTACCTATATACCTTTACCTGTCATTTGATGACCTCAGGATGAATATGCTTCTTTCCCTCGAGTTATAAAATATCTGTGGACTGGAGACCATTGGTTCTTTATTAATCACCTGGAAACCATTATAGTAAACAAAGGAGGGGATCTCCAACAACACCAGGTTGTAGCACCCACAGCAAAAACCCAAAACACCCAATGCAAAAACACAAAGCAGACAAGCACAAAAATAGACGCGTAAGTGACAAGGAACGTTAACGCACAACACAGAAACATCAAACACAAAGGACAACACATAAACCAACGAGACCAATAAGTGTACTTTTTGTACCTGCCATCAAAAAGCTCCTTCTCTTCTTTTACTAATTAAGTACATGTCCAAATTTGATTTCAATAGGTGAACAAGGTCATGGATTTAAGATCTTGAAACCATTATTTTAAGTACATTTTCCAAATTTGATTTAGACCGGTGAATTTGCTCTCAAGTTATTGTCTGAAAACCATAATTTTTCAATTTTTATCCTTGCAATGACCTTGACCTTTGACATAAAGACCCAAAAATCAATAAATTCCATCCCCTCTTGACAAGTAAGAATATTTCCAAATTTGGTTTGGATAGGTGAAAGGTTTCTTGAGTTATCATCTGAAAACTGAAAGTTTGATGGAATTACAAACAAAGCGAACTGATAATGTCCTGTGTCATAACAGGACAGAACATGGGGGGATGTACAATAAAGCAAGACATTTTTAATTGATTTTTTTTCTTCATTTGAAATTGCACCTCCAAATAATTGCTGATTAACATACATATCGAAACGGTCTTTAATATCTCTTTCAGAACATTGAAAATTCATTTTTGTGTCGCCTGCGAAGCATAGCGACACTTAGGGATCACTTTGTCCGTTGTCCGTCTGTCCGTCCGTCCGTCCGTCCGTTCGTCCGTCTGTCCGTCCGTCAGTCAGTCAGTCCGTCTGTCTGTCTGTCTGTCACACTTTGGGTGTCACAGCCCATAACTTTTGATTGGTAATAAGGCTTTGATATTTCACATGTGTATTTCTTGTGACTAGACCTTCCTACACATACCATAATTTTTGACCTTGTGACCTTGACCTACATATTTGACCTACTTTTCAAAAAGATTAAGAATGAATATATCTTTTGAATGGTAAGTGTTAGGACTATGATATTTCACATGTGCAATCCTTGTGGCAAGACCTCTCCACACATACCATTATTTTTGACCTTTTGACCTTGACCTAGATATTTGACCTACTTTTGAAAAAAAAGATAAGATTCGCTATATGTTTTGATTAGTAAGTGATAGGGCTGTGATATTTCACATGTGTATTCCTTCTGACAAGACCCTCCTAAACATACCATAATTTTTGACCTATTGACCTTGACCTACATATTTGACCTACTTTTCAAAAAGATTAAGAATGGATATATATTTTGATTGGTAAGTGATAGGGCATTGGTATTTCACATGTGTATTCCTTGTGACTAGACCTTTCTACACATACCATAATATTTGACCTTTTGTCCTTGATCGAGATCTTCTTTTCAAGAAAAGTAATATTGGCTATATCTTTTGATTGGTAGGTGATGGGGCTTTGGTATTTCACATGTATTTTCCTTGTAACAAAGCAATTCTACACATACCATAATTTTTTACCTTTTGACCTTGACCTAGCTATTCGACATTCTTTTTTAAGGTTGTATATATCTTTTAATTGGTAGGTGATAGGTCTTTAATATTTCTTATGATGAGACCTTTATGTTACCAAGTTTTACGTAGTGACCTTGACCTAGATGATTGACACTCTTTTCTGAAAATTTGAGAATGACCATCACTTTTGATTTGTAATTATGAGGTCTGATATTTCAAATGAATTTCATTTGACAAGACTTTTCTACTGATACCAATAATTTGATCCACTTTCTGTCTTTCTAGAATAATAATCAAACCGCTTCGCAGGCGACACAAGCATTCCTTGGATTGCTATTTTTTAAATTAACCCGCATCAAATACGTTCCTGGAGTATTTATTGGATTTTTTGCTTGTTATAAGTAGCTAAACAACTAATAATTACTATATTACAAATATATATATATTGCACAAATAATGGATTTCTCCTGTCCCACATGGGAAAAACATCTTTAGATATTCATTTGCAACTTCTCTATTGAATTCACATTTTCAGTATCTTACACAAGCAAAGTCACATCTCACATGAGATATACAAAATACGAACCGAGATGTCGATTTTCAATGCACATGCAATTTGACACATAACTTACATATGAGAAATATGCAAAATACGAGTGCACAAAATGGGAAAAATGAAAATGGCAGAAAAAGATTTCTGGTCAAAAATTGAATTAATGGTATTCAGATAATTTGAAATTGCAAAATATGCTACCAAAATGAGATGAAATTTAAAAGGAAGAAAAAAAAAGATATGGGGATGGTGTGGGGATTAGAACCCATAACCCTTGGATTCATATGCAAAAAAAACATAACTATTTCAATCTTTAAAAACACTAAATCTTTAAAGAATTCGTAAAAAATCCATGAAATAAACATTTTAGCATTTGATATATATCAAAGCATTTAGTGCCATAAATATGAAAAATATGCTGTGAATGATAACATAACATCATACGTTTATTGAATTATCTAAAGAAAAAGTTCAAAAATGAGGATTTCTTACAAAGTCCAAAAGACGTCAAAAACGCATAAAAAATTTCAGAGTGGAACAAAAAAAAACAACACTACTTGTAAAGACATCTTTATATATCATCATATTCGATTGTCGATATGTACTTCGGTTCAAAAGAAGAAGCTCAAAGGAGGGTTCCCCTTTGACCTACTTTTGCCATCTAATGACGGATCTGGACAAAAACAACAATGCTTGTAGGGAACCATGAGTACATCATTCCTACCAATGAGTTAAAGAATATCCTGACGACAATCCCAACAGCACTCACAATAGAGCACAAAATTAAACATCGAAGGACCCCTAGCAACCTAGAGGTGGGACCAGATGCCCGGGAGGAGTAAGTATCCCCTGTTGGCTAGCCGCATCATCAAAATCCCTTTTAATGCTCTGGAGAAGATGCCAAATATATACATGATATATGAAAATATTCCCTGCCTTTTTACATAAGAGAAAAAAATCATGAACAGTCAGAAAATATAATTTCAACAAAATCAATGCAAAGGAATTAAATAACTTAGTATGACAAATATGCAGTAAATGAGTACACAAAATCATACATTTAAAGAGATATTGAAAGAAACAGTTATCAGCATTTCTGTCTTATTCCGAAAAGACGTTAATAATACGTAACAAAATTGACTCTGGAGTAGGACCAAAAATATCAAGACTTTTTGAAACATCCATCTAGATAATTCTGATGTTTTCGGTTTGTCGATATGTGCTTTGGTTCTAAAGACGTTTGTCAATGGAGGGTATACACTCTGGAACCAACTTTTTCCTCTGGGACCAACGTTTGCCTCTGATTGGGCCACCTTTTGACGGATCCGGACGAAAAACAACGACACTTGTAGGGGACCATGAGTACTTCATTCCTACCAAGTTTAAGCAAAATCCTTTGGTTTTTTTCAAGATAAGAAGTCCAATTTATATGAAAATACCACCCCTACCTTTTTGCATAAGAAAACAGTTCATGAAAAATTAGGATAATAAGATTTTCAACCAAATCAATAAAACAATTCTATGACTTTAATATGACAAAAATGAAGTTAATGTTCACACATTTGTCTAGTTTTTGAAAGAAACAGTTAAAAAATTGGCATTTCTGACAAAATGGAAAAAGACGTCGAAACGTGTCAGATATTTGACTTTTGACTTGAACTAAACACAATAACACTTGTTGAAACATCCTTCTAGAATACCCCAATACCTTCGATTTGTCTTTCTGTGTCTCGGTTCTGAAGAAGTTTGTCACAGAGGGTACCCTCCGTTACCTACTTTTGCTTGAGGTGGCGCCACTTGTTGATGGATTCGGACAAAAACATAACACTAGTAGGGGGACCAAAGGTACTTATATTCTGTTAAGTTTCATCAAAATCCCAGTGGTTCAGGAGAAGTCGAAAATGTGAAAAGTATACGACGGACGGGCGGACGATGGACGGATGGACGGATGAACGGACAGACGAACGCCGAACGACACGCTATGACTTGGGTTTGGTGCAGGTGAGCTAAAATTCAAACAAAATTCTCCGGCTTGAATCTGCCGCCTATCACCACAAAGCCAAGTAAATTAAAAGTAAAATAATCAACAGAGACAAATATTGCCGACTGATTGAAATAGCAATAATAATTTGTTCATTTGTATGCCAAATGAGTTAAAGAAGATCCGGACAATAACCCCAACAGCACCCACAACAGAGCACCAAATTGAGCATCGACGGACCCCCAGCAAGCCAGAGGTGGGACCAGGTGCCCGGGAGGAGCAAGCATCCCCCGCCGGCCAGCCGCACCCACAGCCGATGTTCATGCAAGAAAATAACAACAATATCTGAAATACATGCACTGTCTGAGGTAAGTCTATGTAGAAAGTGCTATGGCGAACATGTCAGGGAACAGTATTCAAAACACTTACTGTCAAACCCCTCGCGGGGAACTTTTTTACGAGCTTCACACGGCAAAGGGCATAAGTGTGACACAAATGAGTTAAAGAATATCCTGACGATAACCCCAAAAGCAATCACAACAGAGCACCAAATTGAGCTTCGACGGACCCCCAGCAAGCCAGAGGTGGGACCAGGTGCCCGGTGATGCTATAAAGATATTAGTGCGATATTTTATTATCACCTTTAAATGTAATGTATATCTTTGTCATAATAAATTGATCCATCGCTTAAAGCATATTTTGCTAATGGAATTTTTTGTTTTAATTGAATAAAAGTTAAACACTAATTACAAGTTCAGATATCAAAAACATTAGCAATAAGCGTACAAAACCATGAAACACACAAAGCATACAAAAGAGGGGAGGTCTCAAAAGTAAAAACAGCGAAATATACAAAGCATAGATAAGGGAGGAGGTCTCAAAAGTAAAAACAGCAAAATATACAAAGCATAGATAAGGGAGGAGGTCTCAAAAGTAAAAGCAGCGAAATATACAAAGCATATAGATAAGGGAGGAGGTCTCAAAAGTAAATACAGCGAAAAATACAAAGAGGTTAAAGAGACAGATACGACAAGAAAAAAATAATTAGATAAAAGAAACACGAAGACGACATGATTGTACAAGATTGTTGAGTACGCTCTTTGGTCTGTGCTCCGAATACATAAATATCTGTTTCAGCGTATTTGGCTATGTGTGTCCAGAAAAATGCTATTTTGAAAAAAAAAACGTTTTCATGATTTTTGATACCAAATTGGAAAAAAAGCAAAAATCAGCAATTGTTGTGGAAAAGTTTCCATTAGAGGTCATTGGGGCTCATAGTATGGAGTTTTACAACCATGACATCATGCTGCAGTCCTACTGATAACCCCCTGCCCCTTTAAAATCCTTCTGTTTATTTAATCAGCTACATTTGCAACGATGTTCTACTGGTTAAATATATTGATTGCATATGATTTCATGATTCTTGTTGTATCGACGAATATCTACCGATCATTATTCCAAGATTTAATCTATGAATTCATGACAAAACATTACATAGGAATACATAGCGAATGCGTTACAGACGCCTACGTCAATTCTGTACGGTTGTTAGTTACATGTTGTATCTAAAATTCGACTGGACTTCTCATTTTGTCTCTAATAACTTCCATTTATTTCGAACCTTGACAAGAAAAACATAGACGGAGTTGTGTAGATAATTCACTCACTCTACATGATTTTAGAATTAGATAAATGGCAGAAAAAAAAAGTTGGATTAATTTTTCGGCTACAGAAAGCTTCTCTATGGCGGGAAAGTAAGTAATTGGAAATACACTCTAAAAGCTAAGTAGAAGGGATTTTCACTAGCTCCAAAACACATTTAAATAAGTTTTCATCAACTGTGAAAAATGTATTTGCCTTTTTGCAAGGAAGGTTATGGATACGCAATAATAGGATTTGCTGGAGGCGCTAGTCTGGAGGATCAAAACTTCCAAGATTAGAGAGAAGGAGAAACAAATCAGTGCTTCATATTTTTAGATAAAAGAGATGTGAAAGAAAAGTGAAAAATAAACTCCTTCGTAATCGACAACTTGTGCTGTGATATTCAAAGAACGTCTGTTACTACACTCAGCATTATATTTGTGAATCTACAGCCTTGAGTCAGCGAATTGAATTACACGCTGACTGTAACGACATAGGCCTCATGACTGGTCCCTTACAAGTCTCCTTCGGCTAAGCAGAGTCTCGACCAGCTATCCTCTCTGAATGTTTGTCGGATTCATCGGGTGATTACATTCACGGACTGTTTTTCATACGCCCTTATCTTTTTTTCAATATTTATTCAAATTAACAATGAGTTTCAAATTATGGAAAACGTCGCTACGGACGCAGTTCTACTATTACGGGATCAAGGTGATGAAGAAATGGACTCAGACTCTGAATCGGACAGTAACTGTTGAGATAGCGGGGTGCGAGCGAATGCGTGTACATACAGATATTATATAGACTAAATGAAGACTGAAAACTGTAAGTGTTGTATTTATCATATAATATATATCTTTTTTAGTTATTTAAGATCACAGACTGAGAGACAGTCTTTATTTCATTTCAGTTTCGTTTCTCTTTTACATGTATGTAATAAATTATGTACATGAAATGGACTAAGGTTCTAGTAGTTTTTGAGCTACCATTTTCACCATACAGATCGATTTAGTTGTCAATTTAACAAATACTCAAAATATATCTGTCGATAACTATTTTATATAAAACATCCGGATCATGTGAAAACGATAAGGTTCCTACGTTTAAGGCAACTTTCTGGATATCCAGTGTTGCTTGACATATGGGGTTTACATCCGGGGTTTGTTGACAACATGTGTATCGTCAAAGTTATACATTGGCGTAAGGTTTAACTTTACTCATATGTTCGTTTATTAATTTTGCATGGTTTCACTATTTGCACAGATTTGAATATAGGGTTTGTCAATATGGATTATGGTTGAAACAACGAGTATGGGAGCTTTAAAAAACGAAAAGATGTATTTCAATACTTGAGAAAATTGAATAAAAATATCTACTGCCTACAAGATACGCATTTTACTGAAAGCATAGAAAATCAAATAAGAAATGAATGGGGATATAAAAGTTTATTCAGTTCATATACTTCTAATGCAAGAAGTGTATGTATTCTTTTCAACAATAATTTTGACTTTGAATTGGGAAGATGTAAAGCAGATGAAAACGGGAACTATCTCTTGACTGAAATAACATTTGATGGTAAAAAAAACTACAGTTTGTAATATATATGGGCCAAATAGTAACAGTCCAGATTTTTATGATAATATTTTAAGATTTATTGAAGAATTTGAAAATGAATTTACGATTATATGCGGTGATTTTAATCTTGTGCAGGACCCGAACTTAGATTATTTCAATTATAAACATATCAACAATCAGAGGGCAAGGGCTAAAGTTTTGAGCTACATAGAGGATAGGGGGCTAGTAGATCCTTATAGGGAACTACATGAGGGTAAAAAGAGATATACATGGAGAAAAAGAAATCCTCTTAAACAGGCTAGACTTGATTTTTATCTTATCACAGAAAATTTACTTCCTAGTCTTCAGGTATGCGATATTGAATCAGGATACAAATCAGACCATTCTCTTATAACACTTAAACTTAATTTCAATGACTTCAAGAGGGGAAAGGGGCTATGGAAATTCAACAACAAACTTCTATATGACCAAGAATACTCATGCACTATTAATGATGTCATTAAAAACACAATTAAGCAGTATGCTTTACCTATTTATAATCTAGAGAGCTTAGATTCCATTGATATCCAAGATATTCAATTTACAATTAATGATCAGCTTTTTCTCGAAACTTTATTACTAGAAATCAGGGGAAAAACAATATCATACTCAAGTTATAAAAAAAAGTTAAGGTTACAGGAGGAAGAAACACTAAAATTAGAAATTAAATCCTTAGAAGACTCATCTGAACTGACTGAAGATAATTTTGAAACACTTAATGTAAAAAAAATTAGCAATTGGAGAAAATAAGAGAAGAAAAACTTGAAGGTAGCATTGTCCGCTCACGTGCAAAATGGTTGAATGATGGAGAAAAAGTCAGTAAATACTTTTGTAATTTAGAAAATAGAAATTATGTTAGCAAGACTATTCCAAAAATAGAAAAACCTAATGGAGAAATCATTTGTAAGCAAGAAGATATTTTAAAGGAAACAAATTATTTCTTCTCTAACCTATATAAAGAAAGAGAAGATATGTGTGATATTGATCTAGAAGACTTATTTCGGGATAATAATGTACCAAAGTTAACAGATGAGGAGTCAAGAAAAATTGATGGACCAATAGCATTACTGGAAGCAAGCAATGCTCTCAAGTCCTTCAAGAATAAGAAAAGCCCAGGCTCTACAGGTTATACTAACGAATTCTATATATTCTTTTGGAAATATTTAGGTCCTTTAGTTGTACGATCCTTAAATTATGCTTATGAAAAGGGGGAGCTCTTAGTAACACAAAAAGAAGGTATCATTACTTGCCTACCAAAGGAAAATAAACCAAAACATTTTTTGAAAAATTGGAGACCTATCACCTTATTAAGGAAGTATGGAACAATTGGACGCCGAATTCAATTTTTCTAAAAATTTATGAAATTATATATTTCGTGTCTGTCCTTGACTATACAAACTTACATTTGATTCTATCCACAGGAAAATTTTCTACAAGACTTTAAAATATGCATTAATCGACGTGTTCGTGAATTTCTTGATGACGTCATAATATTGATAGTGTCATTTCAGTTCTCGTCAAGCTACTGGAAATTAATTTTGATTTAACTTCCAAAATATCCATAAATATATTGCACTTAAATATGGAAATGATAAAATGAATTGTGTTTTAAAAACAGGCAGGATACTTGAATAAAAGATGACACTGTCGCTAAAAAATGCAATTTCGAGCCAATTTACTCTAGTTGCTAGTTAATTATTAGGAATCCTGTGGATGAATCTTTGTCAAAAACTATCAAAATTATCAAGAATGTCCAGAGATGATTTCATGATTAAATGGAAAAATTGAATTTAGGACTAAAATATTACAAGGCTTTATGTTTTCCATTTTTTTCTTCCAAAATCGTCCATTTTCAATGAAGTGACATCCGCTTTCCTGTAACGCAAATTTGTCAACGAATACAATGTGATAAAGATTTAATTTTCTATTTTATACATGCCAAGTTTCAATGCAATACGTTTAGTAATGATGTTTTTATTGCATTTTGAATACGAAGGTTTGTGACGCCATATTTTCCCGATAACGTCGAAATGACGTCGTGGTTTGCTCATGGATAAAACTCCCAAAGTCCTTAATTTCGAAAATCGCCAAAATTTCCTCAAATGACGCCGGAAATTATTCAAACTTCATCGGGATACTCAAATGCGTATATCAATCAGAGTATCAAATGTTTTAAGGGAGTTAAGACGGTACTTTTCCTAGGAAGCGAGAAAACAAATAATGCCGCCGCCATATTGGTGTTTAAACCCTCCTTAAATACAAGCTATAAAATTGCATCTTCTGTGTTAGCTAATAGAATTAAGCCTATTATGAGTAAACTGATTCATGAGGATCAGACAGGTTTCATTACAGGAAGGTACATGGGGGATAATACCAGACTAATTTATGATATGCTTAATTATACAGATGAAAAAGATATTCCAGGACTTTTACTTCTCATTGACTTTGAAAAAGCATTTGATTCAGTTTCATGGAAATTTCTATCTAAAGTATTGCAATATTTTAACTTTGGAGAATCTTTTCAATATTGGATAAATACTCTATATAAAAACATATTCTCTCGGGTCAACCAAAGCGGAAACTTATCTGATATAATATATTTGCAGAGGGGCTGTAGACAAGGGGACCCGATCTCATCTTACCTTTTTATTTTATGTGCGGAAATATTAGCTATTAAAATTAGGAATGATAAAGATATAAAAGGTATATGCATTGATCGATTTGAATATAAAATATCTCAATATGCGGACGACACTACATTATTACTAGATGGTTCAGAGAAATCTTTGAATAAATCATTAGATACACTTGCTTGGTTTGAGACAGTTTCTGGTCTTAAAGTTAATTTTGAGAAGACACAAGTAGTTTGGATAGGGGTTAAAAAGTATAGTTCAAGTACAATGTGTAAGCGGTGGAAATTCAAATGGGGGCAATCACCATTTAAATTACTTGGAATAAACTTTGATGTTGACATTGGGAAGATAGGAGATATAAACTATACAGAAAGATTAAAGAGAATGGAAAATACTATAAAACAATGGAAGAAAAGAAGGATAACTCCGATTGGCAAAATTGCAATTGTCACGTCATTACTCATATTACAATTTAACCACTTATTTCTGTCATTACCAAATCCCAACGAAAATAGTCTATTACAGCTAAAAAGATGCATTTTTAACTTTATCTGGTATAATAGTAGAGATAAATCTAAAAGAGAAATATTATGTAAAAATTATGAAGAAGGAGGGCTTAATATGATAGATATAGATGCATATATTTCTAGTCTTAAAACAACATGGGTGAGGAAAATCCTCAATATTGAAGGTATCTGGCAGAATTTACTATTTCAGAATATCAAGAAAGACTTTTTAATAAAATGTGGTGATGACTATATTGAGAAATGTATCTCAAATACAAAAAATCAGTTCTGGAAAGATGTTTTCTTGGCATGGAAATGTGTGGTCAATAAACAAATCAAAGCTTATCCAGAGAAAATCAATATAGCAAATATGCCTTTGTGGTTTAACAAAAATTTTAAGGTTGGAGGAACTAGTATGTTACAAAAACAAATGTATGACAATGGTTATGTATATGTCAATGATATTTTAAAGGGAAATAACTCCTTGTTTACATATGAAGAATTCAAGTCAAGAAGAAAGGAGGGGATGTCCAACAACACCTAGTTGCAGCATCAACAGCAACCTCCCAAAACACCCACTGCAAAACACAAAAATGACACGCACAGAAAGAGACGTAGTAGTACAATGAACGTCAAATCACAGAAAAACATAAAACACAAATGACTACACATAAACCAACGAGACCTCCCACTATTCCGATTACCCAGAGGTCTCGAAGAACGTACAATTGTGGTGTAAAACAACCTCCTCACTGTCAGATGACCACACACAAACAAGACCGCAAGACGCAGGGGCCCAAGCAACACAGATGAGTATGTAAATTGATATAAAAAGAGGGCATGCGTAATAAGACCTGTGCTCTACCGGCTGTAGCGAGCTAATGTATGTTATCACCCGAGGAGTCCGACTGACATATTCAGAGAGGACATGTGGTCGGGGCCCTGTCTTCTCTAAAGAGGTTTGGACAGGGCCCGTCATGGAGTCCCGTCGTCACAGTCAGTCAGCGTGCAAGTATTAAGGATGCGCTGGTACAAGACTGTAGATTGGTCAAGTACCAAGCCTAGTGTCCGTCTGGTGACATTAGGATCATATCCACGGTATAAGAGGCGTTTGATGATTCTGACGCATTTTCGATAGTAATTCTGTCTACCTTTGATCCTTCTAATTTTGTTGATCATGTCACCTTAAAATGCAGGTTGCGAAATACCCAAAGTAATATACTCTGTTGCTTGTATGGGTCCGAATATCAAAAGTAGTTGACAATAATTTTTGTAAAATTTCCAGAATGTCTTGACAAGTTTGTGAAAGCGAAAACCTTGACCTAAAAGTTTCTTTGTTATTTGTAAATTTCTATCATGAAAATCCAAAACATCAGTACATGCTCTAGCATACCGGATGAGCTACGAAATGTAGATACCATAAGACGGTAATCTAGGAACATCACCGTCAAGCCAGGGAAAATTTACTATATTGAATCCAAAGTCATCTCTTTTGTCATACACCCTTGTATGAATCTCTCCATTAATAATTTTGATATTCAGGTCCAAAAATGGTGTTTCTGTGTTTGTGACGTTCGCCTTGTTTAGAGTCAGTTCCTGTGGATAAATGACATTTTTATACTTTTCAAAAACAGGATTGTCGATAGTAAGGATATCATCCAGGTACCTAGAAGTACCATTGAAACATTTCACATCATCATGTTTTCTTTGTTTTTGAAGATTTTGGATAAATTCTTTTTCATACGTGAATAAAAATAAATCTGCAACAAGAGGCGCACAATTAGTACCCATAGGGATCCCTACAACCTGCTTGTAGAGATTCTCACCAAATCTTACATAAATGTTGTCCAAAAGAAAAGACAAGGCAATACAAAGGTTACTATCCAAATTATGATTAAAAAATCCAACGTAAAGAAGAATAAAATAGAAAAAATGTTAAAGCACCACAGAAACGATGTATTATTTTCACATATTTTATTGTTACACGTGTTTCGGCCGTATCAAAGGCCTCTTCAGACAATAATGTACGAAACAAAGTATTGGTACATGCAATATATTGATGAAAAAGCATGATAAGTAAATAAGATTAAGTACTAAGCACTCCTTGGTCACGTATGCTTACTTTCAGGGAAAAGTAAATAAATGATATTATCAGTTCTACCTATAGGAAGTGCTGAATCAGATAAATTGGTCAAGTGAACATGTTTTAAGAAATGTGGGCGTAAATTATCAAGTTCTGTTTAACATAGGTTTAAATCTATCAATAAAACTCTGTTCTTTAATAGTAATCATAGAATAATCATCTGTTTGATAAATTGGCATAACTTTAAAATTCCCTTTACTACATTCAAACATATGTTTTGATACAAAAAGAATCCTATTTTGAGGGAGTTTAATGTTACTTTTATGAAGGGAAATACGTTGATTTAACTGTTTGGTGGAACCTATGTATTCTTCCTTGCATTTATCACACTGTAAAACATAAACAACAATTTTTGATGTGCATGTTAAATTTCTCTTAATTTCAAAATAGGTACCTGCATTCTTAAACTTAAAATACTTTCCTTCAATTAAGATATCACATATCTTACACCTTTTGTTTTTACACTTAAAAACACCTTGAGTAATTACATTGTTTTCTTCTTCAAATTTGGCACTTGTGAGTAACTGTTTTAGATTTTTTGGTTGTCTTTTGCTTTTAATCAGTTTTATCTCATTTAATATATTTTCTAGTTTTTCACTCATTTTTAATTGGTTTAGATTTTTGTATGCTTCATGAAAAATTTCAGGATTACATTTATTAAATGTTGTGACAAATGGCAATACGTCTACTGATGGTTTTTCTTTAGTTTTTCTTAATTCTGCTAAAGGAATCCTTTTAGCCAAATCAATTCCTTTATTTATAAGGGAAATAGGAAATGCGCGTTGTAAAAGTGCTTTTCGAAGTTCATCTAAACGTATTCTTTTAATTTCAGTATCACTGACAATCGTACAAATTCTTCTTGCCAAATTATACGGTATAGATTTAAGACAAGTTTTGGGGTGTTGACTTTTAAAGTGGAGGCACTGTTGTGTGTCCGTTGGTTTTCTATATATATCTGTTGATACTGTTTGATTATTTATTTTGATTAGAATGTCAAGAAAAGGAATTTCTTTTTCGCTACATTCCATCGTATATTTTATGTTGGGGTGGATATTTTGTAAAATTTGATATAAATCATTTATATCTCCCCAATTAGGGTCCCATAAAATGATGCAATCATCAATATATCTTTTCCAAGAATTTCGAAAAACATTAGCATCCATTTTTGGAAATTCAGTTTCTACAATTTGGTAAAGGGACCGTTCTAAATATCCAAGCGTGAGATTTGCATAAACTGGGGCTATTTTAGTCCCCATGGCTGTTCCAAGGATTTGTATAAAATGTTTATTATTAAATTGAAATGTGTTATTATTTAGAATTAGATCTACACTGTCTAATACAAATGACTTATTAAATCGATGATGTAACTCGTTTGGAAAATTATCAAGCCAAAATTCGATGGCTTCCTGTCCAAGGTAATGTGGAATATTACTATATAGACTTGTTACGTCAAATGTTGTTAGTATAGTACCTTTAGAGACTGAAGACGGAATATGGTTTAAGTAATCAATATCATCTCTAACATAACTTTCTACGTGTTTAAGAAATGGTTGAAGTAATATATCAACAAGATTACTAAGTCTATGTGTAGGACAGGATGGACCTGCAATTATCGGTCTGAATTTTAAAAGGTTACTACATGTCCATGATTACTACATGTCCAAAGGTTACTACATGTCCATGATTTATATGATTTGTATTCTGTATTGGAAAAGAAACCCTTTGATTCAGATGTACAAATATAAGTTTTACCCTCTCGGTTAAAGCACCATTTAATGAGTTTGGACAATTGATCATTAATCTTATCGTGAGGAAGCGTGGTGTACATATTTGAAAAGTCGTACGAAGAAATCGAATTGGCTTGAAAATTTCTCGATTTCATTTTGTCAATTACATCCCCTGAATTCTTAATAGACCAAAATAAGTTTACATCATTCCTGTTTAGAACAGTTTCACAATATTTTGCAACGTGTTCCTTTATCACCGTGAGTGCTGACGTCAGATTTCTAGACAAAATTGTAGTTGAGCAGTTGCTAGAATTAGCAACGTATCGAAATTTGTAAGGAGACTTGTGCAATTTTGGTATGCAGCATAGTGTAGGAAGATCCAGTTTAGAAATAGGGATCTTGAATGAAGAAATTTCACTGTTGTGTTTGTTCAAAACGTTAGGAACACTTTCATTGCTTTTGATATAAGTGTTTGTAGACGAAAGTTCCGAAACCAAAGTTGATATGTAGTAACGTTTTCAAATGATTATGGTGTTGTTGGCTGCTTTGTCTGCAGGAGCGAAGACATATTTTTCGTGTAAATTGCGTAATTTGGATTTGAAATATCTTTCAGATTTAGAACTTGGATTTTCGAAAAGATGAAAGATTTTTGTGGAAGTTATCTATTCGAATATCGGTAATATCCAATATGAGGTTCTTCCAGTCATTCAGAGAATGTGATTCGACCCCTTCCGATTTACACCATCTTTTTGTGTAGTTATCTAAGGCTTCCTTTAGTTCTTCGCGACATTTGATAAAATCTATCTTGGATGGAATTCTGTACTTAGGTCCTTTCTTGAGAAGATTGCGGAGCTGCCTGTCCTGAAATAATTTTAATCTAAACTTTATTGATTTTCTCAGTATCAGATCAGCAGTCATACATTTTATGAGGAAAAATAAAACATTTGAATTACAGAAAACTTTTGGACCGTTTAAGCCCATTATGTTTGAAATAATTATAAAATCAAGAAAAGGAGGAAAAGATATGTACAAAGTACTGACATTTAACTCATTCTTTACTTCAACAGTTCAAAAATGGTCAAATCTTATTAGTTCTAGTGACTTAGATGAATGGAAAGATATTCACTTATCAATAAAGCATATTCAGGATCCAAAAATGAAATGGTTTCAGTATAGAATAAATCGCAATATATTGACTACAAATAAGACAGCATGTCAAATGAGAATAAGAGATGATCCAAATTGTACATTTTGCAAAAATTCTATAGAAACAATAATTCACCTTTTTTGGGACTGCCCATTAGTTAAAAAATTGTACCAAAAACTCGAAGATTTATTAATTAATTGTGATATTCAAATAAATTTAAACTCCACCAAACTGATTATTTTGGGACCATACAAACAAAATATAGAAAGTTTAATTATAGTAAGTTTGAAATACTATATTTATGTAACAAAATGTAAAGAATCATCACTTAATCTGCAATCATATATTCTGTATCTGAAATCTTTATATCAAACATACAAATATGCTCTTAATGCAACTAATAAAACTGAATTATTTCAAACAAAATATGCTTCACTTGGAATCTTATTTGAAGATTAGTATCATATTTTCATAAACAAGAATCATAAGTTCAACAAGAATATGATTGTAATAAGTTAGTGTTACTGTGTATGTTCATTGTGTTTGATGTGTACCAATGTATATTATGTTGCTACGTTTAATGTGTAATCATATGTGTGTCCTATCAATGTGTTCTATGTGTCACCATGTGTGTTGAGTCTCTTAACATTTGATTTACCATACTATATTATTCAAACATTTAATGTTTAACCAGTAATGTTGGGTAACTATGATGTTTGCAATATGTGTCACTTTGTTTGATGTGCAATTGCGATGTGTGTGTTGTGTCACCGTTTTCTATGTATAACTTGTCGTCTTGTGCAAAATGTAACTATATTCTATGTGCTTCCATTTATTATCATGGCACCTCAAATACATCCTCGTGTATGAATACTATAAGTTAGTTGTATACATGTACGTAGTGAAAACCTACCCCTTTTATTTATATCACTAAGAGATCGATTCTGAATAATGCATATCCTTCAGTTTTAATATTATTCCTCATTTATACAATAATCTCATCTATTCTGCAATACTATTTTTAAGAACCAAGTACATTCCCTGACTTAAAGTTCTTAAAGTATAAGAATGTAAAATTAAACCCCGTATTCTACTTATCGTTCAAATTCTACAGTAATAGTGAAACAAAACTTTTCAATTTATTAGCAAAGTCAAACCTATAGTAAGATTTATACATGTTTGTATGTCTCAAATTACATATGTCTAGTTATACAAGATGTGTGTGTGGTGTTCAGTCATATGTATGTCATTTATGAATTGAATGTCATTGCTATATGTTTACATGTGATCCTATATGAAAAAATGTAAAAAAAAAAAAAAAATTAATAAAAAAAAAATTAAAAACAAAAAAACAATGAGTTTCTCTGGTCCCTACGTTTTGCTGTCTTGTTTATGTAATTATCTTTTCAGTAAAGAAGTTATTTTATCTTTTCAGTAAAGAAGTTATTTGTGCGATATTCGTAACTTTTTACTATTCGTGAAGAATAAATCTTATTCTAAATATCAATGCTTTCGACAATAGATTTTATTCTGTTCTACAATCGCGCTATAGGATTGGCAAGCTTCTGGTCTTCCTTCAACACATAAAGAGCAAGATTTTTGCTTAATCATGTTTTTATTATTTACTGTATCAACTCCAATGTCTTAAGAGACAAACTTGGTCAAATATATTATATGTACCATCGCTCGTGTCTCGGTTTCTTCTTTCTGATTAATGGAAATGCATTTTTATGTTACGCAACAGTTTTAAAAGTACGATTGGTATTCATTCGTTTTTCCCTACTTAAAAACGAATCACTCATATTCAATTATGCTTTAAAAGTTAGATTTAAAGTTCAATCACCTGTTTTAGCTATATGGACCATACATTTTCGTTGATATTACGTAATTCGTGCATGTGTGTATCTTTTCTGTCCTAGTTCACTTAAATGGTTATTCGGTTTTATTTAATTTTTGTAAGCAAAACAAAAATGCAATTGATGGATGATGGATCTTGCAAAGAAAGTATAAATAGCGGAGTGGTGCTCACGTAGCCATGTTAGTGGCCACCAACTGATCCAATTAATAGATAAGTGCTTAACTTTACACTTTTATTATATATTTTGGGTAAAAATGAAGATGTGTTTTGCTAACTTTAAATGCAACGTATATTTCGATCTAATTTTTGATTTTGTTGTTTTCAAAAAAGATATCATTATCATAAAATCTAGTCCTGGAAAATTGAAAAATTAAAAAAAGTTTATAAGAAAGCCATTATATCTATTCTATTATGACAACACTGATCAGAGAATGAAACAGAGAAGTCGGAAACGGATTCTTAGTATTCTTATCTTTTACCCACAGGAAACCTTCATAAAACTGAAATCTGCGATTTTTCAATTAGTCATCGATTCAAAATTTCACTTATGCCTATCTTCCAAAACATTTTCCTTGTATATTCTCTTTTCAAGATATCTAAAGTCTTTTTTAAGATTTCTTCCTCGCTCTACAAATAGAAATTAAAATCAAATAACTTAAAACGGAAATTCAAAACATACGTAGAATATGTTTTGTTTTCAGTTATAGTATGCCAAATAGATCGACTTTTTGATATATGCATTGAATCCAAATCAAAGTTTCATTACACTCTGACGCTAAAAAGAATAACACCAAATTTTAATACTATGCCTCTACGCAAATTTGAAAAAGGGAAATTCAGGTACCTAGAAATGTATGATTAAATCCATGTTGAATTTATTAAGTCCCAAAATATATACAATTTCGTAGATCCTTTCACTAGTAAGCCAATGTGAAAATGACCACAAGAAAGTAGATTTAATGAGTTGACGACGGCAGCGATATCTTATTGCTTACCGTAACGCAATAGTTAATTACCTCGTAAATGTAAAGTTAATTGACCTCTAATTTGTAGCACAAACAAGTTTGGATAATAAATAAATAACAAAAATTGAGTAACTTGGAATAACACCGTACCCCGTTTATGAAATTGTATTCGTACTCAGGAAAACTAAGTAATAATAGATAAACTTTCCTACTTTAAAATATACGAGAGGGTCAATTAGCTTGTAAATTATAGCGTAAACAAATTCAGATTGTTTATTATTAATGTGTAGTGATGTGATTATATTATCATTATCTTTCATAATTACTTTTATCCAATAAGAATTGTATATTAATTGAATATTTCGAAATCAATGGACAATGGTCAGCGGTCAGCCCTTTCAGAATCACGCAACTTATTTCAAAATTCCACATGGTTTTTGTACAAATTTCGGACTAAGATGACCAAAGCTTATCTTGAATTGATTAATTGTCAAAATTACAAGCTGACCAATGACTATGGTTTCGATATTTGGGAAAGCAATATATACTTGTAAAATTATAATTTTAAGACACACTTCTTTTGACACTTACACACTCTTGGCATCTTTTAAAACGCAGACAGCTTTTATTACTTTGACAATTTTGGCGATTTCAAAGTTTGATAATACGGAAAAAAAGTCATTGAGTTGAATTGGACTTGGAGTTTTTCATACCACCAAACATAAATAACGACAGGATTCACTCAGACGGTCAACATCGTGGTTAGCTTGTAAATTATAGCGTAAACAAATTTAGATTGTTTATTATTAATGTGTAGTGATGTTATTATATTATCATTATCTTTCATAATTACTTTTATCCAATAAGAATTGTATATTAATTGAATATTTCGAAATTATGGTCAACGGTCAGCCCTTTCAGAATCACGCAACTTACTTCAAAATGCAACATGATTTTTGTACAAATTTCGGACTAAGATGACCAATGCTTATCTTGAATTGATAAATTGTCAAAATTACAAGCTGACCAATGGCTGTGGTTTCGATATTTTGGAAAGCAAATTATACGTGTAAAATTGTAATTTTAAGACACACTTTTGACACACACTTTTGACACTTCTTTTGACACTCTCTTAGGTAGAGAGTTGAAACCCTTTGACATCATTTTAATACTTACACACTCTTGGCAACTTTTAAAACGCAGTTTGCTATTATTACTTTGACAACTTTGGCAATTTTTAGAACTTTGATAATACGGAAATAAAGTCAGTGAGTTGAATTGGACTAAGTTAAACGCCTTCAAATTCAATATTTCTGTTCCTAAACACTTGTTTTGGTTTTATTTCTGATTTTGTTTGCCCTTGATTAGATGATTTTTCGATTAACGATTTTGTACTTCTTGATAGGGATATGTTTTTTTTTTCCATATTTTTCAATTAGATTAAGGGAATACCTAATTTAAATTTACTTTTTTATAAAATGTCAGCATCAAGTATTTTTAATAACCGATAACTTCTTCCACAAATATGTCTTTTCTGAAGAGATGATTTACACAACCAATTGTGCCTCATATGAAATTCATGTCAAATTCACATGAACTTTATATAAACGTTCACATGAAATTTTAAGTGAATGGAGCACGAGCATGAAACTGATATGTTTTTTTTTACTTGAAATTCAAGTGATGTTTTTCACATAACTTTCATATAAATTCAATTTAGAATGAAGGTCATATAGAAAAATGCAAATGAAGTAATTTATGTGAAATTCATGTAAACTATTTTTCACATAAATATTAGCGAAACTATATGAATTTCTTATGAACTCTCTTGTGAAATTAAAATGATGCTCATTTCATATATAGTCATGTGAGGCACACTTGGCTGTGTATTATTAAATCTATAACGTACACTGCACGAAAAATCGTCTTTACAAAAATTTAATGTCCAAGTAAAGTTACGTAAATATAGACATGAATAAAGTAAATCTTTACAATAACTTTAAAGTTTTGTAAAGATTCAAAGACGATATTTACATTACATTTCATAGATCGAGAATTTCACACCATGTAGCCGATCTGTGTCACAAATCAAATTATGCAAATGATAATCAACTATTTTGATTTATGATTAAGAAATTAATACCACTTAGTAATTAAGTCACTTCATTTATTCATTTTTCATTTAAAGTATTTTAGTATAAAAAAAGGTTTCAATGAATATATATCATGACAATAAAGGAGAAGAAAGCCAGGATTGGGGGCCTCATCTGTTTTCATAACTGCCTATTTGCATTGGTACAAGTGTATTTTCGATGATCCAATGTTAAATACATTGTATCTATTACCATTGGCGGATTTAGAGGGGAGCAGGGGGGGGGCATGAGCCCCACTCTAAAATCGTCAAAATAAGGTACTTTTTGGGGTTCAATTGTCTACGCATAGACTAAATTTCTGGCAGTTTTGAGTCGAAATGTAGAAGATTTTCGCTGGCTCACTTTCGCTCGCTAGATTATCTATGATGTATCTATATATATTTTTTTCTAAATAAAGCTCTAAAGTTAGTGTGCACTAAATAACCTTTGACCGGTATTTTTCTGATATATGTAAAGAAAGCCAACATACATGTACCGCTGATAACAGCAAAGGATATAGGAGGAATATATTTGGCGTGTACCAGCCCCCCCCCCCCCCCCCCGAAAAAAAAAATTCTCGCCAGATGCATTCTCCATCATATAGAAACGATTTTCCGTCCGGTCCTCCTTGAACTGAAGGGGGTGGGGGCTAAGTGGCACAATGAACGTTTTTCTTTTTCAAGCCCCCTCTAAACTCAAATCCTGTATCAGCCCCTGATTAGGTCAATTTTGTTCATCCCCGGCAATCTTTAAAAATAAATAATTATTTACTTTAAAAATGTTTATTTATTCAGTTTTTCCCATAATCCTATATGTCACTGTGCACTTTGTAAGAAAGAAAAAAAAGACTATAAAAAAATATATATAAAATAGATACTTTATTTAGAGAAGGTAACCTTATCAGCAATATTTTTTCATCCCAAGGGCCTTCTACACATCATTTTACAACAAGTCATATTTGTTTCATATCGACCACCCGTCTCCCCCTTTTTTCTCTCATTCTTTCTCTCTTTATTCGTTTATTTATCTATTTATTTATTTATTTTATTTGTCTGTTTCTCTATTTTTTTTTTAAGTCGTGAACCAAATCACATTTTGAAATTTACAACGAACATAAATTATGTATGCTAATTTTAGCACTGCGTTACGTACTACGTGTATGTCTATATTTGGAGATCACGTGACATTGTTTCAAACAATTTGCGCCTCCGAGAGCAAAGAAGCTGGAAGACGAGGGATTTTTTTCTCGATTTCTTGTTCATTTTCTCCAAATAATTACAGGTAGGTAAACTCTTAGTGACTAAATAATTTTAGCTTATTAGCGGCTAATGATTAGTCGTCTATCTGGCAATAAAATTAACGGCGATATGTTTTGTAGAAGTGATTTCGCTCGCATTTCCTCTGACTTGTTATATGTTAATGCAGGGATCTTTGTTAAATCATTTTCAACACAGGATCTGATGCTATAGGATAAAACTAATTCATATATGTGAGTTTTGTGCTGTTTGCACCGCGTATGTCTAGCCCTGGCCCTTGTCAGTGTCCCTGTACAATGTGTTTTACTACGGTCCATAGAATAGCAGAAAACACCGAAAACACCCTAGTATTTACAGAAAATACCGATAAATGTACAGAAAACACCCATATATCATTCAAAAACACCCTCAGGATTGTAAAGTGGACCGATTTACATATACTACCTAAGTTTCATTTGTGTAAATTGCATTTTGAATGACAGGACAGATTAATCATGTTAATATTTGATACACACATTCTATTTTTAGATCCGCGCGTCATATCGTTTTTCATCTATTTCATTCCTGTGCCTGTGCATTTTTTTAATGACTTTTCTTGGTTTTTGTTTCTTGTTTGTTTGTTATTTTTTCAATACCTTACCCATTCACGTTTGAAACAACAAAAGGAATGAAAGGGGGGGGTCATTTTTGTCCACTTTGAATATTATTTTTTTATGTATTTTGTTATTTATCTATTTCTACTTCTTATTATTTTGATTTTATTTATTTATTTTTTTCTATTATTATTTTTTTTATGAATCATTATGCTTCAATCATTAAGTATGTTTGATTCGCCGACTTTGTATGACCTCCTTTGACAAAAAATAAAATCTTTGATCTTAAACGCATTATAGTATGTGAAACGAACTGTACAATATCTAATTGCAATTATTCAACTTTTTCAGGGAGAGATGTCCATCTGAAAGATTCGTTGCAACAATGGTTATACCAGAATATGAAGAAGATCCTTATTATAATTATTATGATTTTCTTTTTTCATGCTAGAAATGTACAAACTTCCTAATTCTTGTTTGTTTTACAGTATGAATATGTTATGATCAAATGTACAATTGATGAAATAAAGATGAGATACTTCCTATAGAGTTTTATACATTGAATTCGATTGCAGCATCACCGTTACACATATTTCATTTAGGGTAAACTGGTCAAATTTCGACCACATTTCGACCCCGACTATTGTTTTTTCCTTCAGCCAGATGTTTTCAATTACAAGGGCGGATTTAGGGGGGTTGGGAGGGGGGTTCGGGAAAAAAAACCGGTTTCCGTTTTTTTTTTTTTTTTTTTTGTAACATTAGCACTCAAAAAAAATCCTGCAAACGTAGTAAAAATTGCTTAATGCCCAACAGAATTCACCATTTTGAATCAAAATTTACAAAAATTTTGTGATCGTATTACTATATCGATTCGATACCTCATCAATATTGGAGTACTTATGGATATATATATATATACATACAGACATTCGCGAAGTTTTTGTAAAGGGTTTTCTGTTTATTTTATGCTCGAAAAATGGTTCCCATTCCAAGTAGTTACTGTATTTGTTATCTCAATTTTTAAATTCTACCTGAAATTAACAAAGCATGTTCACAGGCATAAAGAAATATACGCTACAGGTATTTGTATGATGAAAAGTCATTTCACTGAACAAAATACTAGTATAGCAGCATTCAACAGAGGGGAGATGGATCGGATGGAAACTTCCTCAAGGGCAGATCTATAGAGTCGGGGCGTAAAGAGGGGATCAGGATCCCCCTTCCTGTGATTTTTTCCCAAAATTCCTTATTTTTCCGTTATTATGTTACATGGAATATTTTATTTGGAAACTTGTTGATAACGGCATCGAATAATCGGATCCACAGGCTGCCTATGTTATTAACAAGTCTCCAAATAAAATAAAAGTTTATGGTGATAATCTTTTTTATCTATCAATTTTCCAATTTTTATAAAAACAATTTACATGCAAGTGACAGCATCTGCAAACTTCACATAACTTTTCATTTTCAAGATGGGTACGGTTACTTTGCCTGCTGCAAAATTTGCACGAAAGATTTTTGCTTTCTGTATATTTTTTGTTTTGTTTTTAATGATAAACAAAGATAATCACAGCACTCGGATAGGCTAGGTAAGATGATTTTTTACATCATGCAAAGCTCTGGCATTCCATGTTATTTCACGTACCCGAGTTGTATATATATATGTGTATAAAAGGTACATAAAAAAGGAGATGGGAAAATGTTGGTTTACAAAATTTTTTTTAACACGGACGGCGATTAAATGAATTCTGCAACAATGTACTGTTTATTCGATTGACTGACATTTAACCCCCACTAATTAACATGGGGTGTGAAAGAGGCCCGAAAGGGGATAATAGTATCCTGTATTTATGTAACGTACGGTGCATGCATCGAATGCGATAAAATTATTCATTAAAAAAACGATAAAAACAATTATGACAACATGTTATATTCTAAAATTTGTGCGTCTAAACTATGACGTACAGAAAAACGTGCAATGAACTCCAATATAAAACGAAAAAATAAACCCCTTTATGAACCATTTTGAACCAATTGATCAGGCCCGGGTAGAAATGTTTTACTTACTAGAAATCGTTTTTTTTTTTCGGACAATAGTTGTAAAGCCCAACAAAAAAGAAAATAAAAAAATATGATCTTCACTTTCAATCCCTGAAAAAAAAAACCGGTATATAGTGATACATGTACAGTTTGATAATCAAGATTTTATTTTTCGTTTTTAAGGAGGAGTCGCTTCTTCTCTTCCTCTTCATGTAAAAATTACTTATATATACATGTATATATATAGGGATCGAATTCCGGACCCTTATATACCATAAAACATTTTCCTTACTTTCATATTTTTCATTCAATTTTCCCTAGATTTTGTATCCGTATTCATATTTTTTTTCTTCTTTCCTTCTCTTCTGTAAAAAAAAACCCCTACTTTTATTCACCGATTCTTTTGAATTAGTTTTATTAATATGACACTTTTCACATTTGTTTTATATCTGAGCGAAGATTTTTCAATCAAGTCTCAAAGTTAACATAAAATTAATTAGTCAATCAATGTGTGTTCTTCTTCATTAATATGATATGAGTGTGCCTAGTCAAGAAGTATGAGATATGTATATGGTTGATTCAATTACCGTACGTTTGTATGAATTTTCTTATTATATAAATAGTATTATCATTATGAGAATGTACATGTAACACTAATGTACCATACTGTACAAAGTATCAATAAATCATCATCATTGATCATCATCATCATCATATTTAATTAATGAATTCCATGCAATTCTCCGTATGACCGCATTCGGCGATATCACGCTCTAATGATTTTCACACCTTCCATGTACAGCAGATACCCCTGCATGATTGAATTACATGTGTGTACTTGTCAAAAGAACGATTTTAAGTACATGTATATTACGGAGTATACTTACAAAAATTAGAATTAGTGCACATGATCTTAATATAGAAAGAGGAAGGTACTTTAATATACCTAGAGAAAATAGAAACTGTAACTGTTGTAATCAAAATGTCATTGAAAATGAATATCATTTTTTGCTTACATGTCCTAGTTATTACGATATAAGAAGAAAATTTTTACCAAAATATTATTGTCATTGGCCAAACAAGTCCAAATTAAAGTCATTGTTAAACATCTCTTCTAAAGCAAAACAATTGAAATTGATACGATTCATTGATACAGCCTTAAAACATAGAACGTCATTGTTAAATATTTCTGTATAACTTATATATATATATAAGCCCTCTGGCTACCCATTGTAACTATATATATTCCATCGTAAAATTGTATATGCATTTGTCTTTTTATATGTATCAGGCTATGAACATGTTTGTTTGATGCCAATAAATCTGAGTTGAGTTGAGATGTATATTGGCTTTTTTTTATATCGAGGTGAGCTAATGATAATAAATAAATAATTAATCAATAAATGTTTTCAGCAAATGCATGTACCTTCGAAAGACGTTGGGTATTATGATGCCATATCTTAAATTTCCATTCAAATGCGTAAATGATGAAGAAAGATGAAATAAAAAATAAAACCCCTAGATATATTTTGACCCATTTTCAGCAAAAATCGGCAAAATTCGCCCCCTTGACCCGTAAATCCATTATTTTTGACAAGTTAAAGAACTCCAACTTTAAAATCAGTCTCATTTTATTTGCATTCCTTACTCGTCTTTTATCGACGTCTTGATTTATTAAAATATCTTCAATTGACGAGTTTTAAGATGAAAAAAGTCCCCAACACAACCTAGGGCAATATCGACAATTGGTTGCAATTTCAAAGAAGAAATTCAAATTTTCTGTCCGATTATTCCAATTATGACATATATGATACACATGTATGCCACAGCACAGTACACATTCGTGTATCTGAACCCCTGTACAATCCGCAAAAAGCAATGAAACTCATCTTTACATGCATCGGAGAGAGCATGTACATATACTCAGTATTTTCTATTACAGGTAATATCATCACGTCTTCCACTTGTTCCACCAATGCTATACATATTATAAGACGATTTTTTGGTTGATAATAATTTCATGTCATCTGCTACGCAAAGGTCACTGATCACCGAATCTGTTGTCTGCCTGTCCGTCTGGTAGTCACACTTTAACATAAACAACTGTAATTTGATATGCCGTGTACATTTATCAAACTTTCAGAGATAGTCGAGCATGATAAGATTCAACATTCATTGGTGGTCAAGGCCCACATCACATATCAAGGCTAACCATGCTACATAGGCGACATTCTTGAACAGTTTTCGGCGATTCAGATATTCGATAGCATAAGATAAGATAAGATAAGATATGCTTTATTACCTAAAGAAGGGCCCGTAAGGGCATGATATGAACATTACATGATACTATAGTAAGAATTAAGGAAATGAGTATTAAATAAATAATATTACAAGCAGTTGCAAGAATTTCAGATTTTCACTCTTTGGTACATGTGAATGTCACTGGTGTCACAACATCAAGATATATAGAAATATATGATAAACGCAAGATAATGCTATATACTGAGACAGTAATTAATGGAGTGAACACATTGTAAAAAGTAGTGGGAATGCAGGGGTCACATATAGGTATAGCATATATTTGGGTGGTTAACTCTTGGGGGGGTATTTTTCTGGGATAGAAAGAACAAAAAGCGGAGGAGATAACAGTTGATACTGTGCTACTGGTTAATAAGAATTTTGAAACGTTTGTAACCTCACACTTTTTTTGTTCTAAATACTAATGAAGGAAATGTGTACGCTGTCAAAAAACGATGAAAATATGCTCTAAATTGCACCCTTTTCTATCATATGTGTTACTTTCTCATGTCAACCCCTCTCTCCAAATTATCAAGAATTTCGGTTGACGATATGAAGTGACTTTAATTCAAATTCTCTTTCTCTCATCCCATTATTTTTTTGGGTGCCACAATTGGGGGAGGGTACAACCCTCTATCCACTTGACTGGATCCGCCTATGATACATGCACCCACCGTACGTCAAGACCATTCTTTTTTCCAGCTATTGATAGACACATATCAAATTATCAAATGAACTAGATTTAAGGAGATCGTACATTTCTTCCATAAATAATCTGAGTTCACTTTTCCCCCACATTTTTACATTGGTCCTCCCAAAAAAGTGTGGGAAAGGGTAAGTGATCTCTAATTATACCATAAATTAACTGAAAGTTTTTCATTTACATTGTATTTATTTCTATGATGAAAGGCATGATAAGTATGAATGTAATATTAAATTTACATATTCTGTATATCCTCGATCTGTCCCTGAAAAAAGAAATTAAAAAATCACAATTAGATCCATATTGCACAATTCAATAATGCTCAAGATGTGTGATTTCATTCATTCATGAATAAATAGATAAATAAATAAGTCTAATGCCCGTGAATCAAACATACTTAATGACTGAAGCATAATGATTCATAAAAAAAAAATAGATAAATAAATAAAATCAATCAATCAAATAAAAAACAAAATAGAAACAGATAAATAAATAAATAAAACATACATAAAAAATTAATAATATTCAAATTGGACAAAACCGAACCCCCCCCCCTTTTTTTTAAATTCCTTTTGTTGTTTCAAAAGTGAATGGGTGGGGTGTTCTAGTTTCCAAAATATAAAAAACCAAACAAACAAACAAATCAAAAAAGCCATATTACTTATGCTCAGGAATGAAATAGATGAAAAACGATATGACGCGCGGATCTAAATATAGAATGTGTGTATCAAATATTAACATGATTAATCTCTCCTAAGTCATTCAAAATGCAATTTACACAAATGAAACTTAGGTAGTATATGTAAATCGGTCCACTTTACCATCCTGAGGGTGTTTTTGAATGACCCAAACGAAAAAAATTTTTAACAAACCACATGTAACTTATAGGTAACTCATACAAAACCATCAGATCCATGGGTTATTACAACGGTTTTTATATGTTCCATTTATCAACTCATATCCAGACCATTTGATTACATATAAGGTTATATGATCCTGACGCGAGTTGTTTCTTAAATGTGAGTCGATTGAGAGTTTGGAATGAGTTGCTTGTGGTTTGTTATCTTCGTCAAATAGAAAGAATGAGTTATGTATGGTTCATTAACTTAGTTCTAATTGTTTGTATGGATTCTATGTGGTTTGTTGACTTTGTGGACCAAACGAAGTGAGTTATATACGATTTCCTATCTTCGAACTGCGTATATAAGTTTTGTGTGGTTTGTTAACTTTGTGGGCCTAACAGACTGAGTTTGGAGTGATTTCTTTACTTTGTCTTTTTGAGCAGTGCTACTTTATCATACTTAGGTTAAACCCTGATATGAATGAATGAATGAACGAACGAACGAACGAACGAACGAACGAACGAACGAACGAACGAACGAATGAATGAATGAATGAATGAATGAATGAATGAATGAATGAATGTTCCTTAATGATGTAGTGGAACGCCCCCCCCCCCCCCCCAATTAAAAAAAACTTCTTCTTGAAATCTTTATCTTAGATCGATTTAGATCCACAATGCAATACCATTTAGTACAAAAACGTAGTATTAATAAAGCTTTATTTCAAACGTTTATGATAACAGCTTTGACCATATAAATAATGTTCAGAAGTCTTGAATTGAAGGCCCCGAATTTTATGGAGCTTCAAAATGACGAGCAAAAAAAAAGGGAAAAAAAAGAAATAATTAAAAGTGCATAAACATCAAATATGTGAATGCAATATCTTAAGCATCTTATTCAGTCGTCGCTAAAAACAAATTAAAATAAGGATATGTTACTTAAACAACAACAAAAAACCCTGCTTGAACTGTTCATAACATTCTGCGTCGGAGACTGAAAAGTACGAAACAGAAGGTGGACAAGTTGTTCGAGACGATTTATTTTTCTCGGCCAATGAAAATCTGTGAAATTTCGAATGAAAATCTCAGCCGCCCAGTTCGATCGGAACGAGACGGAAAATATCTTTTAAAGAGTAGGTGTACGTTAATCTGTTAGTCCAACTGGAACACGAATCAAACGTATTTAAGGCCTATTGTCCTAAGATGGTTCCAGAATCACGTCGACGGAAAGGTATGTAAACAGTACGAGAACACTCAAGAGATAGAGGAAATTCAAGCTACTGTCCTGTTCACTAATTCCAGAGCACCCTATTTTCCCGGTTTTCTCTAAAATATGTTAATGTCATCTTCCAAAAAGATATCAATTTTATAGTACTCCTTTAGTCGTAACAGAAAATACCATTCTTTTGTATGTGCGTCAGCTAAGTTAGAAATAGGACGGAAAATAAAAAGTCTAGGGGATTTTCTATAGTAAAATCGCTGAAAATGTGTGACGTTGGAGGCTTTGACGTCACTGTTTCCTATTGTTGACACGGAGAACAATATGGCGGCAGCTTGAAATTGACATGGGAATTTCCCGTAGACATTTTATTTTTCCATATTGCGGTTTGAAGGCAGCTGATAGGGTAACTTGACGTTAATTTCCAGTTACGACTAAAGGAGGTCAATTCTCGGAAGCAATAATTTGTAGCAAAATTCTTCAGACGACAGAATAAATCGCCCAAACAGGGTGCTCTGGATTTATTGAACAGGACAATAATTTAAGAAATTCTCTTTACTAACAATTTATTGTGCACTTCATATCTGTTTTGCATCGAGATGATTATACACATTCCTGATTGAAATTTCCATTTTGTAAGTGATGACATGCATTATAATGTCTAGTATTTTATTTACAGGTAATCATTGGTCAGCCAATTCTACATTTTTAGTGTCTGCATGGGAGGTCCAAATGTGTACGTAGAGCTTTAAGGGCTTAGAATTGAGATGGATTTCTTTCCTTGAAGCAAGTTCAACCTGGCTCTGATGTTTAAATTGAGTTTGAGGTAATACTGCTACATATTTAGAACAAATAACCTCACTTCAGAAATCAGAAAATAGTAGTTTTTACTCAATTCGATATGTCGTAATATTTTCTGATTACAATGTAGCCATTTTAGGGGAAAATCTGATAAAGGCCTGTAACTAACAGTGTAAATTTTATGTCTGTAAGTCAAATACTATGCTCACATATAAAAGTGAGTTTTTATCATACAACACAATTTCTTATTGGCAAATCCGATATAACCGTCACTTTTCAGGAACTCTGCACTGTACATATAAAACAGTGTGTGACAAACATTCATACAAATATATATGCATGCAGGGATGCATTGGCCATTTGGTTGAAGAATACATGTAGTAAATGATATGAATAATCAGGCATCTCAATGTAAATCTAATTATATAAAACAGGTCCGATGCGTTTTGCCTATTCACAGCATACATTGTATGTGCCATGCACTGCATGACATGTACACATGTGTTCTGCGAGCTTGTCACATACAAATTCATTAGAGAGCATGCCAGGGTCCAAATATAGAGGAGGAAGCTGAACTCCTGCATTTAGGAACTGCATAAGATGGATATAGGTAGGTATATGTGCATTATGCTACAAATAGGCAAAATATATCGGACCTGTCCAGTAAACAAACGATTGTAATGAATGTTACTGTCAGTTCTCAATTGGAAGCTAGATTATCGCTTTTTAGCTTATAGTTATACGTGTACCACTAACTACATGTATTTGATCATAAAATTGACAGACCATGATTCTCTCTTTTTACATACCTGTACAATGTAGTATGAGCCTATGACCATAATGACACTTTATTAAAAAAAATAACATGAAGTTTGATTTTACTTTAACCTTGAATTTGTTACAGGAAATACATATAGTGAGTCTGTGATATTAACGAGGGATGAATCAGAATGTACAGTCACTTTGTGGTAAACAGGACTGATTATGTGGCCATGGATAAAGCTCTTTACTACTTTAGAGTTTGCAGTTCTGTTATTTAAGAAGTTATGGAGTAACTACAGATATAGATAAGGCCTTCTACCATGTCTACCCATTGTGGCAGTCGATGCACAAACCGTATATGTGTGTACATATTCCAACTAGATGTTACAACGTGCAGAAAATTATGTTCCACTTTTTCAATGTTTTATTTGTTTACTTTATAATAATTTACAATTGAATGCATGTTCATGTAACTTGATGAATAGAGTTGAGTCAAGTAAACATTCACTATTCACCTGTACTATTATGTTAATGCAACTACATCATGTACATGTAACTTACAATGCCTTGAAAATCTTAAATTTATAAAAGATGTGATTTTAATGTTTTGAAAAGTTTCACATATTTTGTATCAATAATCATTGTACATGTATTGGTACACTCTGAATACAATGTATATATACATAATAACTTTGCTTGAAAGTGTATGTAACATGTGAAAATTGTTTTACTTGCTTTGAAACTTAAAATTTTATGTCACCTACAATTCGAGATCAACATACATGTAATAGGGATCTGTTTGTCCATCCAACTGTCTGGTAATTGGTTTTTCACACAAAAATGGCTATAACTTAATTGATATACATGTACATTATAATTCTACCATATAAAGCTTGCAATAATTGTAAAACACCTTATGAACTTTCAAAGTCACCTTCAAGGTCACATTGTTAAGCATACTACGGTACAGGTGACACACCTCTTAGTTTAATTTTCAGTATGAATATGTATACGATAAGCACTTGAAACAATATATTACATTCTACATTGTACTATTAATATCGAAATACACGCATGTATGTTCTATTGTTAAAATTTTGACGCATCATCATGATCATGTTTGTAATTAATAATATAGATTTCCTTGATTATACATGTATTAGAAAATGATTTATTTTATTAATGTCAATAGGAAAAAAGGATTAAAATGCATTTATATGAAATGAAATAAAAGTTGATTTTGATTTCAATACGTAAATGTGTATACTATATATACGGAAAAATGAATGTTGTTGCAAATTAATATCGTTTCGTATTATTTTCACTTAATATGTAACATGTGTACTGGTACATGCATGGGATGATGACCTAAAAATTTGTGACAATACATGTATGTATACAAGGTTTTTATGCAAGTTGTCATTAATATAGATAATAGATCATATCTGGATCATATGATTTTCATGCAGTTGTTAGGTGGTTTGGTTGTGAGTTGTTAGGTGGTTTGGTTGTGAGTTGTTTTGTGGTTTGGATGCGAGATGTTTCTAAATGGATCATACTTGGATTGTACATCTACATGTTCACAAACTTGCAGTTTTCATACGATTTGTTGATATCCAAATATGTATGCGATCCGTTAGCTCATTTGCATGTGAAATTTCAACCGGGAAACTCGCATCAAAACCATGGATCGTAGAAGAATCATATGAGCTGTATACGAGTTGTTTTCAATGGATCGTACTTGGATCATAACATATATTTAAGGTTTTCATGCGATCCACCAATATGCAAATTTAATGATACGATCCGTTAGCTCATTTGCATGTGAAATTTCAACCGGGAAACTCGCATCAAAACCATGGTTTGTGTATGATCTGTTTATACGAGTTGTTAGGCTATTTTTTTCGTTTGGGGATATATGGGTGTTTTCTGTACATTTATCGGTGTTTTCTGTAAATACTAGGGTGTTTTCGGTGTTTTCTGCAATTCTATGGACCCGTTTTACTACAATGTGTGCCAAATGCATCTGACCATCGAACCTTTTCTGCAAATTTAAGACTGGTCTGATATTCTTTATTTGAGAAAACCAGAGTAAATTCCCATTTCAGACGGTATCTCACGTAGACTGATTATGACGTCGTCAAATTCTATGGAAACAGCCCTATACGTCTGGGAAATGACGGTGTAAAATCGACGTTATCATACCATTTTCATGACGTCACAATGGTTTTACGTCAGATACCGTGTTGTGGGTCATGTATTATTTAGTTTTACTTTATGTGTAGGTACACATGTACTTAGTCATGTTGTATTATGATTTCATAATAATTCTTTCTAGATTTTACTATGTCATGTTTATTTCATTAGAGAATATTCCAGTATGTTCTTTGTTACATCATTATCATCACATGACTGTGATTTCTAGAATTTACTCTATTGTTAATCATGTGTAATGAGTCATTGTTCTAGAAGCTTCTGGTAAATTCATTTGTATTAAGTATATATAACTCTGAGGAACTGAGTTGAAGGGACATTCGTACACATTCGTAGACACGATTCATTCATCTATTCTGATATACTGGGATACTTTATTTGTTGAGACTTTAATCCATTTGACAACGTTTGGACACCGATCTTTCGAGAACGTTTGTGATTACCGGAAACCATACATTCGATAGACTTTGTGGACCGTAACGGACACTTTGATCCGGACATTGTATTGTAAGTTGTAATCATTTGAAATATATATATATTGTACATAATTAAACTTGTAAATTTATATTCTGTCTTTGTCTGATTTTTGCTGGCGTTTTGGGGTATTCTGACCCATAACAGAATTGGGGGCTCGTCCGGGATCGTAATCTCTGCATATTTGCATTTTTACGTAAAAGTTCGTTTTTTTTTTAAAAAGGAATTTTTTTTAGTAAAACTTTTGCCAGCAGAAATCAATCATGGTATTTTCGGTCACTGAATTTTTGAAATCGCCGACTGTACAAGAGTTCGAATCATTGAAGAAAGATGATTTGATTGGTTTAGGTCTTCACTTGAAGTTAGATGTAAAATCTTCTATGAGAAAACAAGAAATTAGAAATATTGTGGCTAAAGAGCTTTTAGCTAAGGAAATCTTTTCGACATACGATTTTCCTGTTGAACCTGTTTCAAGCGAAACCAAAATGTCAAAATATGAGTTTGAATTAGAGAAAATGAAATTACAATTACAATTTGAAAAAGAAGAAAAAGAAAGACAATTTGAAAAAGAAGAAAAAGAAAGACAATTTGAAAAAGAAGAAAAAGAAAGACATTTACAATTTGAAAGAGAAAAAGAAGAAAGAGAGAAACAGGAACGTATGCACGAGAAAGAACTCCAGTTTGAGTTAGAAAAGTTGAAATTAGAGAAAAGCGCTAAGGAAAATCCTGTTCCTTCGCCTGTCAAGTCTGAATTCGACGCCGCCAAAAACATCAGATTAGTACCAAAATTTCAAGAAAAGTCCGTAGACAAATATTTTCCACATTTTGAGAAAATCGCGGCCAATCTGAAGTGGCCACGTGATTTTTGGCCAACTTTGTTACAAAGCGTACTTATTGGCAAAGCGGCTGAAGTGTACTCGGCGCTCAGTATTGCTGAGAGTTCAGACTATGACAAGGTCAAGGACACGATTTTGAGAGCATATCAGTTAGTACCTGAGGCGTACAGACAAAAGTTTAGAAAGTACAAAAAATTTGAAATTCAAACATATGTTGAATTTGCTCGAGAAAAAGAAGATTTATTTGATCAGTGGTTTCGATCTAAGAAAATTCCCAATTCATTTGACAATTTGCGTCAGATCATTCTGATAGAAGAGTTCAAAGAGTGTGTAAATCAAGATTTAAGAACTCATTTGGAAGACAAAAATGTTAAAACTCTTGAAGAAGCCGCTGTTTTGTCTGATACGTATGCTCTCACTCATAAGAAAAATTTTGTGTCAAAAACTCAATCTAGCGATAGCGCAAAAACGTCAGATGTTCCAAAGAAAAATGTACAAGAGTCTCAGTCGTCCATTAGTTCCCAGTCACCATCTCAAGGTGGTTCTACGTCCGGACCTAGGTCCGAGCGTTCTGAGGCATCCCCAGGGGTGGGGTCGCTTCCTACATGCAATTATTGTAAGAAAAAAGGTCATGTTATTGGTGAGTGTTTGAAGCTTAAGAAGAAAAAAGAACTTAAGTCACAGGCCTGTGCGTCTGTTAGAAATGATAGGAAAGCCTTAGATTCGATTTGTTCTGACACTCCTGAGATTCAGGGTTCTAAGTCCAGTTCTGATGATTTTGTGGCGGATCATTATAAGCCCTTTTTGTCACAGGGATTTGTTTCACTCAGTGATTCTAGCGAAGCGTTGCCTGTTCAGATTTTGAGAGATACTGGTGCTGCCCAGACTTTATTGTTAGAGGGTTCATTGCCTTTGTCTGAGCACACTTTTACTGGTAGGTCAGTTTTATTACAGGGTGTGGAGCTAGGCGTCATTGATGTTCCCCTTCATGAAATTTATTTGAAGTCAGACTTAATTACTGGACCTGTTATCGTAGGTGTTCGACCTACTCTTCCCGTTCAAGGCGTTTCCTTGTTGCTTGGCAACGATTTAGCTGGCGGCAAAGTTGTAGCCGATCCGATTGTTTGTGAGAAAATCACGTCCGATGTCGTGTCCGATGATGAAGACGACGACTTGTATCCAGCCTGCGCTGTTACCAGGGCGATGGCCAGGAACAGACTAAAAGAGGCCGAGAGTACTTCTGCACTTAACGAGGACCATCCCTCCGAAGATATAGACCTTTCTGACACATTCATGTCTACCATTGATGACAACGTACCTGAAACGTCAGTACCACTTCGTGTAGACAAGTCTCCGGCAGTACCTGGTGATGATTCCCATCCGCCATTAGACAGGGGTACAGATGCCTTAAGCCGTGAGCAGCTCCTCTCCGAGCAAACTAAAGATCCGGAGATCATCCGACTAAGCAAGAGGGCCCTTCCCCGAGGAGAAGCGGACAAAGTCGGAGAGTGCTTCTACATACAAGATGGCATCCTCATGCGGAAATGGAGACCACCCGATGCACCCCCTAATGAAGTGTGGCGGGTCGTTCACCAGATAGTGGTTCCAGTAGCGTATCGCGGGGACATCATGAGTTTAGCTCACGACACACCCATGGCAGGTCATTTAGGTGTCAATAAGACTTATAATAGGATTTTAAGTCACTTTTACTGGCCTAAGTTGAGAAAAGATGTGTCTGAGTTTTGTAAGTCTTGTCATAGTTGTCAGATGGTAGGTAAACCCAATCAAGTTATACCACCTGCTCCCCTCCAACCCATTCCAGCCTTTGAGGAACCTTTTAGTAGGGTGTTAGTTGATTGTGTAGGTCCTTTGCCTAGGACTAGGTCAGGGAATCAGTACTTACTGACAATTATGTGTACTTCGACTAGGTTTCCTGAAGCCATACCTCTTAGGAATATTAAGGCAAAGACCATAGTTAAGGCCCCTACAAAGTTTTTCAGTTTCGTAGGTGCTCCCAAGGCTATTCAGTCAGATCAGGGTTCGAATTTTATGTCAGGATTGTTTCAGCAGGTTATGCATGAGCTAGGTATCAAGCAGTATAAGTCTTCTGCGTACCATCCTGAGTCCCAGGGAGCACTTGAACGCTTTCATCAAACCCTTAAAACTATGATGAAAACATATTGTCACCAGTATGAAAAAGACTGGGATGAAGGGGTTCACCTCGTGTTGTTTGCGGCACGAGAAGCGGTTCAGGAGTCCCTGGGGTTCAGTCCCTTTGAGTTAGTTTTTGGGCATACGGTCAGGGGGCCATTGAAGTTATTGAAGGAAAAATGGTTGACTGAGACTAGCGATTTGAATCTCTTTGACTACGTGTCTAATTTCAAAGAGAAATTATATAATGCTTGCAAATTAGCTCAAGAAAATCTCAAAACATCTCAAATGAAAATGAAAACATGGTATGACAAAGATGCTAGAAACAGAGTTTTTAAACCAGGCGATAAAGTTCTTGTATTTTTGCCTATCCCTGGCCATCCTTAGATATTTCGGTCCTTATGAGATTGAGAGTAAAATTAGTGATGTTAACTATGTAGTTAAGACACCAGGTCGGCGAAAAGAAAAAAGAGTGTGTCATGTTAACATGTTGAAAGAGTATTTTGATAGAAGTGACCGAAATTTTGTAAAACCAGTTTCCACTTTGGCCAATGTAAATACATTTGAAAATTGTGTTGAACCGGAATGTAATGAAGAGACTGTTGAAAAAGACTTCGCTCAAAGTGTCCGTTTAAAGAATTCTGAAATTCTAACAAGTCCGGAAGTGAAACTCGGACATCTGACCGTGCATCAAAAAGAGGAAGTGCACCAATTAATGCGGGAATATACGACCATCTTTCCGGACATTCCAAAAAAGACAAATGCGTATCATCATGACGTCATTGTAGGTGATGCGTCACCTATCAAACAGCATCCCTATCGGTTAAACCCGATAAAACTTCAATACATGCGGAAAGAAATTCAATACATGCTCGAAAATGACATTATTGAACCCAGCAATAGTGATTGGAGTTCCCCATGTATTCTGGTTCCGAAGCCAGACGGAACTTACCGATTGTGCACGGACTTTAGAAAAGTCAATTCAGTCACCAAAACTGACTCTTATCCGATCCCACGAATCGATGACTGTATAGATAAAATTGGCAGTGCAAAATTTGTCAGTAAATTTGACTTGCTTAAAGGTTATTGGCAGGTCCCGCTTACCGAGAGAGCCAGAGAAATATCGGCATTTGCGACTCCAGATGGGCTATACCAATATAAAGTAATGCCCTTTGGTATGAAAAACGCACCAGCCACATTCCAGAGGATGATTCATTCGCTCCTAAATCATCTCGAAGGATGCGAGGCGTACATCGATGACGTCATCATCTACAGCGACACCTGGGATGATCATCTCCGAATCATGCGTACCTTCTTCGACATACTGGCGAAAGCAAACCTCACAGTGAACCTTGCGAAAAGTGAATTTTGTCATGCAACTGTAGAATATTTGGGTCACAAAGTAGGTCAAGGTTTTGTTACTCCTATTATGGCCAAGGTGGAAGCTATTTCAAAGTTCCCGATTCCTACCAATGAGATTCTTGGGAATGGCAGGATTTTACAGAAAATTTTGTCCAAATTTCTCGTCAGTTGTTGGTCCACTTACCAATCTGTTACAAAAGAGAGTGAATTTTGCATGGACCAATGACTGTGACGAATCTTTTAAGAAAATCAAATGTGTTCTTATGAATAGTCCTGTCCTGTCAGCTCCAAATTTTGATAAGCAATTTAAGCTTACTGTGGATGCCAGTGACGTAGGAATCGGGGCTGCTTTGTTTCAAGAAAATGATGATGGTGTAGATAGAGTTGTTTGTTATTTTTCAAAGAAATTGACAAAATGTCAAAAGAATTACTCTACTATTGAAAAAGAGTGTCTTGCATTATTGTTAGCTTTACAACATTTTGATGTTTATTTGAATGTTACTTTACATCCCATTCTTGTATATACTGACCACAACCCTCTCACATTTTTGCACAAAATGTCAAACAAGAATCAAAGACTAACAAGGTGGAGTTTATTGTTGCAAGAGTACAATATCATTATTAACCATATCAAGGGCAAAGACAATGTGATTGCAGATGCACTATCGAGAGTTTCATGAGTGATTTTTGCAGAATTTACCACCTAAGTTTTCAATGACATTCAAACTTTTTTTAAGGGGGGAGGTGTTGTGGGTCATGTATTATTTAGTTTTACTTTATGTGTAGGTACACATGTACTTAGTCATGTTTTATTATGATTTCATAATAATTCTTTCTAGATTTTACTATGTCATGTTTATTTCATTAGAGAATATTCCAGTATGTTCTTTGTTACATCATTATCATCACATGACTGTGATTTCTAGAATTTACTCTATTGTTAATCATGTGTAATGAGTCATTGTTCTAGAAGCTTCTGGTAAATTCATTTGTATTAAGTATATATACCTCTGAGGAACTGAGTTGAAGGGACATTCGTACACATTCGTAGACACGATTCATTCATCTATTCTGATATACTGGGATACTTTATTTGTTGAGACTTTAATCCATTTGACAACGTTTGGACACCGATCTTTCGAGAACGTTTGTGATTACCGGAAACCATACATTCGATAGACTTTGTTGACCGTAACGGACACTTTGATCCGGACATTGTATTGTAAGTTGTAATCATTTGAAATATATATATATTGTACATAATTAAACTTGTAAATTTATATTCTGTCTTTGTCTGATTTTTGCTGGCGTTTTGGGGTATTCTGACCCATAACAACCGTCTGTAAGGGGAAATGACTCTGTATTCCGCAAAGACTCAATAGATACTCAACTGTTATCTAGCAAAATAACTGATTGGTTTGCATATGTCCGGTCTATTAAAAAAAAAGTTTCATATACATGTAGACTGAAGTACATGTACCCGTACCGTGCGCATCAGACACTCAACACGAAAACTCACTAGTACAGGTACAACTTCAGGTTGTTGGTTTAAAAAGTATATGTGAAAATTGCTGCTGCAAGGCTCATTGTAAATAAAATACACACAATTTTACCTATAAAAAATTTACACTTGCATGTTTAACATGATTTACCTTAGTGAGTTATTGTATTAAAATGCACAATTTTTTTCAGGAGTTGTGGGAAAATGTGTGCTGGTTCAAAGAAGCTGTTAGGATATGAACAGGCAGAAAAACATGTTGCAGATTTAGTGCATTTCATTTGTAAAAGAAAAACTGGTTTTGTCAAGGGATCCATGTCTATACAAAGGAAGATATAACAGTTTTTGGTAGGGATCTAAGCTATAATACTTTAAAAGCATATTCACATGCATTTAGTATAGTCATTATGCTACTTGCAATGTAAATCATAAATGGAATCTCTTCCCCTAGCATCTTGCAATAAAGATCAGACATGATAAGGCACACATGTATAGTGTAAAAATGAGAGCATATTATTTTCCTGATAAAACAATCAGATTAGAATGCTGGTAAACTCTGGTTAATGATCATGATGATAGAACATATATCTACAGTGTAACAAGCTTTATACAAGTCAGAACTCATACATGTATACCGGTATTTGATTGTTATCATGGTTACTGTACGAGAAAATGAATGTATAATTCAAGATTCCAATTTTCCATGGTCTTTCACATGGATGTTTTAATGCATTTTTAAGGAAGAAGACATATGATGTGTACAGAAGGGCACAAGTGGTTCAACAAAGACGAATAATATGTTACCCGTTTCAGGATGGATTTCAATGACTGAGGATGTAAATCAGTGGTTAGAAACAATTGAAAGGAGGAGAAATACCGTATAATGACTTGCTGCCGATGAAGAAAATATAAGTCATGAAGAGGGGGAGGGAATATGTAGAACAATTCTGAATATCTGATTTCATGGTGATGTATCAAAAAAGAATGTTGGTTATAAGTACATGTGTATTAATGAATAAGTCTGAATTTACTTCATTAATCTAAAGAAAATTTGAGACAATGAAAGTAGCTATTGAAGTGACCAGTCAAGCCGATAATATTTATCATTAAATACATACATGTATTATTACATGTACTTCCCTTAGATAAGATTTCAACTTGTCTTAAGTCGGCACATGTAATTTATTGTGTAAAGACCATAAATACAGCTTCTCATAATTCTATAACTTCCCTTTAATAAAACATTGTGTGAAGTCGGCACACATGGCCTCTCATTATTCACTAACTTCCCTTTAATAACACATTTTATGAAGTCGGCACATATGATTTGTTGTGTGAAGCCGACACACATAGCCTCTCATTATTCCTCTTACTCCCCTTTAATAACACATTGTGTGAAGTCGGCACACATAATTTATTGTGTGAAGCCAACACACATAGCCTCTCATTATTCCACTAACTTCCTTTAATAACACATTGTGTGAAGTCGGCACACATAATTTATTGTGTGAAGCCGACACACATAGCCTCTCATTATTCGCTAACGTCCGTTTAATAACACATTGTGAGAAGTCGGCACACATAATTTATTGTGTGAAGCCGACACACATAGCCTCTCATTATTCCTCTAAATTCCCTTTAATAACACATTGTGTGAAGTCGGCACATATGATTTATTGTGTGAAGCCGACACACATAGCCCCTCATTATTCCTCTAACTTCCCTTTAATAACACATTGTGTGAAGTCGGCACATATGATTTATTGTGTGAAGCCGACACACATAGCCTCTCATTATTCCACTAACTTCCCTTTAATAACACATTGTGTGAAGTCGGCACACATAATTTATTGTGTGAAGCCGACACACATAGCCTCTCATTATTCCATTAACTTCCTTTAATAACACATTGTGTGAAGTCGGCACACATAATTTATTGTGTGAAGTCGACACACATAGCCTCTCATTATTCGCTAACGTCCGTTTAATAACACATTGTGTGAAATCGGCACACATAGCCTTTCATTATTCCTCTTACTCCCCTTTAATAACACATTGTGTGAAGTCGGCACACATAATTTATTGTGTGAAGCCAACACACATAGCCTCTCATTATTCCATTAACTTCCTTTAATAACACATTGTGTGAAGTCGGCACACATAATTTATTGTGTGAAGCCGACACACATAGCCTCTCATTATTCGCTAACGTCCGTTTAATAACACATTGTGTGAAGTCGGCACACATAATTTATTGTGTGAAGCCGACACACATAGCCTCTCCTTATACCTCTAACTTCCCTTTAATATCACATTGTGTGAAGTCAGCATACATAATTTATTGTGTGAAGCCGACACACATAGCCTCTCATTATTCCACTAACTTCCGTTTAATAACACATTGTGTGAAGTCGGCACATATGATTTATTGTGTGAAGCCGACACACATAGCCTCTCATTAATCCACTAATTTCGCTTTAATAACACATTGTATGAATTCGGCACATATGATTGATTGTATGAAGCAGATATATACAGCTAACATGGCTGATCATAAAGGATATTAATCTACGGCCTCTCTTTTATAACAAAATGAACGATTCTGTTTGTATATTTAACACTCTTGAGTGTAAATACTTTGTCTCAATACTTATCTTGCATTTATTTTAAGTAATATCATAGAAATTATATATTATTTATTTTGTTCAACTGATTTTACATGTGTGAGCTACTTAAATACATGTATCTGCATAAATGTTGTTGTATAGGATTTTATTTATTGCATAGAGAAGGTATACAAAATTGCTTTATATTTGAATAACATGTATTTCATATACATGTACTGACACTGACTTATTTTGTTTGGCTCAATGGCTTGCTCTACATCACTGACATTATAAATGATATATGTTATAAACTTTCACATTGATGCATATTTTGTCTACATACATGTACCTGCATTTCACATTGAATAGATCTTTCAAATTGATATTTTTTTCTAAAACTGACCTTGGAAATGCCTTCCCTTCTATCTGAACTACATATTTCTCTTTATTAGTGATTCCGCCTAATTTCAAATATTGAGTGTGTAGAAGTTAATTGTAGAAATACAGTAATCCCAAACGAAAAAAATTCTTAACAAACCACATGTAACTTATAGGTAACTCATACAAAACCATCAGATCCATGGGTTATTACAATGGTTTTTATATGTTCCATTTATCAACTCATATCCAGACCATTTGATTACATATAAGGTCATATGATCCTGACGCGAGTTGTGTCTTAAATGCGAGTCGATTGAGAGTTGGGTATGAGTTGCTTGTGGTTTGTTATCTTCGTCAAATAGAAAGAATGAGTTATGTATGGTTCATTAACTTAGTTCTAATTGTTTGTATGAATTCTATGTGGTTTGTTGACTTTGCGGACCAAACGAAGTGAGTTATATACGATTTGCTATCTTAGTTCGAACTGCGTATATAAGTTTTGTGTGGTTTGTTAACTTTGTGGGCCTAACAGACTGAGTTTGGAGTGATTTCTTTACTTTGTCTTTTTGAGCAGTGCTACTTTATCATACTTAGGTTAAACCCTGATATGAATGAACGAACGAACGAACGAACGAACGAACGAACGAATGAACGAATGAATGAATGAATGAATGAATGAACGAATGAATGAATGAATGAATGAATGAATGAATGAATGAATGTTCCTTAATGATGGAGTGGAACGCCCCGGCCACACCCCAATTTAAAAAAAAACTTCTTCTTGAAATCTTTATCTTAGATCGATTTAGATCCTCAATGCAATACCATTTAGTACAAAAACGTAGTATTAATAAAGCTTTATTTCAAACGTTTATGATAACAGCATTGACCATATAAATAATGTTTAGAAGTCTTGAATTGAAGGCCCCGAATTTTATGGAGCTTCAAAATGACAAGCAAAAAAAAGGGAAAAAAATAGAAATAATTAAAAGTGCATAAACATCAAATATGTGAATGCAATATCTTAAGCATCTTATTCAGTCGTCGCTAAAAACAAAATAAAATAAGGAAATGTTACTTAAACAACAACAAAAAACCCTGCTTGAACTGTTCATAACATATGCTGCGTCGGAGACTGAAAAGTACGAAACAGAAGGTGGTCGAGTTGTTCGAGACGATTTATTTTTCTCGGCCAATGAAAATCTGCGAAATTTCGAATGAAAATCTCAGCCGCCCAGTTCGATCGGAACGAGACGGGAAAGATCTTTTAAAGAGTAGGTGTACGTTAATCTGTTAGTCCAACTGGAACACGAATCAAACGTATTTAAGGCCTATTGCCCTAAGATGGTTCCAGAATCACGTCGACGGAAAGGTATGTAAACAGTACGAGAACACTCAAGAGATAGAGGAAATTCAAGCTACTGTTCTGTTCACTAATTCCAGAGCCCCCTATCTTCCCGGTTTTCTCTAAAATCTGTTAATGTCATCTTCCAAAAAGACATCAATTTTATAGTACTCCTTTAGTTGTAACAGAAAATGCCATTGTTATGTCTGTGCGTCAGCTAAGTTAGAAATAGGACAGAAAATAAAAAGTCTACAGTACGGGGATTTTCTATAGTAAAATCGCTGAAAATGTGTCAGTGTGTGGCGTCTGAGGCTTTGACGTCACTGTTTACAATATGGCGGCGGCTTGAAATTGACATGGGAATTTCCCGTAGACATGTTATTTTTCCATATTGCGGTTTGAAGGCAGCTGATAGGGTAACTTGACGTTAATTTCCAGTTACGACTAAAGGAGGTCAATTCTCGGAAACAATAATTTGTAGCAAAATTCTTCAGACGACAGAATAAATCGCCAAAACAGAGTGCTCTGGATTTAGTGAACAGGACAGTAATTTAAGAAATTCTCTTTATAGTAGAGCGACCAATTTAAAAAAGAAGCTTAGTTTTCGAGTTTAATCAACACACCTAACACAGGCCTGAATTTGGTCTGAACTTTTTGCTGAATACCCCTGCTTTCAATTAGAGCTGTCGTAAAGAATATGCCACGGTCAGATTTTGTTTAAAATGGGTAAAAAGCGAAAAAATCGTGAAAAATTAAAACGAAATATTTATCGTTTATATCCTCGGTATTCCTATATTTTGTCCTTTTTTGTAAAGAAAGTCGTTGCAATCAATGCATAAGATATGTACACATGTTATTTAATTGTTTTGGAGGAAGAATATTTTCTCCTCTCTCGAAAAATTACAGTTTTATGCAAATTTCTGTGAAATATGAAGAATCCGTATAAATATTTTCTCTAAAGCACAGAGACTAAATTCTGGCCTCGAAACATATCGACAAATATATGTTTATTATTTCCAATGCCTTTTTATTGATCATTTTTCTAAGGGGCTATACATAAATGTAAAAACCTAAAGCGTATATACTGTTGATTTAAGCGTCATTTCACAAATTAGTTTCCGTAGATAAATATTCAGTCGACCACGTGTTACAGTTTCTATCAAATCGTACCTATCAACCGGTATACATAAATATTTTTGATAAAAGTTAAATACAGAAAGTGAAATAACACCATCCTGTTTAAAAATTAATGAAAAATACTTCTTTTTATAATGTCGTGGTAAGACCGTGTATGGAAACCCATTTGTGACAAGTTGAAATGAAAATACGTGAATTGAAGAAAAATGCACTAAGTGTATATGAAATTATGAAAAGTATCTTTTGACGTTTATTTTAGTACCACAGAGATGTGAATATACATGTAAAGTACATTGGTCAGAGTTTGGGCTCTTCGTCATCTGTGTTTTAAACATTACGATATGCCTTGGGTAAACCTTGTGCAATTTATTCCTTTTAGCATCCGCACTTACTCTTCGTTCAGATTTGTAGCTGTTACAAAATCAAGTGGATGCTTTTCAAGATATAGTCAGAGAACCCCTTTGATGTCTCCGTGAGATCCAATGGAAAGACCTCAATGGTCACGGGGGGGGGGGGGGGGGGCTTTAATTCATAATCCTGTACATAAGCACAAACACCGAATTGTCATATAGAGTATTGGTAATTTTTAAAATTGGGCAGTTCCTACATTTATAAGGACTACATACGTCTACAATACAACAAATAAAAGGCTATATCACGAAGAGGAACCGTCTGTTGACAACGAAAAATTCGCCGCAACAGGAGCCTAGAATGTTGGCGCGTCAGTAGCCGTATTTCCCAAAGAGCTCCGAATAAAGAAATAAAATTGAAAAGTGTGAAATGTATGACGCAAAGAATAGTCGGTGAAATGTGTCCAAGAAGAAACTATTCCAACAGCAAAGCATCGATCTTCAACGATGGATATTAAAGAGTCCAAGATGCGATACAACACAGTAAAATCTAACATTTATAACGACGGGATTGATATGTTGACAGCTCAGCGTAAGACCGCAGATAATAGAGCACCCTTTATTGTGTGGTCATTTCTATTTTAATATTTCTAAAGATTTGCTTCTCGGTTGGTAGTTTTATGTGAGCGTCTTTGATTCGTGTAAATGTGGTTGTTTGATGTTCAATATTTGTTTGTATCTTTTCCGTTTCATTTATATAGAAACAATTGCAGAGAAATTAAAAAAATGTCCATTATAGACAAGGATGAAGCATGAAAAACAATAAACAGACAGTAAAAAAAAACAAACTCAACAAAAACATAGAATATCGTTGATATCGTATCAGAAACTAGAGAACCATAACTAGAAATCAGAGGCTATCCCCAATTATCACCTATTGCAAAACTAACCTGACCGGGCGGAGCTAATTCAATCAAGCAATTGAAACGAATTGATACAATTTTAGGGTAAATAGATTATGAATTGCACATCGTAATTAGAGTAAATATTCATTACCTGTAAATTTATATGGCTTTTATCACCTGGTCAGAAGTAAACTCTTCCGATGACCAGGTTAAAAAAGGTCCGCCCGGTCAGGTCAGTTTGCTATGACAATACCTGTAGAAAGATGCCTTTAAACTACGTTTAAGCGACAACTGTTGTCACACGGTCAAACAGAGAAAGAAAATGCCATGATTGCCTTGAATGTGATGGGGTCGTATAGGCAGCTACGCTACTCACTTGTGGAACTAAAAATTAAATGCATTGCACAATTCCATGTTGTGTTGATCATAAAATCTTTGTTATACTGCTGGTGGACCAGGAGTCCCCAAGGGCACATGTAGCCAAGTTCGATCAATTTCGGTTGATCGTTTCTTCAACGCATTATAAAATTTCTGTTATCAAAATTTCTTGAAATTTCTTAAAACTGAGTCCTGCATCATCATATCCCACCCATCATGCTACGTCTTTCGGTACGCTCTTTCGACATAGTAACTTTCATACTTTTTTGGCATATTACATTGTTTAGATTTGAGGATCACTGACGAGGGTTAAGTACCCGAAACGTGCATGTCTGGTCCATGCTGCCAATTTATCTGTTCTTAAATGATGCTATTCAATTTGAAAACGTTTAACATTAATTATTTCTTAAATTCGGCTGACAAAATGCGTCCATATCACAATGTTTGAAATAACCAGAACATAGATAGTACAGAAAAAAAAATTATTTTTCAAAATTATTGATGCAAATTTGTAACCTTCTTTGAAATGAAGCGATACTTTTCATTCATTATTATATGTTAAAACTTAATTTAGCCGTAATTATTAAGTTTTACTCCATATTATCGAGAAAACATCGCCTAGTTTCTATTGCAGTGAATCGCTGATAACAAAGTTGGGGGTGGGGCACTATATTTGCCTGATACTCTTAAGTTTTTCAATCGATCTCTATCAAACTTTCCTAAAAACACATTCACATATCAAAATATCGTTTCTGTATATTAATTTTTATCTTCGAATTAACATTCTCAATATTGAAGTGAAAAAATTGAAAATTTCAATTTTACCAATTTATCTTAGAATTTGTGCTCATTCATCCATGAAGTTGAAATTAGAAAAATCGATTTGATCCAAAAAATTTCTTTTGACTTCAGTAAACATATTGACATTGATTACGGTCAGTTTTACTTTTTATTTATTAAAGAATGATAATTTTTGTTAAAATATCTATGGTTTTGAATTTTACTAATTTTCCGCTTTTCTAAGAATTTACAGGAATTCTGACCATACGAATTTTTTACGACAGGTCAAATCTGATGTTCCAAGTTATATTCTTTCGTTTGATATAAAAATTAGCCCTGTGTTAGGTGGGTTGATTAAAATTTCAAATTTAGCGACTTGGTTGCTCTACTATTACTAACAATTTATTGTGCACTTCAAATCTGTTTTGCATCGAGATGAATATACACATTCATGATTGAAATTTCCATTTTGTAAGTGATGACATGCATTATAATGTCTAGTATTTTATTTACAGGTAATCATTGGTCAGCCAGTTCTAGTGTCTGCATGGGAGGTCCAAATGTGTACGTAGAGCTTTAACGGCTTAGAATTGAGATGGATTTCTTTCCTTGAAGCAAGTTCAACCTGGCCCTGATGTTTAAATTGAGTTTGAGGTAATACTGCTACATATTTAAAACAAATAACCTCACTTCAGAAATCAGAAAATAGTAGTTTTTACTCAATTCGACATGTCGTAATATTTTCTGATTACAATGTTGCCCAGTAAACAAATGATTTAATGAATGTTACTGTCAGTTCTCAATTGGAAGCTAGATTATCGCTATTTAGCTTATAGTTATACGTGTACCACTAACTACATGTATTTGATCATAAAATTGACAGACCATGATTCTCTCTTTTTACATACCTGTACAATGTAGTATGAGCCTATGACCATAATGACACTTTATTAAAAAAATAATATGAAGTTTGATTTTACTTTAACCTTGAATTTGTTACAGGAAATACATATAGTGAGTCTGTGATATTAACGAGGGATGAATCAGAATGTACAGTCACTTTGTGCTAAACGGGACTGATTATGTGGCCATGGATAAAGCTCTTTAGAGTTTGCAGTTCTGTTATTTAAGAAGTTATGGAATAACTACATATATAGATAAGGCCTTCTACCATGTCTACCCATTGTGGCAGTCGATGCACAAACCGTATATGTGTGTACATATTCCGACCAGATGTTACAACGTGCAGAAAATTATGTTCCACTTTTTCAATGTTTTATTTGTTTACTTTATGATAATTTACAATTAAATGCATGTTCATGTAACTTGATGAATAGAGTTGAGTCAAGTAAACATTCACTATTCACCTGTACTATTATGTTAATGCAACTACATCATGTACATGTAACTTACAATGCCTTGAAAATCTTAAATTTATAAAAGGTGTGATTTCAATGTTTTGAAAAGTTTCACATATTTTGTATCAATAATCATTGTACATGTATTGGTACACTCTGAATACAATGTATATATACATAATAACTTTGCTTGAAAGTGTATGTAACATGTGAAAATTGTTTTACTTGCTTTGAAACTTGAAATTTTATGTCACCTACAATTCGAGATCAACATACATGTAATAGGGATCTGTTTGTCTGTCCAACTGTCCGGTAATTGGTTTTTCACACAAAAATGGCTATAACTTAATTGATATACATTATAATTCTACCATATAAAGCTTGCAATAATTGTAAAACACCTTATGAACTTTCAAAGTCACCTTCAAGGTCACATTGTTAAGCATACTACGGTACAGGTGACACACCTCTTAGTTTAATTTTCAGTATGAATATGTATACGATAAGCTCTTGAAACAATATATTACATTGTACATTGTATTATTAATATCGAAATACACGCATGTATGTTCTATTGTTAAAATTTTGACGTATCATCATGATCATGTTTGTAATTAATAATATACATGTAGATTTCCTTGATTATACATGTATTAGAAAATGATTTATTTTATTAATGTCAATTGGAAAAAAGGATTAAAATGCATTTATATGAAATGAAATAAAAGTTGATTTTGATTTCAATACGTAAATGTGTATATTACATGTATATACGGAAAATGAATGTTGTTGCAAATTAATATCGTTTCGTATTATTTTCACTTAATATGTAACATGTGTACTGGTACATGCATGGGATGATGACCTAAAAATTTGTGACAATACATGTATGTATACAAGGTTTTTATGCAAGTTGTTATTAATATAGATAATAGATCATATCTGGATCATATGATTTTCATGCAGTTGTTAGGTGGTTTGGTTGTGAGTTGTTAGGTGGTTTGGTTGTGAGTTGTTAGGTGGTTTAGTTGTGAGTTGTTTTGTGGTTTGGATGTGAGATGTTTCTAAATGGATCATACTTGGATTGTACATCTACATGTTCACAAACTTGCAGTTTTCATACGATTTGTTGATATCCAAATATGTATGCGATCCGTTAGCTCATTTGCATGTGAAATTTCAACCGGGAAACTCGCATCAAAACCATGGATCGTAGAAGAATCATATGAGCTGTATACGAGTTGTTTTCAATGGATCGTACTTGGATCATAACATATATTTAAGGTTTTCATGCGATCCACCAATATGCAAATTTAAAGATACGATCCGTTAGCTCATTTGCATGTGAAATTTCAACCGGGAAACTCGCATCAAAACCATGGTTTGTGTATGATCTGTTTATACGAGTTGTTAGGCTATTTTTTTCGTTTGGGATAGTTTGAAAACTTTTATATTACAGGATGTCTTTACAATTTAATTAATTTAACTTATTGTACATGTTGTTAAATTTGAACCTTACAAAATTAAATAAAAGTGTAATTTTTAGTTTCATGTATAGAAGAATCGAAGCACAGAAATGTGCCAATAATTATTTATTATTAACTGATGATTATAAATCTAATAACAGAAAATGTAAATAAGAAAATATAGTGTTTATGTATATTTCATGTTTCATTGTTGTTATTCATGGGTTGAATATGGATTTTTCAATCTGCCTCTGTGAAAGAATATATACTGTACTTCAGTTACCATGGTTACTGAAGTTATAGTAACACAAACTTGCTATTCGACAGATACCATGTCTAATCATCCTCACACTGCAAAACATGAGCCTCTATATTAGCCTTGCAAGGTTCATGTATCACAGAAGGACAAAGAAGCTGACCTTAGGATTAGGATTTCTTCCTGTGAAAGTAAACTTGTTTTATCTCTTAATGCCAATAATAGTCATAATTATTTGACATTTGGTATGGATTCAACAAAAAAGGTCACATTTACCCGTCTGTAAAGGTGTAAAAGATGGATAGAAAGATGATATTTACACACAGTAAAGGTTTATAAAGATGATCATTCTTCATATTTAAGGACCAGTAAAGCTGAAAAGGCTGTATTTATGTGAATTAAATATGAACTTTACCATTATCTTTAAGAGAGTAAAATACCACCTTTACTCTTTGTAAAGATGTATAAATATGTGTAAATATTACCTTTTTGGATCAAGTAAATGTTTGTAAAGAGAGACATTTATGAACTTTAAGTATTTGTAAATGCTTTGTAAAGTTCATATTTAATACCTTTACCTGTTTCAGTCAAAGGCCAGTAAAGTCATCTAAAAGGCATTGTAAATATTGAATTTTCTTTGGCTTAAAGGATTTTGTAAAGCCGAATTTTCATGCAGTGGTACTTGTAAAGACATGTGTCAACTGATTTTTCAAATCAAAGATTAATTCTTTGAATGTGCTATGAGTTTTAAATCAAGCAAAAAGGACTCATTTCCAAAAAGGACATAAATGAAAGGCTTTAAAATCAGTTTTCATAATTTTAACAATTAATTGAATTCACAATTTCTTGAAATACATGTAACCTTATAACTTGTTTGAAATATATCTAAAGAAGAAATTTCTCACCCCCTTTCAGTTAATATTTTACATGAAACGCTGACAAAATCAACTAAAATGTGTACCCATCTATTTGTTGACATTTTTCCAAATTTCTGAAAAGTTGACCATGTAGCTTCATATTCCACCCATCATTCTACGTCTTTTGGCACTTTTTTGGATGTAACTTTCACAGGCTATGACCATATTTCATTGCTTTAATTGATGATCACTGATGAGGGTTTAGTACCCGAAACGTGTATGTCTTGCCTATGCTGCAAATTCATCTGTTCCTTAATGATGCTAAGAATTCCAAATTGTGAGCTTTGGTTGAAGCATGCACAAAAAAACCTGGTATATATGACAGATCTCATTAAAGTTAAGTATGGACGAATGGCTAATTTAGAAAATCTACAGACAGATATTTAACAATTTCTCCCCGACAGCCATATGAATTTCCGTTTATGTTTAAATACGGAAGTGTTCCAACTCTATACCTCCCCGACGAAAATTTCAAACTATTATTATAATGCACCAGACACGTGTTTCGGATTTTAAATGCTCTTCAGTGATGCTTTCATCCAAAAAGATTTTTAGAAACAGACAAAAGTCATTTAAGTAGCGTCCTCTCTTTATATATTTTACAATTGAATGTGCAATTTGCAGATGGTGCGCGGCTCCAAATTTCCTTTAGGGTCGATTCTGTAGCACATCCAAATAAAATCTATGTTCAAAATAGCATTGAAGGGAGTCCGAGAAGACACGAGAAAGCAGTATCAAATGTAACATAAAGCCATACCTCTTACATGACGCAACGGACATTATCGATGTATTAGCGTATACTACATAGGTGATTTTTACCAATTAGCTGTGTTAAAGAATATGTGTTCATGTGACAATTTAATAATGCATTTTCATTGCGAAAACAATATTCAAAGTCGGAATGGATGGCTATTTATCCGGATTTGCCGAATACCCTTTTCATAAAACAGACATCACACATAGTAACATTTTTGTATAAATGCGGAAAATTAATAGTTATCTTATACACGATAGTTCAATTTGTCATTATATGTAAAAAGTAATACGGATTGCATCGCATTCTTTAATTCATGAGTGATGAAAAAGGGTCTTATTGTCCGGGATCCTTTAATAATTTAGAAGACCAAACTCGAAAGATGGTCCGAATGTATTGGGGAGCAATCCACACTTAAAATATTCTTATACAAAACCTGGATATGTGCTTTACTTTTTAGGGATCACTAACGATCTTTTTTTTCAAAGAGCAACCATGAAAATCACACCATAACAATCTAACTCTAAATGAGTTACTGCAATAACAACAGGTTATCAAAATCTATCTCTATGTGAGTTACTGCCATCACAATAAGTTATCACAATCTATCTCTTAATGAGTTACTGCAATCACAATAGGTTATCAAAATATATATCTTAGTGAGTTACTGCCATAAAAAAAGTTATTAAAATCTGGTTCTATGTGAGTTACTGCAATCACAATAGGTTATCAAAATCTATCTCTAAGTGAGTTACTGCCATCACAATAGGTTATCAAAATCTATCTCTAAGTGAGTTACTGCCATCACAATAGCTTATCAAAATCAGGTTCTAAGTGAGTTACTGCCATCACAATAAGTTATAAAAACCTGGTTCTATGTGAGTTACTGTCATCACAATAGATTATCAAAATCTAAGTGAGTTACTGCCATCGCAAAAGGTTATCAAAATCTCTCTCTAAGTGATTTACTGCCATCACAATAGGTTATCAAAATCTGGTTCTATGTGAGTTACTGCCATCACATTAAGTTATCAAAATCTATCTCTTAGTGAGTTACTGCCATTACAAAAGGGTATTAAAATCTATCTCTAAGTAAGTTACTGCAATCACAACAGGTTATCATAATATATCTCTAAGTGAGTTACTGCCATCACAGCAAGTTATCAAAATCTATCTCTAAGTCAGTTACTGCCATCTCAATTGGTTTCAAAAGCTATCTCTAAGTGAGTTACTGCCATCACAATACGTTATCAAAATCTGGTTCTAATTGAGTTACTGCCATCACAAAAGGATATCGAAAGATATCTCTAAGTGAGTTACTGCCATCAGGTTACAAAATCTGGTTCTAAGTGAGTTACTGTCATTACAACAGTTTATCAAAATCTGGTTCTAAGTGAGTTACTGTCATCACAACAGTTAATCAAAATCTATCTCTTAGTAAGTTTCTGCCATCACAAAAGGTTATCAAAATCTATCTCTAAGTGAGTTACTGCCATCACTATAGGTTATGAAAATATATCTCTAAGTCAGTTACTGCCATTACAATCGGTTATCAAAATCTAGTTCTAAGTGAGTTAATGCCATTACAATAAGTTATCAAAACCTATTTCTAAGTGAGTTACTGCCATCATAATAAGTTATAAAAATCTGGTTATAAGTGAGTTACTGCCATCACTACAGTTAATCGAAATCTATCTCTAAGTAAGTTACTGCCATCACAACAGGTTATCAAAATGTATCTCTAGGTGAGTTTTTGCCATCACAATAAGTTTTCAAAATCTTTAAGTAACTTACTGCCATCACATTAAGTTTTCAAAATCTTTCTCTAAGTGAGTCACTGCTATCACAATAAGTTATCTAAATCTATCTCTAAGTGTGTTACTGCCATCACTATAAGTTATAAAAATCTATCTCTAAGTGAGTTACTGCCATCACAATAAGTTTTCATTTATCTCTAAATAACTTACTGTCATCACAATAAGTTATCAAAGTCTATATTCAAGTGAGTTACTGCCATCACAATCGGTTATCAAAATCTATCTCTAAGTGAGTTACTGCCATCACAATCGGTATCAAAATCTATCTCATAATGAGTTACTGCCATCACAATCGGTTTTAAAAATCTATCTCTAAGTGAGTTACTGCCATCACAATAAGTTATCAAAATATATCTCTAAGTGAGTTACTGCCATTAGGTTATCAAAATCTGAGTGTGTTAGTGCCATCATCCTTGTGAACTAGAAAAGGTAATTGTATTTGCAAAATCTCGTCCTTTTTATATAAAAAGTTTTTCAAATATTTCAAAACATTGTATTAGATCGAAGATCAGTCAAACAAACATGATTTTCGTAAACAATATGACATTTTGAATTACCTTGTCAACGAAATATAGACAACAATTTTCCACTAAACATTTCTCTCTTTAGTTGTCTTGTTTTCGTTGACAAGATAATTTAAAATCTTATATTGATCTCGAATATTATGTGAAGTCTAGCCAATGCAGATGTACGTGTATTTACATATTTACCTACAAAAACATATATACGTACAATGGAAAAATACGAAGAAAAGATGAAATGTTTCTCAACATATTGTCAAAAATTGGGTTATCTAAAATAAAGCATTTGATCATACTGTTTTCTTTACAGGGCATTTTTGAGAGCAAAGATGTTCCGGACCACATTGTTCCTGGTTGGGTTTTCTTTAGTGGTGGCAAAGATACACGCCGGAGCTCGTAAGTGAATGTCAAATTGGCTCTTTCAATAACAGAAAAGTTATGTATCCATGGTTTAGCAAATACATCAGAATGTTTTTGTTTATTTGTATGTTTGTTCATTATTCTTGATATAAATAGCAATTCTCTGTAACCAACAATTTCGGCATGCATGGTCTCCGATTTTATGAAATTTCACACATAGGTAGGGACCAACGAAAAGGGAAAATTTGACAAAAAAAAATATTTCTAGGTCATCTGGTTACCATGGCAACGGCCTTTAAAGTTGAGAAATTGGCGAAATTGAGCTAATTTAAAGCTCCATAATTTGGTCTATATACGACATTAATGGAAGATTTTTTTATGCTTCATAAAGATTAGGACATAAAATTTTTTTAATAAGCTCAGTAGTAGTGTCTGATACTGTAAAAAAAAGGCTGGTTACCATGACAACATAATCAGCTAATTTAGATATATTGATTTCAAAATGCTGTTTGTATTTTCCAATTTTCCTTCTTTCTTGATGGGCTTATGATAAGGAAATATCATTTATTTTATAAAATGAGCAAATTGAAGATAAACCCACTTGTTGCTATGAACATAAGTTACCTTGGCAACGGTAACTATGGTCTATAATATTACTTATTTTGCAGCTCCAGAGTCATTAAATAAAATTTTGCATCATGATGAAGAGATGAAAATTGTTGGAAAATATCCAACACAAAGAGCTCTTTCAAAAACCATGAAAAAGTTATGGGGAACATATGTTTCTATGGCAACCATTTTTTATTATTTTTATAAAGCAGTAATTATTAATCGCAGGAAGTTCAAATTCAATATCAATAAAGATCTAGTAAGCCTCTATCAAAACACAATATCAAAGTTTCAAATAATTAATGGTTGCTATAGTAATTTGGCCATACATTATAAATATCAGCATTTTTTGTTGTTGTTTTTTTAACCCTTTTCCTAAAAAAAACGAAACAACCTTTTTTACATATACGATTAAGCAAAGTCTAAACTTTTAAGATGAAAAAAAAAATTCAGATTACTTAACTTTTGATGCCCGTATCCAAGGTTTCAAAGTGGGCCTATGTGCAATTTTACAAAATCGTTCCCATAGCAACGGGCTATTTGCTTAATATTTAAAAAAAATTCATGTGATGAAAGAACTACTTGAATACATTCATTAATTGTCAACACTTTGAATCAAAATTCAATGATCTAGTAAAAAAAAAGCACTCTAAATATTGTCCAAAATTGCTTTCATTTTTTCGATTTGAGGTCATGTTGCCATAGCAACGAACAGAAACTTTGTCCCAATGTGAATGCTTATGTTTTATTTGCATAAAAACCTCAACAATGTTAGTAATTCATCATTTAATTTTGAGAAATTGCCAAAAACACTATTTTTATAGGGCACCTGTGTTGTTGCTATGGAAACATATAGATAAGACCATAAACCCAACATTATTATTACTTAATTTGAAAGAACAATGATAGGGTACTGATAATTCATCAGTGTTTGTTTTAGATTATGCTGCTTATATGACATATGTGACATCAAAAACATCCCAAAATGCATTCTCTTTCAATACTCAAAGTCCGTTTCCATGGCAACCGGATGTGAAAACAAGAAAATTTTTAACAAATTTTTACTTTTGGGTCAGACTCAACCTTATGTACAAATTTTATCAAAATCTGAGATATGTCGTGCCATGCGTCCTTCATAAAAGTGCAAATGTTTACAGAGAATATCTATTAAGTACGTGGGCTGTTCCGAAAGTTCATGGACAACACCATTTAAGGAAAGATCTGTAGAATTTGATAAAAGCCATGTTGATTTCCTTATAATACGGATAATTTTGAATACATATACGAATTTTCATTACTATTGGTCAATAATAACCTTCTAAATGCCCTTTTGAACAACGTAAGGTTCTAGGTAAAGGAGCAGCTAATAAAAAGTAACGATGTCGTCAGATGTCCACAATAAATTTGACATTTTAAAAGAAATAACAACACCTCTCATCTGTATAAAATTTAAATATCTTTTCATGTATTTTGATAAGGAAGATATGTTCTATTTTCATGTGCATTTCTACTTCTGTATCATATTGTGCTTTCATCTTTGAATCATTCAAAGTCAGGTCACCATTAAGGGAGAAAACGGCATCACTTTACTTATTTTCGTTTACTTTTTTGTTGAACTCCAACCAAAATCGCATGCTTATGTATCTAATCATCATTAAAACCCATTCCTCCTATTCTAGCAGCATCAGTTTTTATGTATTTTGTCCATATCAAGATGCATCCATCAGCTATTAAGTCTCCGTCTGTTTTTTCAACAGAAATTCAAAACTGAATGACTGTCTGGTGCTCCATAAAGATCGCTGACGTCATAAATTTTTGGTTGATTTGTTCAACAATATCATGCATAACTTATCATAAAAGTCGTAAATTGGGTCCAATTTTGTTAAAACTTTTCAGTTTTCATAACAAATAATAGTATTATTGATATAGAAAGTTTTATTGATAGTCAAATGTTATTTCTAATTTTATTCAGCAATTTACTGAAATGGGTAGGTTTATTTCAACAACTCAAATTTTACTGCTCCGTAAATTCTACCCTTCATGTATAAAGGTGACAATTATGCCCTTTTAGCTATTTATTTTAACCTGATATTATTTGTTTTCTCTGTCTGAATGTATCCCTTTCATTTCTAGAAAATTTCATCTGCAGACGACTTCAAATGTGATTTTTAAGGCATGTGTCCACGAACTTTTGGAACGGCCCTCGTATATCTAACAAGATAAGCATCAAATTCAATCACCTTCTGGTGGAGGACCAGTGGCCACTTATTTTTCAGGGTTTTTTTTTTTTTTTTTTTTTTTGCTAATTTTTGTAATTGATGAAATATTTGATTGAAACTTTGGATGGAAAATTGTGTACCCTTTTGATTATTTTGTTTACATAGTGTCTTAAAATGTAACTGAAATTTGACATTTTTTGCAAGACTGCAGAACCAGTTACCGCCTATTTGGCATCCATTTCTGTAAACTGGATGAGATTATATTTTTCATAATCAGGTAAATATATGTCTACAAGCCATCTGACAAAGGAGCTGATAAGATAAGGACTGTATTTAGCCCTGAATCTCATCAAATATTTCTTCTACACAATTATCCATACGCAAGAAAAATCATTACTAAAATGTAATGTATTTGGAGATTCCTGATACAACTTTTTTTTTGTAAGCTTATTTTTAGATACTTTAATTATTATCCAAACAGTAGGAGGTGGCCATGTTGAAAAGAAGCTAATATCGATACAAAAATCCGTAGAAAATTAGGAACTATCTGGCTAATATGGATATCTGTAAACTTTTAACATAGTTAAAGTCCAAACAAGATACTAGAAATCAAATTTAAAAGACTGGTCTCAACTTTATCCATAAACTTTAAAATCTTGAACCCGAAATACGGCTGTATTTTGTATAAATTGGCTATAAAGTAGGCATTTTACCGCGAAATACACACTGTGTTGAATTAAACAGCACGCTCATTCCAAAATCTTGTGTATTTCTTGATAACATGTCTAGACTAAATAAATGAATGACTTTCAAAGGGAAAACATGAAACTTTGCTTATATTATGGCCTAAAACACTGATTCGTAAAAAGCCTCCCACCCTTCATTTTCAGTTTTTCGTCTCTAGGGCATCGTCCCCCCCCCCCTAGCTACAGATCTCCTCTTTGTAAAGAGATGTGTATTAGTGATATACATCTTCTGTAAAAGTGGCATTCTGTAGCTAAGGGGGGAACAATGTTTTAAAAGAACTTTACTCTTTACCATTGATTTCTATAGAAAAAATACATATTTTGTCCCAAAACTGAGGAAAATCTTATCCAACTGCTGATTATGATGAAACTAGGAACTGGCATCAATTTTTTGAAAGATTTCACATTCTGAAAATTCCACTTTTTCAGGGCAGATTTCCACCTTATCTTATCAGCTCCTTTTAATGTCATTATCCCTCTTAAATGCAGTAGGCGGTAACTGTTCATGGGCGGCCACTTGTCCTCGACCAGTACCTGTATTAATAATTTGGATTAATTCATTTGTATAATTTATCAAATGAATTAAGGACGAATCGTATCGAAAATATATAATGGACAGTAATGTCTTTTAATGTTATGTTCTGATATTATTTCATTCGATAAATCTGTCCTTCAATATTTCAAAGTATTCGAAAGATACTTTTTATACGCCCGTCATTTGACAGGATGTATTATATAGTATGAAGATGTCCGTCTGTCTGTACGTCCGATTATGGAACGCAATAACTTAAGTATGCGTAGCAGATTTTCATGATATCGATAAATTTAATGAGACTCTAGAGAGGAAGCCGCCTTTCGATTATTTCGTTACAGAGTTATGTGATTTAGATTGTTTGGTATTATGAAAATATACAAATATAGTTAAAAATTCATTATAAATTTTGTTTTCGACCAAATGTTTTATGTTTTATATTCTTCAAGAAAAAAGGATGTTCTTTCATATACGTAACGGTTTTCATTTTTTTACATAGTTCAGAAATAACGTGTACTTGGTAGGGGGCTTTATGTGCGTTCATGATAAGCTAAGGGCAAAGTATAGGTGAATGGAACGCATTAACTTGTATATGCGTTAACTGATTTTCATGATATTCATACACTTGAATTAGACAGTAAAGAGGAAACCGCATTTCGATTTCCAGGTTCATGCTGTTTGTAGTTACGGAGTTATGTTGCATTTTGGGGTAAAACGTTTTGACAATTTGTATTTATCAAGAAGAAGCAGGAAGTTCTTTTACACATGTAACAGATTTTTTTTTATTTTATTTCATGTGTTCGTTGTTGTTGCATTTTTGAGAACTTATGTTTGCACATATATGTTAAGTCAAGGACAAAGTATAGATGCATGGAACGCATTAACTTTTTGCGCTAATAGATTTTCATGATATTTATACACTGTGATTAGAATATGGAGAGGAAGCCGCCTTTCGATTTTCACGTTCACATAATTTGTCGCTACTGATCAATGGTACTTAATTTTTTGGTATTTTAAAATAAATCTGGACGCGCGTATTTTGCTGCGTTAGCGTAGGCTTTATTATACATGTTATAGATTGTACGCTTTCTACAAATTCAAAGATGTTTTGTTTTTTCTTTACAGGTCCTGGTTCTGGTGGGTCTTCTGTGTCCAGTGCCTCTATCAAATCAGGATATACTGTAGGTAGTTACTTGGGAGATAATGAACCGGGCCATCACTATTACGATGGTCCATTTCCTGGTGGATATTCTGCGGCATCCTCCTCCTCTTCATCGTCAATTGGATATCTACCGTTATCACCACACTGAAGGGCCACGTTTCTCATATGGAAGTTCGCATTATGGACCCTCAAATTACATCTCACATGGAAGTTATGGACCGTCAGGGTACGTCTCAGATGGAAGTCATGGACCTTCAGGGTATATCTCACATGGAAGATATGAACCTTCAAGGTACGTCTCACATGGAAGATATGGACCTTCAGGGTACGTCTCACATGGAAGTTATTGACCGTCAGGGTGCGTCTCACATGGAAGTCATGGACCATCACTTATTGGAGGTTCTGGTGCTTCAATGTCAGCATCTATGGATGGATCCATGTCTATGGGTGGTTCTTCCATGCCCGGATTATCTGGTATGCCGATACAGGATGGTTATGATTATTCTACATATAGATCATATGGTGCACCACATGGTGGAATGCTGACTCCGTCATACACTTACCGCTCATATCAACATTATCCTGGTCCTTCGTATGGCGTATCAGTAACTGGAAAGTATAGACTAGGATAAAATATCCAAAATATACGTACCATTAAAGTAACTACTAAAACAACGTCGATAATATATGGGAATATACGATTGCATTGATTTTACATGATATCAATGTACATGTATATTGATTTTCCTTTTAGCTCGATTGAATGGAGAGTTTGAACGATTTACAAATAAAATGAATTATCTGTATGGTTATTTTAATTCAAAGTTTGGAGGTTGCATGTAACACCCTTGCAGCTACGGTGCTTTTGTTCATTTTTTACTTAATTTATTTGTTTTTCTTTCCTTTCTTTTCGCATTGAGGGGTTACTGTTGGTTTTCCAACCACGACCTGTTGGAGACGCCCTCCTTTTTCACATTTGATGGAACAAGTATATTTATTTTGGCAACATGTTTTGCCTTTAAATTAAAAGCAAATATTGCAGTGGATCGGAGATGTCAGAAAAGTCTGTTAATCATACGGTATGTTATGGAGAAAGGCCGAGAACGATCCAATATTCACATGAAAGAACAATCCGTGGAAAATATTGAATACTGCTCAAAATTAACCGATTTTATATCGTGTGTGTTTTAAGTTCAATTTATATGAAGAGTGGATTCATCTAGTCGGATTATTTTTGTTCTTTTGCGACCGACTATCAAAGAAGACAAATCGATCAAAAACGGGAGTTATCAGTGTCAAAAGGGGGAAGGGTCACGAAACCCTAAATCGGCGCTGTTTCTTAACATTTGAATTGATTGATTATTTTTTGTGACTTGATACTTAAAGTTCTTTACTAAATTATGTGTTTAGATTTTGTAGAAATGCTTCAACATCCTGCATTAGCAAGACAATCGTGAATACCCTGTGTAAGTCTGCATTAGCAAGACAATCGTGAATACCCTGTGTAAGGCTGCATTAGCAAGACAATCTTGAATACCCTGTGTAAGTCTGCATTAGCAAGACAATCGTGAATACCCTGTGTAAGTCTGCATTAGCAAGACAAGCGTGAATACCCTGTGTAAGTATGCTTTAACAAGACAATCGTGAATACCTTGTGTAAGGCTGCATTAGCAAGACAATCTTGAATACCCTGTGTAAGTCTGCATTAGCAAGACAAGCGTGAATACCCTGTGTAAGTATGCTTTAACAAGACAATCGTGAATACCTTGTGTAAGGCTGCATTAGCAAGACAATCTTGAATACCCTGTGTAAGTCTGCATTAAAAAGACAATTGTTAATACCCTGTGTAAGTCTGCATTAGCAAGACAATCGTGAATACCCGAATGCAGGCAGGACCAGGTTTCTTCAAACATACTGCGAGACAGCATATTCCAGAAATGTACTCTATCAGATGTGGATCCTTAAGACTTCTAAGGAATTTTTGGAAAATTTAAAAGCCACCAACCTCATTCATATTACTAGCATAACATCTTTCGACTTCTCTACGCTCTACACTACCATTTCACATCAAAAGCTCAAAAAAAACAGACTGGCCAATATAATTCGCAACACATTTCTTTCAAAAAATGGCAATATAAGATACAAATGCCTCGTAATTGGACGGGAGGATACTTATTTCGTGAAGAACACTCTGATTCAAACAAAAAGTATACCGCAGATGATATCATCCGGATGCTTGAGTTTTTGATTGACAACACCCGCCGTAAATAAAAAGCTGAAAGCGACACATCCATATGAACTAATGCTCTTTACCTTTTAGATGCATTGATAGACTCTATTGACGTATCTATGTCACTTGGCGATTTTTGTCTACCTTCTTTGCCCGTTTTCCCTGGATATCTTTCTGGCATGCCAGTGCAGAATACACATTTAATTCCAATGCAGAATTGTTATATGCATGTAGATCTTGGTGTACCACATGGTTAATTCTGACTCCCTCATACTCTTACAAAAACGAATTTCAAGCAGTCAGAGGAGATCCTTTGACTCATTTCAATGGAAAAATGATACAGCGATGAGCAAGTAATTAAAATTGTAATATATAATGCAGAATTATGCATCATTGATAATTTAATAAATCGAAACTTATATATTTCGATTTAATTCTTGCTCTATGGGGGCCCAGATATAAATAACCAACTGACCTATTGTATAAAGATTTTGAGTCCTTGAGTACTATTTAGGACTCCGACTCAATGTCAATCAAGGTGTTTTAAGTTTTAAGCTTAAAACTGAAGTGCCAAGCTAGATCATGTCAATTTAGTTATATAAAGGCTAATGCTAGTTCTGCAATCTTAACAATTATATTTTATTTTACAGTCACATGTACATATTACGAATGACAACATACTGCTAACACATGCATAGTATTTTGTCATCAATCTTGTCCAATAATGAGGAGTATTGCCCTTCTAGTCTCTCTATGATTTTCTATTGATCAAACTGTAAACAATAGACTATAAAAAGAAATTCATGAATATAATTTACTGTTGTTGCACTATTCCCCAGAAGAAAAGAAAGGAACTCATACTTGATTTCTGTCAGGGATCAAAGAATTCAGGAGTCAATTGACAATTCTTGAACATAAATATGTGAATTCGTCCAGTATATATTAACTGTTTGACTTCAATGAATATTTGGCAAGTAAGCTATCACGGAGTAAATCATCATTGAGGAAGTTCTTCGGTCGCTTCGGGGATAAAATAAATGCATATCAGATTCCCCTTCCAAGAATGATCAGTGACATTCTACATAGTGATTAAATGGCTGTAGTCATCACCAAACAAGATATACTTACCTGATCTAGCCTCAATTGTATCAAACTTCTCAACTTGAGATTTTCCTCAAATTTGAGTATTTTCCTCAAATATTTGAGGTTTTCCTCAATTTGTCTTGTATTAATCTACCTCAACTTGAGGTTTTCCTCAAAGTTGAGATTTTCCTCAAAGTAAATAAATTTTCCTCAAAGTTGAGGGACTCCTCAAAATTTACCTTGTATGAAAGAATAATTTGAGATTTTCCTCATTTTGAGGAGAGATTTTCCTCAAATATTTGAGGGAGCTCCATACCTACCTCAAATACTTGAGGAGAGGTAGAATTTCTTCAAAATATAAATAATTAGGCAAATTTAAGACAGATTTAAGTAACAAATAAAAATAATATTGTTTAATTAACAAAACATACACTTTAAAAAGATCTCTTATTGTATTATATGTGAAAACTAAGATTTAGACTTGAGGAACGAGTTGAGGAAAGTTGGCAAATTTCAATGTTCTCATCTCTCCTCAAGTTGAGGATAATCTCAAATATGTCTTTCATACAAGGTAAATTTTGAGGAGTCCCTCAACTTTGAGGAAGTAGAGATTTATACCCATAAAACCTTTAAATAAAGGTACCGAAAGGTTATGTCTGAATAGAATCATGAGTGAGTACCTGGATAAGTACATCTATAAGGATGACATGCGAAATGTACCGACCCTGTGCCTTGGTTACTATGGTGACGATAACCTATTTCCTCAAGTCTTTCCTCAAATACTTTCCTCAGCTGAGGAACTCCTCAAAATGATTTGAAAAATTTTGATACAAGATGATTTTGAGGAAAACTCAGCTGAGGGAATCCTCAAGCAGATTTGAGGTTGAGGAAAATCTCAATTTGAGAAGTTTGATACAAGTGAGGCCTGTACATCAAAATGTTCATCGAGACAATCACCGAATATGACAGGTTTCCATGGAGCTGTTTCGACGAGTGCAAGCAAGAGACGCTGACTCTCCCCGGGCACCTGGTCTCACTTCGGAGTGTTGTTCATTCCGATGGGAATTCTCACGATTTGGCCTTGCCTTCTCGACTTTGAGACTGAGTTACTGTTCGGTACTTTTTTATGTTTACTATAAAACATTAAATCCGAAGTCTCGAAATTTTCAAAACTTATATTCATGGGCATAACAAGCATATCAGATCAAAGTCTACGCACCAATTAATTCATTGTCACAGTGATATCTGGACATATTTTGACGACTGATTTCGACAAACGAAATCAGTCGTCAAAATATGTCCAGATATCACTGTGACAATGAATTAATTGGTGCGTTTGACTCTCTCTATATATACATTTCCCATTAAACAGAAAATCATTTTATCCACAGGTCTCTCTTGCATCTTCCATAGCTGAAAAATCTAAAATACCAAAATGCAAAATACAGAGTGAGGAAGAAAATGCATAAATTACTATTCTATTTCATGGGTAAAACTCATCAATTTTTGGCTTTAATTTTTCTTGAAAAGTTTCCTGCCTGATGACATCTCCTTTCAAGAATTTCGTCTGAATGAAGAAAAGTTTCCCTCTTCACATTTTCTATGATAATTTAAGGATTCTGTAAAGGAGAGGTCATGGATTTCATTTATTCGTGCTAAACAATATACACTCGTTTAGTAATAAGTACCGCAAATTGCTTAACTATACATGCAGAAAGTACAAATTTTTACATGGTATACACGAAGATTAGGGAAAAACCCGGTTAATTAACATCGTTTACAAGAATAGTAGCTTAATAAAACCTACAGTCCCATTTCAAGAAAATATGGGAAATACTTACGACAAATGTGATTATGTTTTGAAATTTATCTAAAAAGGTGCCATTGGAATTGGTAAAAGTAAACTTCGTTTTCCTAGGTTACTACATAAGAACCATGAGGTCCAAGAAGAACTCTAATTGGTAAAGATTTTGACAGAAACCAGGCTATATCGTCGATTGAATCCCTGCAATTGGTTGTTCCATTTTGAAATACATTTTGATGATGATTGAACATTTACTAAATATAGACGAAACTTTCATCACAAATATCGTTTATATTCTCCATACATAAAAACGAGTATTATCTTGTGTAAGCATGATAAAGTTGTCAATATTGAAATATATGTTCTATAGTTCCAATTTTGATGTACTACACATGTGTTTCTGATATCTTAATCGTCAGTAGTACTTCAAAAGTGTCAGATTTATTCTTTTTAACCATATATATACTTTGATAGATATTTATTTCATGCTAGTATTATTTGAGGCTGGGTTGAGGGTGCGCGTCAAGGGAGGACGTCATGACAAAAAAAAACTGTTTATTGTAACCCTATTGGTGGGTCTAATACTTCCATGTCTGTTTCGTCAGGACCAACGTATTCACATGAAGGTGATGGTCCTGGATCCATGCTGTATGTAGGTTCAATGTCTTCTACAAATTATGGAAATTTCCGTTATGGACCTTCGAGCTATATCTCACATGGAAGTTCCCGTTATTGACCTTTAAGCTATATCTCACATGCAAGTTCCCGTTATGGAGCTTCAATCTATATCTCAAATGGAAGAAAGGAGGGGATTTCCAACAACACTAGGTTGCAGCACCCACAGCAAAATCCCCAAACACCCATGCAAAAAACACAGAACAGATGCCCACAGAAAGAGACGCAAAAGGGACAAGGAACACCAACTCACAACATAGAAACATGAAACATAAAAGACTACACATAAACCAACGAGACCAATGGGCAACCGGTGCCGACTTAGGACGGCCATCTGCCACGTAAATAGCAGACGGTGTGGTTATCCTGGATTACGTGCGCACAATCCTCCCACTATTCCGATTTCCCAGAGGTCTCGAAGAACGCACAATTATGGTGTAAAACAACCTCCTCACTGTGAGGTGACCACACACAAACAAGACCGTAAAACACAGGGGTCCAAGCAACACAGATGAATATGTAAATGGATATAAAAAGAGGACGTGCGTAATACAGTCCGTGCTCTGCCGGCTGTAGCGAGCTCATATATGTTATCACCCGAGGAGTCCGACTGACATTCAGAGAGGACAGGTGGTCGGGGCCCTGTCTTCTCTAAAGAGGTTTGGACAGGGCCCGTCATGGAGTCCCGTCGTCACAGTCAGTCAGAGTGCAAGTCTTAAGAATGCGCTCGTACATGACTGTATATTGGTCAAGTACCAAGCTTAGTGTCCGTCTGGTGACATTAGGATCATATCCACGGTATAAAAGGCGTTTGATGACTCTGACGCATTTTCGATACATATGCTGTCTACCTTTGATCCTTCTTATTTTGTTAATTATGTCACCATAAAATGCAGGTTGTGAAAAAGTTCCCGTTATGGACCCTCAAGCTATATCTCACATGGAAGTTCCCGTTATGGAGCTTCAAGTTACATCCCACATGGAAGTCATGCCAATCAAGTTACATCCTACATGGAAAATCTCGTTATGGACCTTCAAGTTATATCTCAAATAGAAGTTGAGAACCATCACTTTTGGAAGGTTCATGTGCCTCAATGTCAGCCCAATGGATTGACCAATGTCTATGAGTGGTTCTAGCCAATCTTCTATGCCCGGATTATTTAGTATGTCGATGCAGGATGGTAATTCTACAGATAGATCGTATGGAGTGCCATCATACTATTACCGCTCAATTAAATATCATCCCGGTCCTTCGCATGGCACGTTAATAACAGGACTACATAAAGGTTATTATTAATGAAATTTAGGAAACTAAGCCAATATCGACAAGAGAACGCCAATATTGAAAAACTCGGCCAATATTGAAGTCACGTGATTAAAGCGAAGTTCAAACGATAACGGCAAGATGGCGGCGTTCAAATTATGCCAATATCGACACAACTAAGCCAATATAGACAAAAGTACGCCAATATTGAAGTCTCGACCAATATTGAAGTAAAGTGATAAATGCGAAGTTCAAGCGATGAAAGCGAGATGACGCCGTCGTTGTTAAGAAAAATAGACGAGAAAATTTTGCATTGTGGCGTTGTTGATAAAGGAATACATTCATTGATAAGCCTTTTCCTTGTTATCTGCAGTATTGGCTTCTTAGTTCGATAATAATAATAAACATCAAAGAAGTACCTAATCGCCATATCATATTGGTCGAGTTAATTAATAATACGCTTATTAATTAGGCTTCGCCTCAGGCCAATACGACATACTTCAGTGCAATAACCAGGCCAATGTAGAAAACACTACCTAATAACCCTATATTATTATTGAAATGGTGGAGGTAATAAACAATTATAATGGATGATATAAAGTATTGATACCTTCTATAGAATAAAATTTCTACAATGGAAACAAATTGATTGAAACCTTTGAAGTGTTTTATTTTTTCATAAATAGCACATACGAGGGTTGTCCGTAAAGTTCGTGGACAAGTCTTAAATTAAGGAAACCTAGCGTCAAATATAATTATTTTTAGTATATTTATTGTCATATACTATATGCGAATTACGAAATGTAAACAATTATCATATTTTGATTTGAATATAACAACTATGACTTCGTAATTAGACAAAGGATGGTGACCCGGAGCACGGTGAATTTTAACCGAAATATGTTGTTTATCATTTTATTCATTTCATTGGCATTTTGTGTAATTCTGCGGATAAAACAATATGTTTTACATTTTGATGTTGAGAATAGCTATGTGAACGTTCATAGTTTCAAGATGACAGAGAAAACCGGATCTGAAGGTAATAAGACGTGATCGTCATTTTTCTACAATAATGACGTTTTCTCGAGAGGCGGAGCAGAGAGAAGTAATAAAAATTTGTATAGGCTTCAGAAAAACACCAACAGAGACCCATAGATTACTTAAACAGTCGGAAAATTATACTTTACTAGTTGTTCGTAAGTCTTCAAGTGGCAAAGAGGATTTTTGGACGTTAGGGACAGTTTGCGGGACGGTATGCGCTAGAGAAGACTTTCTATAAAAGAAAGGAATGCTTTAAATGATGAACGTGACGTGATTCATAGTGATCGGCGACTAATAATTCGAGAAATTCCAGGTAACTTTGAAATTTGAAAGAAAATCGTGCCTAAGATATCATCCCATGATCCAACAGCGAGTCATGTCTGTACTGGATGGGTTCCTAAAATTCTTAGAAATCTCAATTTAGCGAGGAGAGTAGAATTATCAAAACAGTTTATAACGGATAACGTCAAGGATTCTCATGCTAGTGTTCCGGGTATAGGAAGTGTCCTTTTTATATTGTATAGAAATATAACTATTTGTGCTTTGTTTGAGATGAAATTTTGCAGATTATTGATATGAAACTTGAATTTAATGAAAATGATACTTTCATTCATTTTACCATTGTTTGCTAGCTTTTATCAAAGCAATCCACGAACTTTACGGCCAACCCTCGTATACAAATGCGTATCATGTTATTGGTACCTTTGTAAGAAAGACAAATATGGATAATGACCATATCCCTGTATACAGCACAAAATCGATAATTCAGAAAATCAGAAACCGAAGGCATACAAAATCAGGATAAAACAGGAACCAAAGCAAACAAACAAAAACCTCCACCACATGAAAAGAAGCGAACCCCCGATATGGGAGTGAGACCAGGTGCCCAGGAAGAGTAAGCATCTCCTGCTTGCATGCAACACCCGCCGCTTCAATTCGGTAGAACTGTCACATCCGGTTACTTCCATTTCGGAAGACATAGAGTACAATTTTTGGTTGGATGGTTCAAATGGTCTATGACAGAATATCATCCACCATTCTGGAGAGTGGGACATCATAGTGTATGACGAGTTCCCCATATCGACCGTAGAACTTCCTCAGTGACGATGTTAGTCGTTCACAAACATATCCCTGACTGAGAAGCTTATCTGAAAGACGCCTAGCTCTCAGAACAAAATCCGTATATTTGGTACTTGCTCTGGCATAGCGTATCAACTGAGATAGGAACACGCCATAAGCAGGCGATGAAGGGATGTTGCTACTCAGAGAAGGAAAATTTATAATGCTGAAATTGAAGTCGTCACATTTGTCATAGAGTGAGGTGTTCAAGTGACCATCAGTGTCGTAGGACAAAATTATGTCCAAATAGGAAGCTGAATTATTTGTCTCTGTAGTTTCTTTGACTTCAAGCTCCGAAGGATAGATGCTGCACAGGTAATCCACGAATTTTGGATTATTGATGGACAACACATCGTCTATGTATCTGTAAGTGAAGTTGAAGTCAGAAGCCAAGTATCTTTTCCCTTCAGAGACCAAAGATTGAATGAATTCAGCTTCGTACGAGTAAAGGAAAATGTCGGCAAGGAGTGGGGCATATTTGGTCCCCATTGGATTTCCGACAATTTGCTGGAAGACCTTTCCTTCAAACACCACAAAAATGTTGTCGATCAGAAAATTTAACATCTGAATAATATCTGTTTCAGTGTTCTTATTGTCAGAATCGGACTTTTCTTTTACAAAGTAGGTTTTGTCATAGTTGACAACAATAAATTTGTATTTGCGATTACCGTTCTTACTTGTAAATGCACTACTTATAATTTTTGGGAGGCTTGCTTTCAATTTAGAATGTGGAATTGTAGTGTTAAGTGTCGAAAAATCGAAGGCTTGATCGAATGGACTCTACTAAAATGAGTGGATTTCATATGTTATAAAAGTTCCTTCGAATTCCACATCTGGTTGATACCACTGCGAGAGTATACTGTTGAACAATATTTTTGAAGCCCAGATTTGATTTCAGATAAAACTTTGGTGAGTAAGATCGATACAGATTTGGTAGAACATTTTGAGGAACCAGCGATGAAACGTTGTTTGTACGGATTCTTATGCATTTAAGGTATGCAGTATAAGTATGGTAAATCTAAATCTGAATTGTTAGTGTCGAAGCCAAAGGAAGCAAGAGCTGATTTGTGGTTATCTATTATAATTTCAGAGGCAGAAAGGTTTGTTGGGGTGTAAGTGGGATTACCAGGTGTCGAATTTAAACCCAACTCTTTAACTAGACTGTCGAAAAAGTACTTTTTGCAAGTAAATGTGTAATTATTTGTTGCTTTGTCCGCTGGTGTGATGACATAATGTTCTTGGAGGTAGGTAAGCTCTGTGATTACATCAGGGTCTTTAAATATAGACTCGAATTCGGTGTTCACAGTTGATTTTAATCGGTAAATTCTAGATAAAAGTAGCCCTCTGATTGATTTTATCCATTCGGAAAGGGTGTCGAGCTGTACATCCTCTTTGCCCAACGTCTTGCATATTCCTCACAAGAGTCCATGATCATTTTGACATTTTGGTTCCATGTAAAGGACATACTTTCTCTGTATTTGGGACCCTTTTTCAACAATTCTCTCAACTTGTCGTTCTTGACTATACTAAGGTCACCAGTAATAACGTGTCCACAAGGAGAGTAGTTGAAATCCGATGAAGAACATTCGCAAGGAAGTGGATGTAGTGAGGGATTACTTAAATCAATACACTGCAAGAATCGTTTGTAATTGTAAATTGTAGCTGCAACTGATGATGTGTAGCTATAGGAAATACAAGGAGTCTCTTTTCTTTTGAAATAAGGTGGGATTTTTTCTGTGACAGTTTTGTGATTCAAAATTTGACCAAGATTCAATTTATCAATACCTGTGTTTGCAAATCTTACTTTAATGAAAGGACGGGGTTTTTTTTCTCCTCTGATTTATCTGATCTAACTGCTTGAAATAAACGAAAAGTAGAAATGTCCAAGATGACTCCTTGTAGTCTGTATTCTGGGGACCGTGTATCGGTATATGTGAGGTCCTTCGTATATTCGTAGATTCCGTGTAACTTCCGTAAAGGAACTGAGTATAATTTGGTACGAATATAATGCAGGCCTAGAGGCTCATTAAAAAATGGAACCAAGTCATCGAAGGAGAAACTGTGTTTCTCAGGCCTATTATATTTACGAATGCCATGACTTCGAGGTCTTCTTTGTGGTCTGTTGAATAAGCTTGTCACATTTACCGATTGTTAACCGGGACTTGTTAAGTTTCCTAAGGTGCTGATATTATCGTTGCACCCATAGGGCGCTCCAATGTTAAGATTTTTAATCCAGAACTCTTCTCTGTTGTGACGGAAAGGTGTGCTCAAATTGGGATTGTTTGTTGGGTGATATTTTTTCCCCAGGATTCTGACTCTCATAGATAAAACAGAGTGATCGGCCTGGTCAAAATGCCTATAAAGAAGTTGACTTCCTTTATTATTTATTTTTGACCGATGTCCTGACATTCTGGTCCGGAGCTTACCTTTGGTTTCACCCACATAAATCAATCCACAAAGTGAGCATTCTATACCGTACACAATATTAGATGTCATACAGTTTAGAACTATGTATGTTAAATGTTTGTTTTGTGAGATTACTTGAGAATGAAGTGTTTGTTATTAGGATGTTACAAGTTTTGCAGTTCTTCGTGCCGCACTTAGAAACTGAGCAATCGCTTGGTGAAAATTGGTACTTTGAATACTTTACCTGACATGGTCGCCATAGCACTTTCTATATAGAAATGACCTCAGACAGTGCAGTTCATGCTTTTCATATGTTTTCATTTTCGTGCATGATCATCGACGGCGGGTGCGGCTAGCCAACAGGGGATGCTTACTCCTCCCGGGCACCTGGTCCCACCTCTAGCTTGCTAGGGGTCCGTCGATGCTCAATTTGGTGCTCTATTGTGAGTGCTGTTGAGATTATCGTCAGGATCTTCTTTAACTCATTTAGTCCTCGTATTCTGATCTTTAATGTTAGGAAAGTGACATTGAACGAGAATGATTGTTACTGCATATGACAATGTTACCCATTTTTGTTTATTTATACAGACATGCATGTATGATACAAATACGTTATATTTAGTTAATAAATCTATGTCGAATTAGAAATACATTTCCATATCGTACATATAGAGGATAAATGCTCAAACAGCGTCTTGACAGCACATTCCATACATAAATGCATCAATAAAAGTACTCCAATTATACTATCATTCCAGGTATTTGCAGTATACAGAATAGGGCTAAATTACCAAAGTTGAGAATTGCATTCATTTGCATAAATATACATTTTGATTGGTTAATTGAAGGTCCGATCGGACGTAAATAATCGAGAGGAACCGGAACTTTTTTTTCGCCAATCGCCGAATTCGGCTTTTTCAAATACACATGTATGTATTTTATTACAATAGCCGTCAAATTGCAATATTATGACATAATAAGTTTATGCTTCGGTTTCTCTGAAATACTCGTTAATATTAGCCTCTTTTGAAGTTCGTAAAACCAGTCACAATTTTTAGAAATTTTCATAAAAGAAAGAAACAGAATATGATGTAGCTTAACATTGGTAGTTCTTTACCAAGACTAAGCTATTGAGTTAATAGCGAAACAGAACACACACACACACCCTCCCTCCCTCACATTAAGGAGAACAACTCTTATGAATACGTCTTCAAAAGAAACAGAGTTTGTTGAGTTCTTGCTCTCCCACCGAAAGAAGCACCTAGTACTCCAATTCAATTCTACAAACAGATATATCGATGACTTGCACTTAATCGTTTGTAATTGTAAATTTTAGATGAAACTGTTGGTGTGTTGCAATAGGCTATACAAGGAGTTTCTTTTCTTTTCAAATATGGTGGGATTTTTTAATTCAAAATGTGTCGAAGATTCAATTTATCAACAACTTTGCTTGCAAATCTTACTTTAATGAAATGTCGGTTTGCTGTGTTTTTAATTCATCTGATCTAACTGAAAAAACGAAAAGTAGAAACATCCATGATGACTCCTTGTAGTCTGTATTCTGTGGAATGTGTACCGGTAAATGTGAGGTCCTAAGTAAGTTAAATGAATGTTCGGTAACGTGTATCGGTAAATGTGATGTCCTTAGGAAGAATGGTATTATCGTTCGGAAAAAAAAAGAATCAAAATCAATCAAAGACACAGGGAAGAAAATATTATTAGTTATTAGGTTAGTTACTGACCGTCTAAAGAGACTTGTCGGGTTGATCCAGCCCATAGAAGGCGAGGCGTCAGGTTGATCCAGTCCATAGAAGGCGAGGCGTCAGGTTGATCCAGTCCATAGAAGGCGAGGCGTCAGGTTGATCCAGTCCATAGAAGGCGAGGCTAAGCCGAGCCTTCTATGAGCTTGATCAACCCGACAAACCTCTGTGGACGGTCAGTAACAAACCTAATAATAGTTTTATTTTGTCGAGGACCAATTCTCATTTTTTGTTGACGAAAATTTCCGTTTCACGACTCCCTTTACGTTCGAATACATTTATACGGCAATGGCGGAATTGTTGACGGTCTATAGAAATTTAGATGGCCGGCACGTTACGAGATCTACGCGCTCTGATTGGTTAGAACTAGTCCGAGGCAAGATAAATAAAATTAGTACATTACATGTATAGAAGAAACCAGTGTTCACTATAGGTGTTTACTTCATATGTGGTTGTCTAAATCACGTCTCTGTAACACTTCAATTCATCAAAATCCACCCTCTAATTAATCAAGATCAATATAGTTTCGAATTATATTTGTTTTTAAGGGAGACAATAAAGCCATAACAAAACCTTGCATTCTAAACTAGGAGGGTAAGATATACAATACGACACTGTGTATTGATATCGCAGTTGATACACTATTCAAGGGCAGGCTCCAACTACAAATAGTATTTTCTGAGAGCGCGAAGTACATTTGTGAACGACTGACCTTGTCAAGTCAGAACAAAACTAATCGATATAATGAAGATATCAAACAATATTACATCGTGCTGTCCTCAATGAAAAAAAAACATTTTCGGTTATAACCATCCAAAACATCAGTTGTAACCAATTTACCGGATATGACTTTTCTGCAAGCCTAACTGAGAGATATTGCAAGTAAGCAGGATATGCTTACTGTACCCGGCACCGATCTCATCATCACTGTTAATCCTCTTCTGTTTCTTTATATAATTTTTAAGTTTAACGTGTATTTAATATGGAATTATTACCTATGTTTCTTACTCTTTACTCCACGTCGGTGTCGTGGTCTTCAGTGTTTGCTGTTTCCATTTTGATATAATTTAACTATTATGTTTGACAGGCTTTGGAATCAATAGAATTGAATTTTTTTATTACATTCTGAATATTCTGAATTATAATACCAGGGCTCGTTGTTTTTTTTTAATGATACAGCCAGAGAAATCAAAAAATAATCTTTAGCTCTCTTTATGGTTGAACTTACAGAGATGCTATTGCTTACGTACCTGAAGGTAACACTAAGTCAGAAATTTGAATTGGCTTTGGGCCTAAGATATTCGATTGTGGTTTTTGGGATCTTGCACCGACTTTCACTCACAAATGCATTATTCATGTAAACATAGTTCATGGGATATTTTGATATATCTAAACTTTACGAACTAGCACAGCGCACTTTTAACAGTGCTTTTTATATACATTTAATTGAACAACATTTAAGAAGGAAAATATTCATCCCTGTTGCATGAGAAAAGAAGAAGTGTTTGAGGTTTCTTTCATGAAAGAGAAAATCGTGTATAAAATCGAAGGCAAGCTAATTCAATTTCTAAGAAATATTCATTTAAAATGTTTGTCAACAAAATCAAAGTGTTTCAACTAGTAAGCTTTTCGAACAATACACAGCAAAAATGTCCACATATAATTTACATTTGTTAGATATGTTAAACATGTATATGTGTAAAACATATGCATTGAACATGTGTTAAATATGTGTCAACTATATGTTTAACAAATTATGTAGAATTGCTTTTGATGACCATCTTGTAATGTGTTTGAGATGCATTTTTGGCATATTTGTGTTTGACATTTGTTTTACTAACATGTGTTTAATATATAATACTTAACATATGTGTAACGTGTACGACAATCACACATGTTTCGAAAACATATGTTAAACATATGATTAATATGAATTAAACATATATATTTCATATGTTTAACACATATTCTCCAACATATGTTGAATATATGGTAAACATTTATTTTATATGTATTCTTTTTATGATATAATAGATATTTCAAACATATAATTTACACATAAATAACATACAACAACATGTGTTTGAACATAAATGTTTAACTTATATTTACTTATTTTTTTACGTAACATATAATATTAACATACGTTGCACATATATTTTTTTTAAAAACACATGTTTAACATATATGGATTTTTTTTGCAGTGTACACCATACACGTTAGTTAATCTTGATCAGTGGTATTTCAAGCGAATGTGATTTTTTGACAAAATCAAATCTAATTTAAGTACCGCCCACTAATTTGATTTTTAATGTTTATTGTAGCTGTTTTGTACTGAGTCTTCGGCTTCAAATTCCCTAATAAGCCGCTTCAGTAACATACTTTAATCAAATTTGTTACCAAAAGGCAATGTAACGTTCCAGTTACAAGAGCCCCAAGGGACACAACGCTCATCTGATATCCATGCATGCTCTTGACATTTTGAAATTGCATACTGATTTTGCCATTGACAGGATTTGAGCCCACAACCTTTGTAAAAAGATTTTTGCTGGATGCAGGCAAGTTTGTCTTTTTCTGAAGACAAACTTTAAAAAGTACACACAAGGAGCAATAACCACATGTCAAAACGTGATCTTGTTTACTGATGTGATCATATGCCCAGCAAGTATAGCTCAATTTTTCAACATCAAAAATTATATAATTTTGTAAAATTCCACATCAATGTGCAGCAGGTGATGAAGAAACATACAAAAAGAATATGACGAGAAAAAAAAAACTTCATAAATTAAGATTATCCCAAATTGAACACCAAACCTCTTATTATTGATATCTAGCATGCGAGAAAATAAAAAAGAAAGATTTTGTAGCTTTACTCATATCTAATTTTTCCCTATGCTCGTATAAAAGGCTTTGCATTTATTCATATTTGATTATACCGAAATAAAAGAATGAGATCATTTGAATGGTATCAATTTCATCTAGATACATGTAGCAGTCAAAATTTTCGGGAAATGCTGAAATGCGGCGCTTCTCGCCTATGCTTTTCATCAGGGGATAAGAAGCGTCACATTTCAGCATATACAGTTCACCGAAAAGAACTCAATTCAAGTGGTTTCGAATCTCGAGAGGTTGATGCAGCAGAACTCGATCAAATGATTTCGAGTTGCATCAGGTTGATGCAACATACTCTGGTGTGTGCCGCTTTTAGAAAAACAAATTAATAAGCCCATTTTGTTGTTAGCTTGTCCGACTAGCAGACCTACAACGATGTTATTTACTGTTGTTTCGCCTCGGTCTTCTACTTGGACAAGTTGATAGCTGTCTGTTGAATGACATTTTTCAAGAATTAAAGATAAATCAAAATGTCCTATTCCCACAATCCACTGGAGGAGATTACTCATGAGACATTAATCAAGAACTCTATCCAAGACAGAAGAATTTCGAGCTAAGTTTATGAGTTAAAGAAGATCCTGACGAAAATCTCAACAACACTCACAATAAAGCACCAAATTGAGCATCGACGACCGGACCTCTGCCAAGCTAGAGAAGGGACCAGGTGCCCGGGAGGAGTAAGCATCCCATGTTGGCTAGACGCACCCACCGTCGATTGATAACAAGTATGCAAGTATTCAAAGTACATGTATATTAAATAAAAATCAATTCAAATTCCTCTGTTTTGACTGGTGAACAGTACTGAATGAAAAGTTCCACACCATTGGTAAAAAATATTGGGAATGTATTTATAGCATATATAGAATCCAGTAGTCGTAATAAATGAAAATTTGAACTTGATCTTGTCTCTTATACAATATACAGTTCGAATCGAAAATAATATAAATGAATGAAATAGTGTCCTCCGTAGGGAAGTTTAATATAATAAATAACAATGAACACTCTCTATCCACAAATTTTCGGCCACTCGGCCTTTATCAAGTGGAAAAGCACGAATACAAAAGAATTCTACGTTATATCAATATCTGCTGGTAAACAAAGCCCAGCGTAAAAACCTGGGCTTTGTTTACCAGCAGATATGGATATTACGCTGGGCTTTGTTTACGCTGGGCTTTGTTTACCAGCAGATATGGATATTACGTAGAATTCTTTTGTATTCGTGCTTTTCCACTTGATAAAGGCCGAGTGGCCGCAAATTTGTGGAAAGAGAGTGTTCATTGTTATTGAAAATAATATAAGATATATAAATATAAGTAAAAATTGGACACTTTTCGATGAGGACGGAGGGTTTCTGTAAAGAAGTGAAATTTGCGAAAAAAAAAAAAAGAAATGCATAAATGCCCTTTTTCTTTTATTTTTATGCATGCAGAAAATCGAAAAAAACATATTTTGGCAAAATTCGTTCACAGTAACATTTTTGATAATGAATATAAAAAGAAAATGAGAAAGAAACTGAAAACGGACAAAAACATTTTTGGGGGTCCCGCCGGGGTTGAAACCTATACCCTTGGGTCCATTGGGCATGGAAAACATACCTATGCACAATCTTGAAAACATTCCATAAAAATCAAACAGTGGATCTTGACAAAATTCTTTCACTTATAGGATCGAACCATGAGTACCTCTTACCTACCAAGTTTCATAAAATCTTAAGAGTAGTTATGGAAATGAAGCAGAAAATGTATGAGAACCCTACCCCTTCCTTTTCACATAAGAGAAGAAATTATACAAAATCAAAAAATAAAGATTTTAGTGTAAGATACATATCAAATCATTTAGTAACTTAAATATGATAAATTTGCTGTAAATGAATGTGTAAAATCATACACTTATTGCGTTATTGAAAGAGATAGTGCAAAAATGAGCATTTCTGACCAGGTCAAACACATGTTAAAATGACTTCGGAGTTGAACCTAAAATTGCAACACTTCTTGAGACATCTCTCTAGATCATCCTGATGCTTTCGGTGTGTCGATTCGTGCTTCCCTTCTGAAGAAGTTTGTCAAAGGAGGGTACACCTTGACCTACTTTTGTCTGTGGTGGCACGACCTGTTGACGGATCCGGACGAAAAGCAACAACACGTGTAAGGGACCATTAGTACTATTTACCTAACAAGTTTCATCAAAATGCCTTCAGCCAATCTTTTAGAAGAAGTAGAAAATGTCGAAAGGTTTACGACGGATGAACGGACACCGGACGGCACGCTATGACAATAGCTAACTTGAGCTTCGCTCAGGTGAGCAAAAAAGATCAAGCAAATTTTAGCTTTGTAATTCATCTCATTATAACGTCCATAATGCAATCGTCGGATGTCATTTTGACATTGAAATTTTTGACCTGTATATGTATCTATATAGACTGTAAAATGAATGCCTTCTTAATCAGAAGTAAACAATACTTATTCTATTTGAAGTATATCTTTTATCGAAATATATATCTTATTAGATTTGTGTCAAGTTCTTTTGTTTGGCAAACTATGTTTGAGATTTAAATTTCCGTCGTGTTACGGAACATTACATTGATATTGCACGCTACGATAGCGTGTTATTGCAGCCTTGACTTACTGACAAAAATTGTTTTTTTCGTAAGAAAATTTAAGTGTATATCTTGTTAATTCACCATTGATAAAATTGTCAATATTGAAATATATGTTTCCAAGGATAAAATACTTTTCTTTCATAAAGGTTCTGTACTGTATACAAGAAAAATACCCACTTCCTGTTAAATTGAATTCTTTCTTGGTATGATGATTCCCGTAAAATTAAGTGTTTTCGAAAAAGCTCTTTAAAGTTAATTCCTCGTAACCTGTTTTTTTACCTATAAAACTAAGTTCTTCTTTAACAACATGACAACAACGATGATGATTTAATCTAAGCGCTGATAATTGACATGGTAAATACATGAAAAGAAAAGGAATGGGATCTCCTACAAAAGCTGCAAACCAACATCAAAATACCAAAACAACCCATGTAGGAATCTTTTAGATTTATAAACTGCAAATAAATTGTGCAAGAATATTTTTAACGAGTCTTATAAAATAAAATATAGAAATATTTTTATCATTTGTGTCTCACTTATGCCCTTTGCCGTGTGGAACTCGGAAAAAAGTTCCCCGCGACGGGTTTGACAATAAGTGTTTTAAATGTTTCTGTGACATGGTCGCCATATCACTTTCTGTGTAGGCATAGCCTTCGACAGTGCATGCTTTGTACATATTTTCATTTTCGTACGAGAACATCGAAGGCGGATGCGGCTAGCCAAACACAGGATGCTTACTCCTCCCGGGCACCTGATCCCACCTCTAGCTTGCTAATGGTCCATCGATGTTCAATTTGGTGCTCTTTTGTTAATGCTGTTGAGATTGTCGTCAGTATCTTCTTTATATTCTTCAACCTTACCGATGTTTCCTTCAAAGTGCACGAAAGTACGACTTATTTCATGTCTAGATTTAGAATTCTTCTCAATAATATTATAAATGTTTGTCTTCTAAAATACCATGCATTTGCAAAAATACAGAAAGACGAGCACAGCAAGAGACGGAGAAGAGTTATACGACATTGAAATAGACTACACATAAACCAATATCAACAAGACCAATGGGAAACAGGTGACGAATTAGGACGGCCATTTGCTACTGCAAGTATCAAATCGTGTAGTTATCCGGATTATTTGCGAACAATTCTTCCACTTTTCCGGTCATAAACAGGGATCGAAAACCGCACAATTTGTAGTGTAAAATAACCTCGTCACTATTAGATGACCACACAAACAAGATAGCAAAGCACATAGATGAATATGTAAATGAATATAAAAAGGGGGCGTACGTAATACAATCCGAGCTCTGCCGGTTGTAGTGCTCATGCATGTTACATTATCACTCGAGGAGTCCTAATATTTCGAGAGGACAGGATGGTCCGGGTTCTGTCTTCCCTACAGAAATTTGGACAGAACCCGTCATGACGTCCCTTCGTCACAGTCAGTCAGATTGCTAGTCTTAAGAATGCGATGTTACATTACTGTAAAACATGTGTTTGTATATTTATGTTTAACATATATACTCATTTTTTATACGTAACATATGATATTGACATACGTTGCACATATATTTTTTTTTCAAAAAAACACATGTTTTACATGTATGGAGATTTTTGCAGTGCGCACAAGACACACGTGTTTTTGATAGTAAATCCTGATCAGTGGTATTTCAAGCCCATGTGATTTTTAGACAAATCAAATCAAATTTGAGTACCGCCCACTAATTTGATTTTTAAATGTTTATTGTATAATTTGATCTTGTTTACTGATTTGAAAAGACAGATGGTTTTTTCATAGTCATATGACCAGCTAGTATAGTTCAATTATTCAACATCAAAAATTAAATGATTTTGTAAAATTCCATATTAATGTGCAGTAGGTGATGAAGAAACAGACAAAAAATATGACAAGAACAACTTCATATATTAGGATTATTTAAAGTTGAACACCAAGCCTGTCATTATATATAACTAGCATGCGAGAAAATAAAAAAAGAAAGATTATGTAGTTTTAATCATATTTTATTTTTTTTCTATGCTCGTATAAAAGACTTTGCATTTATTCATGTTTAATTATACCGAAATTAATGAATGAATTCATTTGAATGGTACCATTTTCATATAAATACACGTAGCAGTCAAAATTGACGTGTTAATCCAATATAAATTCAAGTGAGATGTGCACATATTGGGCCAATTCGTTTCCCAAAAAGCAGTGTACGGTGTATCAAACCTCATGACCCGTTGGAGACACTTGATCAATTTATTTTCGGGAAATGCTGAAATGTGGCGCTTCTGGCCTATGCATTTCAACAGGCGAGAGGAAGCGTCACATTTCAGCACACACTGTACACCAAAAACAACTCGATCAAGTGATTTCGAGTCTCGCAGGTTGATGCAACATACTCTTGTGTGTGCCGCGTTTCGAAAAACAAATAAATAAGCCCATTATGTTGTTAGTTTGTCCGACTAGCAGACCTACAACGATGTTATTTACTGTTGTTTTGCCTCGGTCTTCTACTTTGACAAGTTGATAGCTGTCTGCTGAATGAGATTTTTCAAGAATTATAGATAAATCAAAATGTCCTATTCCCACAATCCACAGGAGGAGATTACTCATGAGACATTAATCAAGAACTCTATCCAAGACAGAAGAATTTCGAGCTAAGTTGATGAGTTAAAGAAGATCCTGACGAAAATCTCAACAACACTCACAATAGAGCACCAAATTGAGCATCGACGACCGGACCTCTGCCAAGCTAGAGATGGGACCAGGTGCCCGGGAGGAGTAAGCATCCCCTGTTGGCTAGCCGCAACCACTGTCGATTGATAACAAGTATGCAAGTATTCCAAGTACATGTATATTAAATAAAAATCAATTCAAATTTACTATTTCGTTTCCGCGATCAATTCAATTATTCTCCTGAAAGGAATCACAGTACTAAAGGGTGTAACTTCAGAGAAACATTTTCGCGGGGATTCTCCTCTGTTTTGACTGGTGAACAGTACTGAATGAAAGGTTCCACACCATTGGTGAAAAATATTGGAAATGTATTTATAGCATATATAGAATCCAGTTGTCGTAATAAATGAAAATTTGAACTTGATCATTTCTTTTATGCAATATACAGTTCGAATCGAAAATAATATGAAATATATAAATATAAGTAAAAATTGGACACTTTTCGATGAGGACGGAGGGTTTCTGTAAAGAAATGAAATTTGCAAGGTAGAAGACATGCATAACTCCCCTTTTTCTTTTATTTTCATGCGTGCAAAAATATCGAAAAGTTCATATTTTGGCAAAGTTCGTTCACAGTAACATTTTTGATAATGAATGTAAAAAAATGAGAAAGAAACTGAAAACCGACAAAAACATTTTTGGGGGTCCCGCCGGGGTTGAAACCACTACCCTTGGGTCCATTTGGCATGGAAAACATACCTTTGCACAATCTTGAAAACATTCCATAAAAATCAAACCATGGATGTTGACAAAATTCTTTCACTTATAGGATCGAACCATGAGTACCTCATACCTACCAAGTTTCATAAAATCTTAAGAGTGGTTATGGAAATTAAGCAGAAAATGTATGAGAACCCTACCCCTTCCTTTTCACATAAGAGAAGAAATTATACAAAATCAAAAAATAAAGATTTTAGTGTAAGATACGTATCAAATCATTTAGTAACTTAAATATGATAAATTTGCTGTAAATGAATGTGTAAAATCATACACTTATTGCGTTATTGAAAGAGAGAAGTGCAAAAACGAGCATTTCTGACTAGGTCAAACACATGTTAAAATGACTTCGGAGTTGAACCTAAAATTGCAACACTTCTTGAGACATCTCTCTAGATCATCCTGATGCTTTCGGTGTGTCGATTCGTGCTTCCCTTCTGAAGAAATTTGTCAAAGGAGGGTACACCTTGACCTACTTTTGCCTGTGGTGGCACGACCCTCCTTTGACAAACTTCTTCAGAAGGGAAGCTTAAGAAGTAGAAAATGTCGAAAAGTTTACGACGGATGAACGGACACCGGACGGCACGCTATGACAATAGCTAACTTGAGCTTCGCTCAGGTGAGCAAAAAAGATCAAGCAAATTTTAGCTTTGTAATTCATCTCATTATAACGTCCATAATGCAATCGTCGGATGTCATTTTGACATTGAAATTTTTTACCTGTATATGTATCTATATAGACTGTAAAATGAATGCCTTCTAAATCAGAAGTAAACAATACTTATTCTATTTTAAGTATATCTTTCATCGAAATATATATCTTATTAGGTTTGTGTCAAGTTCTTTTGTTTGGCAAACTATGTTTGAGTTTTAAATTTCCGTCGTGTTACGGAACATTACATTGCTATTGCACGCTACGATAGCGTTTTATTGCAGCCTTGACTTACTTACAAAAATTATTTTTTCATACGAAAATTTAAGTGTATATCTTGTTAATTCACCATTGATGAAATTGTCAATATTGAAATATATGTTTTCAAGGATAAAATACTTTTCTTTCATAAAGGTTCTGTACTGTATACAAGAAAAATACCCACTTCCTGTTAAATTGAATTCTTTCTTGGTATGATGATTCCAGTAAAATTAAGTGTTTTCGAAAAAGCTCTTTAAAGTTAATTCCTCGTAACCTTTTTTTTACCTATAAAACTAAGTTCTTCTTTAACAACATGAAAACAACGATGATGATTTAATCTAAGCGCTGATAATTGACATGGCAAATACATGAAGAGAAAAGGAAGAATTGGATCTCCAACAATGGCTGCAAACCAACATCAAAATACCAAAACAACCCATGTAGGAATCTTTTAGATTTATAAACTGCAAATAATTTGTGCAAGAATATTTTTAACGAGTCTTATAAAATAAAAATATTTCTATCATTTGTGTCTCACTTATGCCCTTTGCCGTGTGGAACTCGGAAAAAGTTCCCCGCGACGGGTTTGACAATAAGTGTTTTAAATGTTTCTGTGACATGGTCGCCATATCACTTTCTGTGTAGACATAGCCTTCGACAGTGCATGCTTTATACATATTTTCATTTTCGTACGAGAACATCGAAGGCGGATGCGGCTAGCCAAACACAGGATGCTTACTCCTCCCGGGCACCTGATCCCACCTCTAGCTTGCTAATGGTTCATCGATGTTCAATTTGGTGCTCTTTTGTTAATGCTGTTGAGATTGTCGTCAGTATCTTCTTTATATTCTTCAATCTTACCGATGTTTCCTTCAAAGTGCACGAAAGTACGACTTATTTCTTGTCTAGATTTAGAATTCTTCTCAATAATATTATAAATGTTTGTCGTCTTATTCTAAAATACCATGCATTTACTGTCAGTCACTCCCCATTGTTGGGATTTAACTATCCCCTTACTGTGTTGTTACCCTTTTCGTTTATTTGCTTATTCAGACTACATTTAAATTCTCAACACGTGACAGACTGTTTTCTTCCCAACATTCAAGTGTAAACTTGACAGAAAGAGAGTTCATAGACAAGTATCTCTATCAAATCATTCAGTTTCAGTACTTCGGTGACAGTAAGTACCTTTTATTGAGTTTTGATTTCTATTTAATTTTAATCACTTTTGAACTATGTTTCCTTTAAAATTCCTTCCTTTAATTCTCCGTAGGAAGTACTTTCGGTTTAGTGGGAAATCCAAGCTCGTTATCAATGGTATGCCACACCCTATCCTAATTTTTGACTACACTTTTTTTCCAGAGCAACCTCTTATTTGTCAAAAATCATTTTTATTTCATTTATCAACTCGAGTACATCATTTATAATAAAAGAGTAAGTACTTTCGTTTTATTGGAAATACCCTGCTCTCACATAGTTTAACCTGCACTAAATGCAACCTGTTTAAAACACGAGACATAAAGAAACTATTATGTTATCTAACGACTGTGTTCCACGACGCAACTAATCGTATGCAATTAGTTGCAAGCGACAAATCACGTCGTGTAACATAGCTAATTGCATGCAACTTTAAAAAGTAGCATGCAACTTTTTTTCAAATTAGAACATGTTCTATTCCTTGCGATTAGTTGTATGCATTAAGCATTAGCCAATCAGAATGCGAGGTATTCCTTACAATTTCAACCCTTATTTTGCAAATTGTGGTCATATCAATTATATTGCCAATAAAATGGCTTCTTTTCTCACAGTACGCTTCACTCCAATATTTTCTTTGGTCATAAGGTTATTTTCTGTCCTCTCTTCGTCGAGGAAGTTGTGTGAATGTAATTCTAATGAATATGTAAGTACATTCCGTATTGTCTGTTAATAGCACATTTTATTCGTAAAATTAAGACAGGAAAGGTATGAATTTCGCACAAAATATGTGCAATTAGTTGCAACGTGAAATAGTGCGAGTTGCTGCAACTCGCCCGGACCGTAAAATCTCTGCAATAAGTTGCATGCAACTAATCGAGTCGTGTAACATGGCCTTAATGAAAAAATATTTATCGGGATTTTACTGCTCGGCACTAGACCTGATTTTTTTTTCGTCATCAAACTACGCTCATTATAAAAACGAAAACTAAGGGGTATGTCCCACAAGACATAGCTCAGTCCAGAGCGTGTTCTTTGATATGAAAGTATAAGGTCAGTATCGGAGTTTGCTCTTTATATATTCATTCTTTGTATGTCCTCTTCTTTTTTGGCTCGAGCACATCACTTGCTGATCAGACATTAGGTTTTTATTGATATATTCACCCTGTTAGAGCGCACATAGGGGGTCGACTATTTGTCAACAGGGGTTTCGGTTCCGAAGCGGAGATCAGGCAACAATTGAAAGTAGCCGCGCACTCTCTGTGATGTAAATGTTCAAAAACTTAAAGAGGGCGCTACTGAAATAATTTTTGGTGGCTCCGCTAGAAGCATCACTGACGAGAATTTGATATTCGAAACATGTGTCTGGTTTATGGAAATTGGTTTGGAATTTTCTTAAAGAACGTATAGAGTTGGAATCCTTCGACATAATTCTAGCCGTTTTACAAGGATAAAGTATAGTGGATAAAGTATACTGCACAGAGGGAGAGAATTATATTAAATAGTGACCTATTAATTAATTTGAAGCCGTTCAAATAGTCTCAGATACTTCCAACACTCCGGTACAGTATCGGCGACTAAAAAAATGACCGTGTCACGATACAAAACGAAAAAAAAAATCTTATTACAGTACATTTCTGAACACGTTTCTTGGACTACAAAGACCCTAAATATATTTCAAGCATTTTGATTACAATAACTCTCCTTAAATGTTGTGAATCTTGAAATTGTATCAAGAAACTACATGTGTAAAATGGGGTTTCGGTTGCACTTGTGACATGGTGTTTTGGTTCGAAAGAAAAATGCATCATAAATTGAGTTAAATCTCGATGACAATTAAATGTAGTGCTGTATCTGGACCCTAATCTCGCCTCTACGACGATATCAACGTGAACTGAAGTGAATAGAGAGAAAGAATGCTTCTTTCTCCAAGTCTGTTCTCTCCAGCACAAGACAGCGCAATGGCTTCGCACAGTAGGGTACTGTCAGTAAAGCAATGTCGCCACAAGGACGAACGCAACATAATACCCTCCAATATGACTCTAAATAGAATTTGTTTGTTACATCCGTTAAATCGACAAATCTGGTTGAATTTATCTTTTCTTTGTCATTATGTCCAATAATTACTTAAGTAAAATGTTTATTGATGATGAACAAATAATGTAGTACATGATGCTGATTAATGTAAGTTTTTTCATGCAACAAAAACAAAATTGAAAATCAATATTTTCTTTTGAAATGGAAGCATCATGATGGCCAGAAAAAAAAAGAGACTAAGAAAAGAAACAGAAAGGAAAAAACGTTGTTTTCGTAAACATTGTGATAGTAACAATTTTCGTTCCCATCTAACATTAAATTCTGGACGTTATGGCTGAAACTCAGAATGGGGTGGGGAGTCTCTTCTGACTATCAACCTTGTTTTAGCTAATATGTATATATCGTATGTACTACAAATAGAACACCCCTCTCCTTCTGCCTTCCAAAATGACATGAAACTTGGTCACTCATGAGAAACGGATTAAATCTTCCTGTTGGTCAGTTGGGAACTACATGTACTAACTTTAGTAATTTGCGACAAGAGGCATTATGTACGACAAGAGGCATATGAAAGAAACCTTAAAGGTCATAGAACGCTTCCAAAATCAGTCTGGGTTGCGCGACTCTCGGAAATGTTTTTAGAAATTTTGATTCTTTTAAGTATGGGAAAAATAGTGAAAACAAATCAGAGTAGGCAGGATTTTTAATGGTCGGTCGGGTTACAGGAAATAAGCATATTATTTTTTCTTTTGCCTAAGATTTTTTTTTTCATTTCCCTGAACTGCACCTATATACATGTTTATTGTTATCCAACTAGACGGCCGTCAGGCTCCAACGGCTAGTTCAGTTCAGTTCAGTTGGTCTGTATTAACCACCTTTAGGTAGGTGCACCTAGCAGCCGCTAGTAGGTAAGATGCGCTTCATAAAAAAATAAAATAAAAACGTTCTAAAAAGTAAGGGAAATGTGCCTCAACTGCCAGACGGTCCTCTTCTACCTCTGGAGACCTTTTCCAGTAGAAAGATCCTGCCACTATGTACACGGTAACACAGGTATCTCGAAATTCGCTCAATATATGTACACTGTTCAGTATTTAACTGCATTGAATGAACCACGTTGGAACGCGTGACGTCCATTATAATATCCATAATGACATCCTTTGAAAGATTTTCCCACATTCCTTTCCCAAAGTGATATGTCATGACTCTAGACAGTTCACATAGGTATTCCTTGCGATATGTTAGAAGAGCACCGCATTCCAGGAGAACATGTTGGTAGTTTTCAACGGATGATTGACAGAGTTGACATGTTGGATCAACAGTATTTTGATTAAATCTACTCAGCTTAGACTGCACCATGTATGTACCAGTAAGGAAGCGTGCTTTTGTAATAGCTCTGCGTGTATCGCGTATGTTGCTATCCACTGTGAACCATAGTGGGTGGATTGATCCAATGCACAGTGCATCTCTGTGGAGATACAAGAGTGTAGACTTCGTGGAGCATTCCTCCTTAAGTTTTTTGTTCCAGTATGTATTAATCGCATCGGACACAGAAGCTTTCCAAGAATCTCTTGATGGTATGTTTACCAATAGGTCTTCAATACCTTGAAGGTTGTATCGCAACAAAATGTCCCGTACATAGACAACCCAGCTTTTACTTGAGTGGCTTTTTACTGATAGTTGGCGAGTCAAGATGTTTAGTAGAGTTGGGTTATTAGACCTAATAATATTTCCAAGAAATGTGAGAGTTCTAGAATGTAGTTCTGCTTCTATGGGTCGAGCGCCAAGAAGTAGATAAACAGCACATTTAGCACACCTTTGCGGGAGGCTTTGAATGATTCTCAGAGCTGATAGATGGTAAGTTTCCAATGCATCTATATGTTTACGCAAAAGTACAAACGTCTCCAATCCGTAGAGCAGTTTAGGGAGAACATAGAGTGAATATATCCTATAAGAGGTAGATGGCTGAAGGCCGTTTGATCCATGTAGGCCGGTAGACGTGAGACCATAAAATGTCCTTCTGGCACATGAGATTCTTTCTATATGTTTGCTTGCGTGTCGTCGGAGACGGAACGAATAAGTCCTAAATGTGTAGTTTGGGTAGCAATCGAAAGTTCCGAGTCTCCCAGCTTCCAAGAGCTCAAATTTTCTGTATAATTCCTTGGTATGAATTTGCGCAACATGACAGACTTTTCAGGATGAATGATGTACCGTTCTCTATTTGCATATCTATATGCGATATCTAATGCATTTTGAGAGTCAATGTCCGATTCTCCTAACAAGGTGAGGTCATCTGCGACAGTCGGACTTCCTGTGTACGTTGAACAAATGTAGGTACCGGTGTGCGACTTTTGAAGTTCTAGCAACAAATCGTTGATATACGTTTTGTAAAGTTCAGTTGATAATATGCCACCCTGCCTAACCCTTTGAAGTATACTGAATTTTGAGCTGACATTACCTTTCCATAGGACTTTTGATGAGAGTGACGTATATAAATTGTCTATGACATTCCAGATATGCTGATTAATCCCCTGGTGAAATAGTTTGCATTTCATGGATGTATGGGCAACAACATCAAAGGCTTTCTGTGAGTCTAAAAAAGACATGTAGATTGGACGATTGTTCTCCACATATTCTGAGATTGTCTCTGATACTATGAGTGCAGCCATAAGCGGTGAAATTCCTTTTGTAAATCCAAATTGTAAGGTAGATTGATTAAGAGGCAAGCTTTCTTCTATTTGTTTGAGAATCACATGTTCAAATATTTTTCCAAGAATAGACGTGACAGTAATTCCTCTGTAATTTGTTACGTTCGCTGGATCTTTCCCTTTTTTATGTATAGGGTGCAGAATACCTGACTTGAAGTCGGAGGGAACATGTTTTAGATGCATAATAGAAGTAAAGATTGATGCAATAGGCTGCAAAATGGCTTCACCTGCTGTTTTAATATGCTCTGACACAATTCCAAATTCGTCCTTGGCTTTTTTGTTATGTAGCATTTTTATCGCACATGCAACTTCCACAGGGGTAATAATAGGTAACACGTCATCTGTATCGGAGACTATTTTCCTGATGAGATCGAGGTCATATGCTTATCTGTTTTGGTAATCTGAGTCAAACTCCGAGTTATCACTGGGGATAGCCAGATCCTCATAAAAGGCTGCAAAGGAGCGGCATTGTTCATCAGATTTAGTAACGTGATGACCTTTTTCCAGCAATGCAACCGTTGACCTTGAACTTTTGTTGTTCCTGTTGATAAGACGATAGAAATTTGCCGAATTCTGCTGGGCCATGACTTCCTCATAGAATCCGATGCGCTCCGATGCCCTTTCTTTACGCTGCTCTCTACGTAGGTCGTACTTAAGATTTGTTTTTAGAATAGAGAGAGGGTGCCCTGGGCCCGGTCTACCCACAGTGATCCATTGCCTATACACACGCTTCCTATCGCTTAAAATCTGACGTATTTTCGGAGAAGCCTTCCATTTTGGGCCATGAAGTTTGACCAGCTTTTTAGGAACAGAAGCCCTTTCGGCTGCAAGGCAGACATCATGAATGTGTTTAACTTCTCTGTCTATATCCGACGGCGTGATTATTACTGGAGTCTCCACGCTATCAGATATGCACTTTTTATATCGATGTGTATCACACTTGTCCCACTGCGAGCGAAACCTTTTGACCTTGACCTCCGTGCTAATTTTTAGGTTATGGTCCAAAAGAATATCACACTTTATACCTGTATGTGTGGAGGTATTACTGCATACATCATCTAATAGCATGGCTTTAAACATTTCATATGCAGCTGCGCTAAATTCTGCAGTGAAGTTTTTACAAGGCTTCATTTCGTATTGAACTAACTCTTTATCACAGCTGATTAGTTTTGAGTCAAGAGCTTTAGATTTGTTCAGTACATATTGCTTTCTGCCTAAATCAGCGCTCTGAATAGGCGATTGGCTCACAGACATACTACTTCGTAGCGATTCGTTGTTAGTAGAGACGGTACGAGTTGAAGCTTGTCCTTGCGAGTTCTTTTCCTGCAAGCGTAGGGAGGACCTGGAGTTGTTTTTCACAAGAGACATATTTATTGTCAGTTGAGTAACATTAACAGTTCTAAAAAGTAGGTAAAACACGACTACGGACGTAGCGAAAATGGCGAAGTCCATAAAAGTTCTAAAAACTCTAAAATCTTGGTGGATGGAGTGTAAAATTATCACTCTCGTGACGAAAGAGCTTTAAAAAATTCAAAATCATGATGGGACGTCTGGCAGATGGCGCACAGTTCTCAAACTCGAGATGGAATTTTCAGTTTTCAAGATGGCGGACTATAGTGCGCCATGGAACAAAATCAAAAAAGTCAATTTTACAAGCAACACCTTCACCTGTATCCCCTACACTACGCGAAATATAAACAGTATATCTTAAAAGTACACTATATACAACTAAAAGATCTCCACCACGCCTAAAAACTAATAAAATCTTAATCTAAAACCGGAGCCACCGAATTCCACTTCCAGCTGCGTCCCTTCCCAGCATGCCTTCCATCGGCTAGTGTTGTCTAATTGTTATGAATTTAAAATAGATATGCAGTCTTAATTAAATGTATTTCCATATTCATGACAATGTCACTCTAGGAGAGGGGTTGTAGTCAGGTTTAACATTCCTGTCCATTGATGATTTCCACTGTAATACCCTTCCGAAAACATTGGAAAACTCTCTTTCATGGGCAACATATAACTTAAACAATCTAAATTAAATAAGTCGGCAACATGTAAGCTAAGCCAATTACGAATTGATATGGCATATTTTTAAAACTTGACAAATCTTCACTAGAGAGGGGATCAAGATCTGCTGGCTAGTAGGGTATCCTACTAATTAAGCCACGGTGGTAACTCGATGCCGTGTAGGATGATTGGAAGGTATTTAGAAGCTTTTATATGAATAAGAATGGGATGCGTTGACTCCGCCCCCTTCTTATACTTATATAAAACTTCAAAATAACTTCTAACCTATACAGAAATAACCTTTTTGTACTGTTTAGATGAGGTGTCGAAACCCCGTTGGAAACCTGAATTGAAACCCCGGTGGACACATACATTATCGATTTACATATCCATAGGTGTATTTCTTGGGCCTATGCGTCATGCTAACTGTTTGTTTGATCATCTTACAGTGAACAGGTTATTGTGTGTTAGATGATATCTATGAATCATAGGAATAGGAGTTGTGAGCAAGTAATCCGGATAACCACACCGTCTGCTGCTTTCATTGAAGATGGCCGTCCTAAGTATACACCGATTACCAATTGGTCTCGTTGGTTTATGTGCAGTCATTTGTGTCTGATATTTTTAAGTAATTTGGTGTTCCTTTTACTTCTTTTGTTTCTTTTGTGCGTTTCTGCTCTGTGTTTTGCATTGGGTGTTTTGGGGTTTTGCTTTTGGTGCTGCAACCGGGTGTTCCCCTCCTTTCTGATCAGTGGTACTTCAATTCAATGTGATTTTTAGACAAGTCAACAAATTTTTAGTACCGCCTTCTACTTTTATTGTTTAAGATTTGTTTTTTGTTTTATATAGAGTGCGCGGGTCCAAATTTCCTGCTTCATAGAGATAATGAAAACAAATAATTATATGACCAAAGAACAATGTAACATACCATTCCAAAAATGAATGAAAATTTCATCGTTGCAGTCTAATTATGTTGTCCACACTGTACTCGTCGGATCTTGTTATAAACATTAAAACCGTCTGTACTATATCATATATCATGTATATGGATTGTAGAATGAATGCATTTTAAATCAGTGTGCAACAATACTTTCTTCTGTATGAAGTATAATTTATCTTTTATAGAAATCTATCTTAGGTTTGTGACAAGTTCTATTGTTTGGCAAACTATTTTTGACTTTTAACTTTTGTGTCGTATTACGGAACATAACATTGATATGACCGCGTGCTATTGCAGCCTTGGCAAACGAAACGTAAAAAAAATGTGATCATGCAATGTTTTCACTGAAAAAAAATATTTATCATAAGAAAATGTAAGTGAATATTTAGCCATTTCGAACAATGATAAAATGCTTTTCTGTTATTAAAGTACTGTAAACAAAAAAAAAAAAAAAAAAAAACCCAACAATTTCTGTTAATTTGATTTTTTCTTGATTAACGTATTAAATAAGGGTTTTCAAAAAAATCTTTTTTAAAGTTAAACCTTTTGCTTCCTTTAAAACTAAGTTCGCCATAAACAACATGGCAACAACGATGATGATTAAATCTAGACGCTGAAAATTGACATGGCATATACATAAAGAAAAAGGAAGAATGGTACCTCTAACAAGGGCTGCAAACCAACAACATAACACCAAAACAACCCATGTAGGAATCATTTAGATTGATACTGCAAAAAAAGGTTTGCAAGAATATTTCATACGAGTCTTATAGAATAAAATATAAATATTTCTGAAACATCAATTATTTATCCTTGCAGATGTTTCCTTCTCAGTGCGCCAAAAGTACAAATGTCTAGATTTAGAATTCATCTCAACAGTATTACCAATGTTTGTCGTCTTATTCTGAAATACCATACATTTACTGTAAGATCCGCATTGTTGGGATTCAACTACCCCCTTAGCTACCTTTTTGTATATTTGTTTATTCAGACTACATCTAAATTCTCAACACGTGACACACTGCATACTTCCAAACATTCAAGCGTAAACGTGTGAAAGATAGTTCATAGGCATCTATATCAAATCATTCAGTTTCAGTACTTCGGCGACAGTAAGTACCTTTTTTGAGTTTTCATTTGTCTTTAATTTTAATCAATTATTTGACGATTATTTTCTTAATTCCTTTATTTCAACGTTTGAAAGTACTTTCGGTTTATTGGGAAATCCCAGCTTGTTATGAATTGTATGCCACACCCTGTCCTAAACTCTGAATGCACTTTGTTTCCAAAGCAACCTCTTATTTGTCAAAATCATTCTTTTCCTTTCATTTATTACCTTGAGTATATCATTTATAATAAAGGTGTAAGAACTTTCGTTTTATTTCTCTCGTATAGTTTGACCTGCACTTGATGATTTTTACGATGTTCTAACTTGGAAGCTAATACAACAACAGACCCATGTGAGGCATAAGAAATCATTATGTTATCTAATGGAAAATACCAATCGGGTTTTACATCTCAGCACTGGACCTAAAATATATATCTTGTTTTTGAATTCGCCATCAAACAACACTTATTTTAAAACTAAGATATATTTCCCACTAGACATACCATGAGCAGTCATTGGTTCCTTCTTTGATTTTGCGCACGTAATCCAGGATAACTACACCACTTGCTACTTGCGTTACAGATTGCCGTCCTAAGTCGGCACCGGTTGATCATTGGTCTGGTTGGTTTCTGTGTTGTCTTTTGTGTTTCATGTTTCTATGATGTTATTCGGTGTTCCATATCACTTTTGCGTCTCTTTCTGCGCATGTCTGCTGTTCCTTTTTTCTTTTTTTTTTTTTTGGTTGTTGTTTTTTTTCCTTTTGGTTTGTTGAGTGTTTGCTGTCGGTGCGACAGCCCAGTGTTGTTGGAGATCCGCTCCTTTCTTTGATATGATCTTAATGTCTATATAATAATTAAAATTTTGCCCTACATATATTCAGTCTCTAAAATTCCTCATTTTTTTAATCGAGCATATCTTGCTGATCAGACATTATATATTGTGCATTGAAATTATATATATTCAAATTGATTATCTTATACGATTGAACAGTACCCTGTCAATTTATTAACCTTCATGAATACAAACGTTTTAGCACAGTTCCACCTAAGAATACTGCAGGGGTGATACATGATATTTGAAACATATGGGCGGTACAAACAAACTGAATGGAATTCCTTTCTCCAGGTTCGGATGGTAAAGCGAGTTATTCACTCATATTTAAAAAAGAATTAAGGAAAAAAAATGGCTGGAAATTATCGTTATATAATTAACCATCACCATCCAAGTATGAGGATATTTCCTTTAGAACATTCATATGCATGATGAGATTAACACATTTCAAAAGAATAAAAACTTCAGCAAACATTTTAAAGTTTTTTTATGTCGACCTGTACTTTAGTAAAGATAAATTCGATCTTTAAAAAATCGTCCAAAGTCGGCACCAATTGCCCATTATTCTAGTTGGTTTATGTGAAGTCTTTCCTGTTTCATGTTTCTATGATGTTATCTTGTGTATCAACTTCTCTACACGAGACACAAACTTTTTTCCAATTAAGCACATGTAAGTATTAAATTTTCATTTCTTTTTTTTTTTTTTTTTTTTTTTTTTTTTTGCTGTTTATACTCATCATTTTAAAATGTGAATATATTATCGCATTAGGAAGCTATGCAATATAAAGGGCATAACGTATTCAAGACAAGTCCGATATAACTCTGTTTCAAGAGCACACTCCCATCTACTGTTAACGTGGAAATGTTCCCATGAGGATACGCGTAACCTATGACTCTTAACTCGAACTAATTGCGAATTCTTTTAAAATCATCCTCATTAACCTTTTCTCTACCGGACTATGGATTAAGTTATATTTTTCTATGACCAAGGTCAAATTGGCTAAAATTCAAAATTTTTCTCCGCCTTTTACTTATTTTAGATATTTTGTGAATGTAATCCTAGCCGAAAAGAGGGAAATAGGAAATTTTGTTCTAATTTCAAGAAAGACAACACGTTTATATTTTTAACGTGTAGCAGCAAAATATTTGAAATATATTTAATTCTTACTTTTATACGTTGCTAAGCAAGAACATCTTTGTTTCAAATTTGGCAGAAAAGGGCCATTATCTTGAAGCATTGTCACTTCTTTTACTTTGAGAGCTTTTTTTAATTTGGAGTACCAATTGAGTGAAAATATACTCAGAAATAAATTTATTTTTATGATTTAATCATGTTGCTTAGCAATGGCTTTAAGTACATACAAATTTACATGAAATGGTCGTTTTCTGCCAAAATAGCAATTGTTTTCGTTATAAATTGCTATACTTTTTGGCCACAGAAAATGCACATGGAGTAAAAAAGAAAAATGATCGATTTCTGAATAATTTTTTCACAATCTTAAGCAGGGATTTATTTTTTCATGTTGCTTAGCAACATAATAAGCAACACATAATGTCTGACGGAGATGATTATTAATGGAAATTTATTGGATCGTATTTTCAGATCATGTAACTTTTTACGCTTTTAAATTGTTATAAGAAATGCTGGCCTTATAAATATAAACAACATCTTGCAATTTTGCTCTTGAAAAACTATTTCATGTTGCTAGGTAACAATGTTTAAATAACAGAATGACAGCTAGGAAATGAGACTGATTCTTAATAACCGTCTTCATTTTCTTAAAATAGGTGTTCTCCTTCAAATCTCAGTTTACTCTAAACATTTTACTGACAGGCAAGGTTTAGCATTTTCTGTCGGCTGATGGGGTGGGGGTATTAACGCGATTTTAGATAATCAACTCAGTTTGTGTAACCATGGTAACAATTGCTCTTTCGTGCATCAAATTTTTTCCAGCACGTAGTGTCTTTTTGAAATTTACAAGGCACTTTTGACGATTGCAGAGACTCTTCTTTCTTAGTTTTTCTACAAAGCTCGAATGAAACGGTGAATCACTCACGTCTGTATCCCTTTTTCAAATTCCCTTTCAAATTGTATAAGATAATAATGATAACTTTAAGTGTTAAAAATGGACGGAAAATGGGGGAACTCTTACTTACTCTAGATCATATTAATTCATATAAATATCTACGACATCCGCTTTCTACGCGAGAACAAATATACAAGCATCAAAAGAATACTGATTAAAAACCTTTAATCTGAAGATTAAGAAGGCCCAAGGCTCGCCTTATTGGTCGGAAAAAGTTCTATTAATCCTTATTTTTCAAAAGAAGAATGTTTAGGGGAAGTGCTGTTTATTGATATTGGAATATTGAAGAGTATCGATACTTTGAGATGTCCAATAGATATCAATACACAAATGTTGAGTATCGATAATTTCAATACCTTTGACGAGAAAATAAAATCCTAAACTTTAAATTCGTTTTTGGTTCTTATTTTCATATTTCCTAGAACTAAATCTTCTTTTATCACATCAACGTTTAGACGAACGAATTCAAATAATTATATTCTGATAAATCGGGTTGCAAATGTGACGCCATGTCCTAATTTTGAGCTAAAAGAGAATTTGCCAACGTTCTGGTCCATGCTGTAAATTTATCTGCTCGAAAATGATGCTGATGAAACAATTATAATACTTTTGACGCTGTAATTCGCTGTGTTTGCGATGTTTGTGCAACAAAAGGGCGACTAATATTCAGAGAAAATGTAACTATTAGAAATGACTGTCTCAGTTTTGGTGTTCATGGATGTATAATTCGCGATTCACGGAATTTGCACGTGACCAGTCACCAACCAGAAATCTTTGGTAGACAAAGAAACACTTTCCATACCTGCCATTCTCATCTTTTTATCCCTTCTATGTTTTTGAAATAAAGGAAAACATCCATTCGTTGTTTATTTTTGCTCTGTTTTATATAGTTTTATTGATGAGAACATAAAAACTCCATTTATTGATCATTATTATTATATATTTGAGAAAAATGTAAGGATGCGTATTGTATTGTAAATATTGAGTATTGAAACAAAATGAATTGTATTGTATTGTATTGAAAAAAATATTTCAATATACAGCACTACTAAGGGGAGGCCCCCTAGAATATAAAAACTTTTCTCTACACCAGGTACGATCACTTCCCTCCGGTCAAAATAACACAATTTTAATCTTTTTTTCTTCAAAAAATAGTTTTTTGAATTATTTTTTTAATATTTTTTTTCAAGGGAACCCCCTAACAGGAATATATGTGACCTCTCTGTATAGGAGGGGCGACCCCTCCCCCGACTGTGAACAACTATTCGGCCCTCTAGGCTGGTGCAACCCCCCCCCCCCCCCCCCCCCCCCCCCCCCCCAGCGGGCGCTTCTTACACCGGATCCTTCCCTGTATCTTCTTATAGAATTTGAGATCCGAGTCATTGGAAGAAATAAATAATAATCGGTACAGTAAGTTATTATTCTTACACACCATTTGCTACTTGCGTGACAAATGGCCGTCCAAAGTCGGCACCGGTGTCCCATTGGTCTCGTCGGTTTATGTGTAGTCTTTTGTGTTTGATGTTTACATGTCGTGTGTCTCTTTTCCGTCTCGTGCTGTACTCGTCTTTTGTGTTTTTGCATCGGGTGTTTTGCTGTTTTGCTGTTGATACTGCAACGGGGTCTTGTTGGAGATCTCCTCCCTTCTTTCTGACTTAGAAGATAATGTCCATTCAAAAATTAGACGACTTATATTTGATAAAGAAACCTTTAAGGAAATGAAAAATCTTCGTCTCGTCTCGTCTCTCTCTCTCTCTCTCTCTCTCTCTCTCTCTCTCTCTCTCTGAGGATGATAAAATGAATACCGAAAATATATTTTTTTTGATTTTTGCTTAAATCGGTCATGTGAACTTATATATGGGCAGAAAATATAATGTCTGATCTAGAGGGCGCTACGATCTTTTTGTAAGAGTGGAAGGGGAAGTAATGAGCAATAATCGGAAATGTTTTTTTCTATCGATGATCGGAAGCCATCAAATTGTTACCTGCCTATTGAATATCGACAGCTATCGGGATTTGACACTTAAATTTAACATTAGAAAAGGAGAGTATTAATATGTTGCTTTACATTCTTTACCATAAAGTAGTTATGACACGGTTACTTGCGAAAATAAAATGATTTGAAAGATGAGGAATGGTAAGGTAAATCTGTCTTGCAGAATACTAAAATCGTAGAACATGCTAGATGGCATTTACAATGAACTTAGTATTTCAATTCGTTTCAGATAAGATAAAGGGCAACATACGTCTGATAATAACAACTTAGATTTTCATTATTATTGTCAAGGACATCTTATATTTGGCTATATAATGTGAAAAACTTTGAAATGCACGGCGTTACATGCTCGTCAATTTTAAATACACAGTTATCATTACCGATATTATTTTAGTGGAGATTTATTTTACTTTAATTTTTCAACTGAAATTCGTTTTTTAGTTCTTATGCGATGGTTAAGTTTTACTACCGATCATTGAGAATCGCCTGGAAAATTTCGTCGATCTGTAAGGTCGGCAATAACATGCACAATTCACATAGTGTCCTAAGGCTATAAGAAAAAAAAAGAATTTATGTAGGAAAGTATCTTTACGCCCACGCAAAAAACTGTAATAGTGAGAAAAAGAAATCGTAACCCGATCGTAATCGTGATCTATACAACATTTCAATAGCTTTTGTTTGTTTTCAATTATCGGTTTTCAAGTTGTTACTGTAACTTTCAAATACAATATACATGCAACAATAAACAAAAAGAGGATTGAAAACTGGGCCTATATTTCACAGACTAAGTTCTCAGCGCATCGTTTCTTAATTGACGAAGTATGCATCATCTGTTTTGCTATGGGTTTATTTATTTATTTATTTATTTATTTTAACAAATATTACGATGAATGTGAAAACAATTTATGATAAAAAGAATTAGAAAGAACGTGAGAAGAAATCGAACATCGGTCGCATGCAGACAAGTTACAACGGCACTTACATACATGTACATGTACGTCGCTTATTACGCCAGATCTCAAGCAATTCTGCAATATTGTCATGAAGTTTAATTATGATTCTCCAACGTAAAACTTTTTTCAATTATTATTATTCACCAGGTTTTCATGATAAAACATAAATGAGTACCGGACCTTCTTCTTTGTACACATAACGGTTACATTTGTAATATTAATTTATCAACATTATGACGTCGCGCGCGCGATAACAGTTTGACGTCACGCACGTCAACACATTTTCACATAAGCTTGTCATTTTCAAATCGCCATAACTTGAGATATAAGTAACACAAAAGATTAAATAAACATTCTTGTAATCGCAAGATATTAGGCTAAAAACTGTTGATTCAGAATTTTCGATTTGAGTATTCGACGTCGGCTATGTTTGATATTTTGGTTCATTTTTTATTTTCGTTAAGTTGAAAAGCATGTTACAATTATATTAAAACCATTGAAATTCAAAAGAATAAGAATCAATTTAAATAAGGAAATATTCACAAAAATTTTGGGTTTTAAGCTGTATATACTTCTTCTATGAATATGCCTTACATTGTTGCAAAACACCGCCAAATGAAAACGCCGCTAATTCCAAATCGAAATTTGAGGTTCTTTGTAAGAAATACTAGCTTTAAAAATTTTATGTGCTGAATAATTCATTTAATTTTTTAAACATCATGAAAACGCTCAAATCTTTCTGAATACAATGATACCCAGCATGAATAAATTCGTTGTCATATAACATAATAACACAAATTTGCATCGAATAATGTCAAATAAAATCACGTCATCGGTCAATGTGACCGGTACGGTGGAGAAAGGGTTAAGATAATTGCGACACGATCGTGACAAGAATAGACAAAAATGGCCATGTTTGCAGGAGGATTGCGCCACGAAAAAAAAATTAATTTCGAATTGGTATATCATTCTCCAAACAAACACATCTGCATATTTGGAATTATTTCGGCCGTAACTTTTGTACAATTTAAGTAGGAAAAAGGAATTACTCCATTAATTGTCCGATTGTTACCGATCATCGAAAGAACATTCCATGTCAGAGGTTTCTTTTCCGATCAAATATTATCCAAAATATACGATTCTACATTATTCAATTTTGTTCCCTGCATTTCAGATCGTGACTATGACTGACAACGGTGCATCCTCCATTCCTCCTCAGACTTTTGTTGAATGTGGTATCTGTAAAGGAAATGCCAACATTTCATGGTTTTGTAAAAATTGTCCGACTTCACTTTGCGACGCATGTGCAACTACCCACAGAGCGACCAAACAATACAAGTCTCACACTATTGTGGAACGGACTTATACCGTCCTTCGATTATTTGGACCAGCAAAGATAGCCGAACAATGTGAAGTCCATCCCGAGAAAGACATATCATCTTACTGTAACAAGTGTGACGCTCCTTGCTGTATATCCTGCTTAGTCCAAGACCATCAGCGCCATGAAATCTCCACCATAGAAGACAAATATCTGGATGCTGAAAAAACATTAAATGTTTACTACAAGCAGCTTGATACCGATGTCAGACCAAAGGTGGACGAAATGGAGGACCAGACCAAAGAAGATGTTAAAGAAGTCAATTTCAAGGTGGAAAAAGTCATAAATGACATAAATGAATTTCGCAAAGATTTCATTCAAAATTTTAATAGGTCATGCGATGATCTGATCACGGAAGTAAATCAAATATCAAAGAAAACAACCGAAGCGTTTAGGGGAATAGAAGAATCAAAGAAAATGATTGAATCATTAAAAAAAGAAATTGAAGAGAAAATTGAAAGGGGAAAATTAGACATCATAAAGTATCAACCTCCAAAACTCGAATCTCTTTTCCCAACATTAAAAAGGCGCAAAAAAGTTGATATGTCATTTGAACCTTCAATGAAAATGTTAGAGGTTATGAAAGAATCAGTTGGGGAAATTAAGTTCAAAGAAATTGAAAGAGAAGTAATGCTCAGATCCACAATCTTACGATCTATTCATGTACAAAAATTGCATTCCTTTGATAGTAAAATAGGAGTCACATCCATGACCACAGCAGGTAACAACATGGCCTGGGTTATGGATTATGATACTCCTACTATGTACCTGTATAACGATAAGGGTAAGGTAGTTAGGTCTGTGGCAGTGAAAGGTAGTGAGGGCATCAATGACTTGGCCATCACGCAGTCAGGGGAGATGATAGTTACATGTGAAGACAAGAAAGTGAGATGTGTATCAGTGAATAGTAAGGTATCTACAATGATAGACACGGCACCGTTTGGTTGTTTTGGTGTTTGTGTGACTGACAAACAAGAGATTGTAGTGTGTATGCATTGTCAGGGTGATAAGAACCACGTGGCTGTGTACTCATCTGATGGGCGTAGTAAGCTACGTGAGATACGGGGTAGGGACGGTCAGGGGGAACACCTTATTACTCATCCTTACCGTGTGGTACAGAATGGTCAGGATCTGTGTGTGGTGAATAGTGGTAGGAATGTGGTATGTGTGGATGAGGGAGATAATGTGAGATGGGTGTATGACGGTAAGCAGGCTGAGCTGGAGGAGACATTTAATCCACGTGGTATATGTGTAGATAAGTACAACAACCTGTTTGTTACTGATGGTAACAATCATTCTGTACATTATATAGATAGGGAGGGTGGACTGATACAGGTGATACTCACACAGGAACAAATAGCATTACGGTATCACTGGGGGATCTGTGTAGATGTGAATGGACATGTCTGGGTTGGGAATTCCTTAAAGAACGTTGTTATTGCGAAATATTTAAAATAAATTAGAAAAGATTTATGATACAGTATGAGTAGTGAGAGAAAGACATTTAATGTAATAAAGATAACAATGATTAGTGTATAGATAACGAAGACGCTTAGTCGATACAAATGACTGAAAAAAGTATAAAAAAATTGAATAGATTATTTTATGTTAATATAGATTAATGTATCAAATCTTCAAATATAACTGCATAAATTATATACTTTATTTCTAATTGATACATCTTGGATCCAAGTGATATTCGATTACCATATTCTTCTCTTTCATTTTATTTATCTCTTCTTTGACATTCAATGAAAAATATATCGTCCTACTGAAAAAAAAACTTTTTTTGATTATCTATGATAACAAATAAAATAGATTGGAAAGAGAAAAATTCCGATAAATGTTTTGTTTGATTATGAACTTACTTCGTAAAGACATTGTATCAGATATCTGAACAAAAGATTGATTACTTACGTAAAGATAAAAAAGTCCTTACAAGACATAACTTCAAATGTCAATAACATGAGGTTTACTGATTATACTTATTTGTAACAGAATATTAATTTTAAACAAGAAGAAATAAGATGTATAGATGTTGAAATACAACATATTGTAATGAAATAATTCTAGTATGACCTGTTATTTTGCATTAATCATTTAATTACTTGTAGACTATATTTTTGAAAGAACTGCAATATTAAATGTTTTTGTCTAACACTCTGATGTTTTAGAAATATATGATACTTTAACTAATACATCACTGGATATGTAGTATCGTACATTTAGAAAGATCTCCAACAATAACGTGATACAGTAACTACAGAAAACCAGAAGTCTCTGATGAGACTGAAGCTCTACCTGCTGTTTCGTTAAGTTCACTCAACTAAAGTGACACCCATTTCAAGATCCTGGGAACAGGGGATCACACAAAATGTGCACTTCTACACCACAGACGATTAAGTGAATAAACTCTGAATTGGTGTTCACAAGATAACATTATAAGACTTATATATGAGAAAATGGCCACACCCATTTTCAAATACCCTGGGGTCAGGGGCTCAAACAAAATATCAGGTACACAACCAGACCACAGACTTATGGTATTGCAAAAAGAATTATCTCTCTATTAAGTACACTTCATGAGAATAGGTGGTCACAAGAATACATAGACTTATATAGGAGAAATGACCACACCCCTTTCCAAGACCCTTGGGGTCAGAGTTTCAAACAAAATATCAGAAACATAAAAAGACCAGAGAGTGATTAAACTGCAGAAACATTATCTTTCTATCGATTATACTTTTTGAGAATTGGTGTTCACAAGATAACATAGACTTATATAGGAGAAAATGACCACACCCATTTTCCTACATGTAGACCCTGGGGGTCAGGGGCTCAAACAAGATATCAAGTGCACAACTATACATGTACCAGACACTGATTATGATGCAAAAGAAATTATCTCTCTATGTTTAATACTTTTCGAGAACTGGTGTTCACAAAATTACATACAATTGTATAGGAGAAAATGACCACACCTATTTCCGAAAACCCTTGGAGTCAGAGGCTCATACAAAAGATCAGGTTCACAACAAGACCACCGAGAGATTATATTGCGAAAAGAATTAATTCTCTGTCACTCTGAGAGCTAGTGTTCACAAGACTACATGGAGTTGAATTGGACAAAAAAACCACACCCATTTTTCAAGACCCTGGGGGTTAGATGCTCAAATAAAATAGCAGGTGCACAACAAGACCAGAGATGGATTGTATTGCAAAAAGAATTAACTCTCTATGAATTATACTTTCTGAGAATATGTGTTCACAAGATTACATAGGAAAAAATGGCCACACCCATTTTTGAAGACCCTGGGGTCAGAGGTTCAAACAAAAACAAATTAGATGGGTCAAACTAAATGCAAAAAGAATTAGGTTTCTATCATTTATGGTTTCAGAGGAGTTGCGATCACAAAAAAAATTGTTAACAGACAGACAGACAGACAAACGGACGCCAGATAACATGGTATCGCATAAGCTCGACTGGTCTTTGACCAGTAGAGCTAAAAAGACTTAAACAACAAGTTTATAACCTCAATAAATGAAAACTACAATGAGATAAAGAAGATCGTGACGACAATTTGAACAGCACTCACAATAGAGTACCAAATTGAGCATCGACGGACTCCTAGCAAGCTAAAGGTGGGACTAGGTGCCCAGGAGGAGTAAGCATCCCTTATTTACCAGAGTGTGAAAATTATTTTGTCTAAAAATGTACCGAAAGACATAGCAGGATGGGTGGAATATGATGCTACATGACACACGTTTTAGAAAGTTCATGAATTTTTGATAACAGAAATTTTCGAATGCGTTGAAGAAACGATCAACCGAAGTTGATAGAACTTGGCTAAATGTGCCCTCAGGGACCTCTGGTCCACTAGCAGTGACACTCACCAAGTGGTACAAATGTCAAATGTCTTCAAACTCAACAGCATAATTTAAGATAAAACATTTGAAACAAAATTATGAAGACCTTAATGTGACAGTTGAACAGAAAAACCAACTCCCATTATCCGGAAACCATCATTCCGAGTATATTTTACCTAATGATGACCTTGACCTGTCACTTCATGACCTCAGGATGAATATGCTGCTTTCCCTCGAGATATAAACATAGGTAATCACAGATTACGAAGCTCACCTCGTGACAGCAAAATTCAATTCAAACATATTTCTTAGTACATGTATATTGGCTTTTAAAGGCAAAACCACTCAAGCAGAAAAAGTAGGTCAAGGTCATTTTATGAAAGTTTGATCAAAGATACATCCAATATGCAAGTTTGGTACATGTAGCAGTTATACTTTGCTCAATATTGGCTTTATAGAGCAAAATCACTCAAGCGGAAAAAGTAGGTCAAGGTCATTTTATGAAAGATTGATCAAAGATACATCCAATATGCAAGTTTGGTACATGTATCACTCATACTTTGCTCAATATTGGCTTTTAAAGGCAAAATCACTCAAGCGGAAAAAGTAGGTCGAGGTCATTTTATGAAAGTTTGATCAAAGATACATCCAATATGCAAGTTTGGTACATGTAGCAGTTATACTTTGCTCAATATTGGCTTTATAGAGCAAAATCACTCAAGCGGAAAAAGTAGGTCAAGGTCATTTTATGAAAGATTGATCAAAGATACATCCAATATGCAAGTTTGGTACATGTATCACTCATACTTTGCTCAATATTGGCTTTTAAAGGCAAAATCACTCAAGCCGAAAAAGTAGGTCGAGGTCATTTTATGAAAGTTTGATCAAAGATACATCTAATATGCAAGTTTGGAATATCTAGCATTTATACTTTGCTCAATATTGGCTTTTAAAGGCAAAATCACTCAAGCGGAAAAAGTAGGTCAAGGTCATTTTATGAAAGTTTGATCAAAGATACATCAAATTTGCAAGTTTGGTACATGTAGCACCTATACTTTGCTCAATATTGGCTTTTAAAAGCGAAATTACTCAAGTGGAAAAAGTAGGTCAGATGCTGCATCCGATGCATAGGTCCATCTCGGCATCCAAAGATGAATCACTTGTGCAAGTTTGGTTACTGTAGCATCAGTACTTTGTCAGATACTGAGCTACCCCAAACTTCTTAACCAAGTCAGTCAAGCGGAAAATGTAGGTCAGATGCTGCATCTGATGCATGGGTTCACCTCAGCATCCAAAGATGAATCACTTGTGCAAGTTTGGTTACTGTAGCATCAGTACTTTGTCAGATACTGAGCTACCCCAAACTTCTTAACCAAGTCACTCAAGCGGAAAATGTAGGTCAGATGCTGCATCCGATGCATTGGTTCACCTCAGCATCCAAAGATGAATCACTTGTGCAAGTTTGGTTACTGTAGCATCAGTACTTTGTCAGATACTGAGCTACCCCAAACTTCTTAACCAAGTCACTCAAGCGGAAAATGTAGGTCAGATGCTGCATACGATGCATGGGTTCACCTCAGCATCCAAAGATGAATCACTTGTGTCAGTTTGGTTACTGTAGCATTAGTACTTTGTCAGATACTGAGCTACCCCAAACTTCTTAACCAAGTCACTCAAGCGGAAAATGTAGGTCAGATGCTGCATCTGATGCATGGGTTCACCTCAGCATCCAAAGATGAATCACTTGTGCCAGTTTGGTTACTGTAGCATTAGTACTTTGTCAGATACTGAACTACCCCAAACTTCTTAACCAAGTCACTCAAGCGGAAAATGTAGGTCAGATGCTGCATACGATGCATGGGTTCACCTCAGCATCCAAAGATGAATCACTTGTGCAAGTTTGGTTACTGTAGCATTAGTACTTTGTCAGATACTGAGCTACCCCAAACTTCTTAACCGGACGCGGACGCGGACGCGTGGGGTTATAGCATAAGCTCACTCAACTTCGTCGAGGTGAGCTAAAAAACTTGATGTGGATAGGTGACAATTGGTTCTTTATCTATCACATGGTAACCATTATCATAAGTGTACATTTCGTACGTGACCTTTGACCTATTGACCGCAAAATCAAAAAGCTCCTTCCCTTCTTTTAATAATTAGGTATATGTTCAAATTTGATTTCATTAGGTGAACAAGGTGATCTTGAAAAGATTACTTTAAGTGCATTTTTCCAAATTTGATTTAGACTGGTGAATTTGGTAAGTTATTATCTGTAAACCATAATTTTTCAATTTTTATCCTTGCAGTGACCTTGACCTTTGACGTAATGACCCAAAAATCAATCAATTCCATCCCCTCTTGACAAGTAAGGATATTTCCAAATTTGGTTTGGATAGGTGAAAGGGTTCTTGAGTTATCATCTGAAAACTGAAAGTTTGATGGAATTACAAACAAAGCGAACTCATAATGTCCTGTGTCATAACATGACGGAAAATGGGGGGGGGGGGTTACAATAAAACAAGGAATTTTTAATTTTAATTTTTTTATTTATTTGAGATTGCACCTCCAAATATTCATTGATAATGCAGTCTTCTTCAATTGCTGATTAACATACATATCGAAATGGTCTTTAATATCTCTTTCAGAACATTGAAAATTTACTTTTTTTAAATTAACCCGCATCAAATATGTTCCTGGAGTATTTATTGGATTTTTTGCTTGTTATAAGTAGCTAAACAACTAATAATTACTATATTACAAAAATATCTATATTGCACAAATAATGGATTTCTCCTGTCCCACATGGGGAAACAAACATTTTTAAATATTCATTTGCACCTTGTCTCTTGGATTCACATTTTCAGTATCTTTCACAAGCAAAGTCACATCTCACATGAGACATGCAAAATACGAAGCAAGATGTCGATTTTCAACGCACATGAAATTTGACACATTCAAAACTATATCGACTTTTCATACTGAGACTAAGTAAATTTATAAGTTTACTCAGAATTATTTACAAATTATAATGTCAAGAGTTTCTTCCCCTTTCAATTAGAAAGGGTTGTCACCCTTTTACCAATTATGTGTGTATTGATACTCACACTATCACAAATTACAATATCACAAGAGACTATGGTGAGCACAACCATTTTAAGTTGACCAATAAAGGTCAAAGTTCAGGCAATTTTAAACTACTAGAACATGCTAGAGTTCAAACACAGAGCTTTCAGTTGATCCCTAAAGGTCAAAGTTCAAGCAACTTAAAACTCCTATACTCAAACATGCTAGAGTTCAAACACAGAGCACTATCATACAACATTCAACAATTTTACATATTACACTCTCAGGAACGTATTTAACAGATGGAGCCTAGCACTAAATAAATGCCTTGTACAATGATCAAAACCTAATTTTGACAGAAAGTGAAAAAAATTAAACTTCAAAGCACACAATAGTTTTGACACTTTCTATGGATCGAAATACAATAAAGAGCTTGTTTTGAATATTGCAAGTTCGGAAGAAATCAGTGTAGATTTGAAAGGTCCCAGCATGCCATTGTGATTTGCCTATGACACGTTGGTCATTATCCATATTTGTCATTACAGGATATTTCCCATTTATAAACCAGATACTGGTATATTTCCTTAAAGAAAGGATACATTTTGCATGAAAATTCCAATTGAATTCGCTTTTTCGACGTATCCTTTTATCCTTGTTTGCATACCAACAGCGCATGAAACTGCGCTAACGGCACTCAGAAAGTATTTCAGGAAACCTATATTGTTGGTATGTTATACTTAGACGTTGAATTGTAGGCTTGAGAGTTTGTAATGCTTGCAATACAGCTAACAATTGAAATTTTTGTATGAGCAAATAATCTAATTTTGCAAGTAACAAGGATTTTCACTGGCTTAAAAGTTGAAGTTATTTTCCATAACCTGAAGAATATAAGCACACGCCCCCTTTTCTGGAACTACTTCCCAAATTAAGCAAAATGGCGGATCCCGTAAAATCGATCCACTGAATTTAACATCGAGATCGAAGTCTAAATATAAGATACACGTCATTTATACTAATTTCATCTTTATATTTACAACAATTATCGATTCTAGCAATAGGTAAACGATTAAATGAAATACTAACCACGAGATTTGTAGGTAAACATATTGCGCCGGTGCGATGATAGGTCACGCTGTTGAAAGATTGCATTTTAATCCAAATCTACCACTTTCAAACATGTTCCTGATTGTCAGATGCTTTGCCATCACATCCAGAGTCATTTTATATACTCATCGTTTAAAATATATCAAATGACTCGGGCTGAAATGTATGAAAACAAACGCCGGCGCCGTTCAACTACCAGCCTCCATTCTTGTATTTTCGGTTGTCGTAAGTAGCAACGAGGGAGATAATCCCTACGCAGGAACTTTGCATTTAGCATTTGCACGATTTTCCAAGATCTAATAAGATGCACAAGATGTACTATATAACTTGAAATTGATTATAAGGAATGTTTCTAAAACTCTTTTTGGTTATTGAAAGTAACCTCAAAAGCTGATGCACAAAAGATATAATTCGCGTGGCGTAGCGAATTTTACCGTTTGCGCATCGGCTTTTACATGTTATTTCCCATAACCAAAAAGAATTTTAGAAATATTATCTAAGTAGAAATAATATTTCAGCCTGCTTTGGTCGCCAACATATCTTGCAGAACTTATATAATGATACAAGTGACTGGTGGAGGAATAAAACAGGATGTCATGAAACCTTTGGCTTTCATGGCAATGCTATCTGATGTCTGCCATTGTAGAAAATACTAATGATCAGTATGCTGTATGACCGTCAGACTGTCTATAGAGAAATACCACCAAGCTCACTACAGATAGATAACTAGAGTATTATTTTACCATGAATTTAAGATTTGATTCTGCTGAGATATGGCACATGTAGCCAAGTTCGATCAACTCTTCAACGCATTGGAAAATTTCTGTTATCAAAATTTCTTGAAATTTCTAAAACGTGGGTCCTGTAGCATCACATCCCACTTATCCTGGTACGACTTTCGGTTATTTTTGTTTCTAATAGTTTTCACACTCTTTGGCATTATGAAATAGCTGAGATTTAGGATCACTGACGTACCCGAAACGTGCATGTCTGGTCCATGCTGAAAATTGATCTGTTCTTTAATGATGTTATTGAGTTCAAGACGTTTAACATTCAATCATTTTTATGTATACCTCAATTTGCTGTTTTAAATGAGTAAATAAGCTAAATTACATTACTAAACAATAATTTGTATCAAAACAAGTTATAGCGATTTAATCATATTAAAATTAAAAAACACACCCACTCCCTCAATTTTGGCAAAGAACCAGGAAGAAAAATAAAATAGTTGTAGTGTAGCTTAATAGACTTACTCAAGGAAACAGTTCAGAAATGAGCACGTCTAATGTAAAACGTCTTCAAATTCAATTGCATGATTTAAGAACAGATTAATTTGCAGAATGGACCAGACATGCACGTTTCGGGTAGTTAGCCCTCGTCAGTTATCAAAGCACAAAAAGACTGCAAAAACGCGTAAACTATGACTTTTAAATGGAACTAACTGCAAAGTCTTTTAAAATCATCCTCATTTAGATAATTGTGACACGATCGTGACAAGAATAGACAAAAATGTCTATGTTTGCAGGAGGAATGCGCCACAAAAAAAAAAGAATTGTTTTCTAATTGGTATATCATTCTCCAAACAACCACGTAAGCATATTTGGAATTATTTCGGCTGAAACTTTTGTAAAATTTAAGTAGGAAAAATAGCAATCCAAGGAATGCTTGTGTCGCCTGCGAAGCGGTTTGTTTATTATTCTAGAAAGTGGATCAAAATTATTGGAATCAGTAGAAAAGTCTTGTCAAATGAAATTCATTTGAAATATCAAACCTCTTTTAAATTACAAATTAAAAGATATAGTCATTCTCAAATTTTCAGAAAAGAGTGTCAATCATCTAGGTCAAGGTCACTACGTAAAAACTGGTAACAAAAAGGTCTCATCATAAGAAATATTAAACACCTATCACCAACCAATTAACAGATATATACAACCTTAATTTCTTAGAAAAGAAGGTCAAATAGCTAGGTCAAGGTCAAAAGGTAAAACATTACGGTATGTGTAGAATGGCATTGTTACAAGGAAAATACATGTGAAATATCAAAGCCCTATCACCTACCAATCAAAAGATATAGCCAATTTTACTTTTCTTGAAAAGTAGGTCAAATATCTAGGTCAAGAATACAAAGTCAAATATTATGGTCTGTGTAGAAAGGTCTTGTCACAAGGAATACAGATGTGAAATACCAAAGCCCTATCACTTACCAATCAAAAGATATATACAATCTTAATCTTTTTGAAAAGTTGGTCAAATATGTAGGTCAAGGTCAATAGGTCAAAAAATTATGGTAAGTGTAGAAAGGCGTTGTTACAGGGAATAAACATGTGAAATATCAAAGTCCTATCACTTACCAATCAAAAGATATAGCGAATCTTATCTTTTTTTTTCAAAAGGAGGTCAAATATCTAGGTCAAGGTCAAAAGGTCAAAATTATGGTATGTGTAGAAAGGTCTTGCCACAAGGATTGCATGTGTGAAATATCAAAGTCCTAACACTTACCAATCAAAAGATATATCCATTCTAAATTTTTTAGAAAAGTAGGTCAAATATGTAGGTCAAGGTCACTAGGTCAAAAATTATGGTATGTGTAGGAAGGTCTTGTCACAAGGAATACACATGTGAAATATCAAAGCCCTATCACTTACCAATCAAAAGTTATGTGACACCCAAAGTGTGACAGACAGACAGACGGACGGACTGACGGACGGACGGACAGACGGACAACGGACAAAGTTATCCCTAAGTGTCGCTATGCTTCGCAGGCGACACAAAAAGGAATTACTGCATTAATTTTCCGATTGTAATCGATCATCGATAGATTATGTCATCGCTTTTTCATATTTTATAATAATAAATTATTCAAACTATACGATTCTACATTATTCAAATGCGTTTGCTCCATTTCAGATAGTGACGATGAGTGACAGCGGTGCATCCTCCATCCCTCCTCAAACTTTTGTTGAGTGTGGCATCTGTAAAGGAAATGCCAACATTTCATGGTTTTGTAAGAACTGTCCAGCCTCAATTTGCGATGCATATGCAACTACCCACAGAACGACCAAACAATACAAGTCTCATACCATTGTCGAACGTACTTATACCGTCCTTAGATTATTTGGACCAGCAAAGATAGCCGAACAATGTGAAGTCCATCCTGAAAAAGATATATCATCTTATTGTAACGAGTGTGACGTTCCTTGCTGCATATCCTGCCTGGTCCAAAACCATCAGCTACATAAAATCTCCACCATAGAAGACAAATACCTGGATGCTGAAAAAAGATTGAATGTTTACTACAAGCAGCTTGATACGGATGTCAGAGCAACGGTGGACAAAATGGAGGACCAAGCCAAAGCAGATGTGAAAGAAGACACGTTGACAGCGGAAAAAGTCATAAATGACATAAATGAATATCGCAAAGATTTCATTCAAAGTTTTAATAGGTCATGTGATGATCTCATCACTGAAGTAAATCAGATATCAAAGAAAACCACTAAAGCGTTTGGTGAAATAGAAAAATCAAAGAAAATGATTGAATCATTAAAAAAAGAAATTGAAGAGAAAATTGAAAGGGGGAAATTAGACATCATAAAGTATCAACCTCCTAAACTCGAATCTCTTATCCCAACAATAAAAGGGCACAAACAAGTTGATATATCATTTGAACCTTCAATGAAAATGTTAGAGGTTATGAAAGAATCAGTTGGGAAAATTAAGTTCAAAGAAATTGAAAGAGAAGAAATGGACAGATCGAAAATGTTGAGATCTGTTCATGTACAAAAATTGCATTCTTTTGATAGTAAAATAGGAGTCACATCCCTGACCGCAGCAGGTAACAACATGGCTTGGGTTATGGATTTTAGAAGTCCTACCATGTATCTGTATAACGATAAGGGTACGGTAGTTAGGTCTGTGCCAGTGGGAGGTGGTAAGGGCATCAATGACATGGCCATCACACAGTCAGGGGAGATGATAGTTACATGTGAAGACAAGAAAGTGAGGTGTGTATCAGTGAATGGTAAGGTTTCTACAATGATAGACACGGCGCCGTTTGGTTGTTGTGGTGTCTGTGTGACTGGCAAACAAGAGATTGTAGTGTGTATGAGAGGTCAGGGTGATAATAACCATGTGGCTGTGTACTCACCTGATGCACGTAGTAAGCTACGTGGAATACGGGGTAGGGACGGTCAGGGGAAACACTTTATTACTCATCCTTACAGTGTAATTCAGAATGGTCAGGAACCTGTGTGGTGAATCGAATTACGAATGTGGTATGTGTTGATGAGAGAGATAATGTGAGATGGGTGTATGACGGTAAGCAGGCTAAGCCGGAGGGGTCATTTGGTCCATTTTTTATATGTGTAGATAAGTACAACAACTTGTTGGTTACTGATGGTATAAATCACTGTGTTCATTACATAGATAGGGAGGGTGGGCTGATACAGGTGATACAGGTTACATGGGAACAAATAGGATTACTGTCTCACTGGGGGATCTGTGTAGATGATGTGACTGGACATGTCTGGGTTGGGAATAACTTAAACAAAAAAGTTGTTATCGCAAAATATTTAAAATAAATTAGAAAAGATTTATGATACAGTATGAGTAGTGAGAGAAAGACATTCAATGTAATAAAGATAACAATGATTAGTGTATAGATAACGAAGACGCTTAGTCGATACAAATGACTGAAAAAAGTATTTAAAAACTTGAATAAATTATTTTATGTACATATAGATTAATGTATCAAATCTTCAAATATAACTGCATAAATTATATACTTTATTTCTAATTGATATATCTTGGATCCAAGTGATATTCGATAACCATATTCTTCTTCTTTCATTTTATTTATCTCTTCTTGGACATTCAATGAAAAATATATCGTCCTACTGAAAAAAAAACTTTTTTTGATTATCTATGATAACAAATAAAATAGCTTGGAAAGAGAAAAATTCCGATAAATGTTTTGTTTGATTATGAACTTACTTCGTAAAGACATTGTATCGGATATCTGAACAAAAGATTGATTACTTACGTAAAGATAAAAAAGTCTTTACAAGACATAACTTCAAATGTAATAACATGAGGTTTACTGATTATACTTATTTGTAACAGAATAATAATTTTAAAAAAGAGTGAATAGGATGTATAGATGTTGAAATACAACATATTGTAATGAAATAATTCTAGTATGACCTGTTATTTTGCATTAATCATTTAATTACTTGTAGAATATATTTTTGAAAGAACTGCAATATTAAATGTTTTTGTCTATCACTCTGATGTTTTAGAAATATATGATACTTTAACTGATACATCACTGGATATGTGGTATCGTACATTTAGAAAGATCTCCAACAAGAACGTACTACAGTAACTACAGAAAACCAGAAGTCTCTGATGAGACTGAAGCTCTACCTGCTGTTTCGTTAAGTTCACTCAACTAAAGTGACACCCATTTCAAGATCCTGGGAACAGGGGATCACACAAAATGTGCACTTCTACACCACAGACGATTAAGTGAATAAACTCTGAATTGGTGTTCACAAGATAACATTATAAGACTTATATATGAGAAAATGGCCACACCCATTTTCAAATACCCTGGGGTCAGGGGCATAAACAAAATATCAGGTACACAACTAGACCACAGACTCATGGTAATGCAAAAAGAATTATCTCTCTATTAAGTACACTTCATGAGAATAGGTGGTCACAAGAATACAGAGACTTATATAGGAGAAATGACAACACCCCTTTCCAAGACCCTTGGAGTCAGAGTTTCAAACAAAATATCAGAAACATAAAAAGACCAGAGAGTGATTATACTGCAAAAAGAATTATCTTTCTATCGATTATACTTTTTGAGAATTGGTGTTCACAAGATAACATAGACTTATATAGGAGAAATGACCACACCCATTTTCCTACATGTAGACCCTGGGGGTCAGGGGCTCAAACAACATATCAAGTGCACAACTATACATGTACCAGACACTGATTAAAATGCAAAAGGAATTATCTCTCTATGATTAATACTTCTCGAGAACTGGTGTTCACAAGATTACATACAATTGTATAGGAGAAAATGAACACACCCATTTCCGAAAACCCTGGGAGTCAGAGGCTCATACAAAAGATCAGGTTCACAACAAGACCACCGAGAGATTATATTGCGAAAAGAACTAACTCTCTGTCACTTTCTGAGAACTAGTGTTCACAAGACTACATGGAGTTGAATTGGACAAAATAACCACACCCATTTTTCAAGACCCTGGGGGTTAGAGGCTAAAAAAATAGCAGGTGCACAACAAGACCAGAGATGGATTGTATTGCAAAAAGAATTAACTCTCTATGAATTATACTCTCTGAGAATATGTGTTCACAAATGAGTTAAAGAAGATCCTGACGATAATCTCAATAGCACTCACAATAGAGCACAAAATTAAGCATCGACGGACCCCTAGCAAGCTAGAGGTGGGACCAGGTGCCCGGGAGGAGTAAGCATCCCCTGTTGGCTAGCCGCACCCGCCGTCGATGTTTAAGACCAAAAATTGAAACAATATCTATAACTCATGCACAGTCTGACGTTATGTCTATATAGAAAGTGCCATGGCGACAATGTCAGGGAAATATATTCAAAAGACTTACTGTCAAGATTACATAGAGTTATACAGGAAAAAATGACCACACCCATTTTTGAAGACCCTGGGGGTCAGAGGCTCAAACAAAAACAAATTAGATGGGTCAAACTAAATGCAAAAAGAATTATGTTTCTATCATTTATGGTTTCAGAGGAGTTGCTATCACAAAATAAATTGTTAACAGACAGACAGACAGACAAACGGACCGACGAACGCCAGATAACATGGTATCGCATAATCTAGACTGGTCTTTGACCAGTAGAGCTAAAAAGATTTAAACAACAAGTTTATAACCTCAATAAATGAAAACTACAATGAGATAAAGAAGATCGTGACGACAATTTGAACAGCACTCACAATAGAGTACCAAATTGAGCATCGACGGACTCCTAGCAAGCTAGAGGTGGGACCAGGTGCCCAGGAGGAGTAAGCATTCCTTATTTACCAGAGTGTGAAAATTATTTTGTCTAAAAATGTACCGAAAGACATAACATGATGGGTGGAATATGATGCTACATGACACACGTTTAAGAAATTTCATGAATTTTTGATAACAGAAATTTTCGAATTCGTTGAAGAAACGATCAACCGAAGTTGATAGAACTTGGCTAAATGTGCCCTCAGGGACTTCTGGTCCACTAGCAGTGACACTCACCAAGTGGTACAAATGTCTTCAAACTCAACAACATAATTTAAGATAAAAAATTTGAAACAAAATTATGAAGACCTTAATGTGACAGTTGAACAGAAAAACCAACTCCCATTATCCGGAAACCATCATTCCGAGTATATTTTACCTAATGATGACCTTGACCTGTCAATGCATGACCTCAGGATGAATTTGCTGCTTTCCCTCGAGATATAAAAAACTTGATGTGGATAGGTGACAATTGGGTCTTTATCTATCACATGGTAACCATTATCATAAGTGTACATTTCGTACGTGACCTTTGACCTACTGACTGCAAAATCAAAAAGCTCCTTCCCTTCTTTTAATATATAGGTAAATGTTCAAATTTGATTTCAATAGGTGAACAAGGTTATGGATTTAAGATCTTGAAACAATTACTTTAAGTGCATTTTTCCAAATTTGATTTAGACTGGTGAATTTGGGAAGTTATTATCTGTAAACCATTATTTTTCAATTTTTATCCTTGCAGTGACCTTGACCTTTGACGTAATGACCCAAAAATCAATCAATTCCATCCCCTCTTGACAAGTAAGAATATTTCCAAATTTGGTTTGGATAGGTGAAAGGGTTCTTGAGTTATCATCTGAAAACTGAAAGTTTGATGGAATTACAAACAAAGCGAACTCGTCAGGACCTTCTTTAACTCATAATGTCCTGTGTCATAACATGACGGAAAATGGAGGGGGGTACAATAAAACAAAAAAAATTTAATTGATTTTTTTTTTTGAGATTGCACCTCCAAATATTCATAGACAATGCAGTCTTCTTCAATTGCTGATTAACATACATATCGAAATGGTCTTTAATATCTCTTTCAGAACATTGAATATTTCCTTTTTTTAAAATTAACCCGCATCAAATATGTTCCTGGAGTATTTATTGGATTTTTTGCTTGTTATAAGTAGCTAAACAACTAATAACTACTATATTACAAAAATATTTATATTGCACAAATAATGGATTTCTCCTGTCCCACATGGGGAAACAAACATTTTTAAATATTCATTTGCACCTTGTCTCTTGGATTCACATTTTCAGTATCTTTCACAAGCAAAGTCACATCTCACATGAGACATACAAAATATGAAGCAAGATGTCGATTTTCAACGCATATGGAATTTGACACATTCAAAACTATATCGACTTTTCATACTGAGACTAAGTAAATTTATCAGTTTACACAGAATTATTTACAAATTATAATGTCAAGAGTTTCTTCCCCTTTCTATTAGAAAGGGTTGTCTCCCTTTTACCAATTATGTGTGTATTGACACACACACTATCACAAATTACAATATCACAAGAGACAATGGTGAGCACAACCATTTTAAGTTGACCAATAAAGGTCAAAGTTCAGGTAATTTTACACTTCCATACTAGAACATGCTAGAGTTCAAACACGGAGCTTTCAGTTGACCTCTAAAGGTCAAAGTTCAAGCAACTTTAAACTCTCATACTCAAACATGCTAGAGTTCAAACACGGAGCACTATTATACAACATTTAACAATTTTACATATTACAATCTCACAAACGTAATTAACAGATGGAGCTTAGCACTAAATAAATGCCTTGTACAAGGATCAAAACCTAATTTTGACAGAAAGTGAAAAATTAAACTTCAACGCAAGCGATAGTTTTGACGCTTTCTATGGATCGAAATACAATCAACAAGAGCTTCTTTTGAATTCTGCAAGTTCGGAAGAAATCAGCGTAGATTTAAGAGGTCCCAGCATGCCATTGTGATTTGCCTGTGACACATTGCGTAGCTGGTTTAGTGCTGACATTAGTTTAGCATTGGCAGTGTCTAATGTCTGTATCCTTCGTTCCTGGGCCTCGATGACTTTCTGTTTCTGATAAACGATGTTTTGCATCTCTTCTTGATCATGACGGAGCTCATCCTCTACATTCATCAACCTATAAATAGATATGTCAATATCAGAAACAAAACACATTTGTCAAAATTCAGTTTTATATCATTATAGAAAAATCTCTAAACATACCTGAACACCATAAAGGATGCAAAACAATTTTAATAAGAAGTTAACGTACACATATTTCTCAAAAGTAAAAAGAAGTGACTTAAAAATAGAATAGTGACTGTACTGTCACACAAAGATCATCTGTTTATTGAAAGCGGAGATTTATTCTCAGTTTTTGGAAGATCACTTAACTATTCTCAGGGGTTCATTTTCTTTATATCTATGAATCTTTTTTTAATTAGCTTTATTTTACTTTCAAAGTCTGTGAGTGCTGTTTAGAAAGACTGTAAATCAGTTAATATCATACATGAAGATGGACTGAACAAAGTGGTTTTGAAAAGTGATATATACATCAATGTTTTATGTCATTATGTCAGAATAAGACAGATGTAAAGAAAAAAAGTTAATACTGTGTTACATTCAATAGAAAAACTGTTTCAATGTAACAATTCACTGTAAAACAGCTTTCTGATTCACTGAAGAACTACACGTTAAAGATGTAAGAGAAACACACCTTAAAATGAATAGAAAATTTACATAAACTTCAACTGACTTAATTTTATTAGTTCTATTCTATTCTATTCTATAAATCCATGTTTTTAAACCAAGGTTTAAAATACGCATATTTCTTTTTTTTTTCTCTTCTGACTCAAAACTTCTTACTTCAAATTTTAAACCTTTTAAAAGCGGAAAAAATAAACCTCAATGCTAGTAGCAAGACAAATAAACAAAACATCAATCATGCCAGTTCAATAATTAAAGCAAGCAACGAGCAGTTGAGATCAGTATGCCATTGATTAAACTCAAAACAGTATGAAATATATATGTGAAGAGGTAAAATAAACAACCAGGCATTCAAAGGATCTTGATCAAGCAACAAAACTGGTTTGATTTCACATTCCACAAAGCACAAATCAAGAAGTTAAAATGAAAAATCAAGAGGTGGACTTTCATGCTGTTAAATAAGGCAAAGTCAAAAATCATCAAAATTAGTTACCACAACTAACTAGGGGCCGACACCATTTAAATCTGACAAAGTATCGTCAAGCTCAGGCGACTGGGGCACCATGGTAACCAATGAGCCGCCGGCTTGTGGCACTACGACAACCAACCTTTGAATTATATTTTTCATCTGGTCGTCTTTTTCCGCCTGCTGACGTCGCATTCGTTCCTCGCTTTCTTCAAGTCGGTTGTGCCAGTCCTCCATTAGCATTTTGGTGCCACTCTCATGCTCGTTCAGTTTTTTCTCGGCATTTTGTAGTCGTTCTTGAGCTTCCTGTAGTTGCTTTTTCAGCACTTCAACTTCTTGCTCGTACTGTCATTGATAGAAATCAATTTTTAACTTTACTTTGTAGCAAGGAAACAAAGACGCATAAATGAAAAGATTCTGTATTCCTTCCAAATGGAAGCATGAACATAATTTCATGCATAGAATATTTCCTAAATTTCAAAACGTACTAAGTATGCACGACATATTAAAATTTTCAAATACAAAATCCCATTAATTTTTCTTGAAATCATAAGCTAAAAGTAACGAGTCTTTTTGGAACATAGAGTTATTTCCCATTTGAAATGGTACTGTATATGACATAACACCACAATCCATACATCATTTTTAAAAATAGTACCGTCATTTCCCAAAAGTGATGACATCAAAATTAGTATATATCAGATACTGTCTCAAACAGGATGCAACTCTAGTCTTAGAAACTTCAGAATAAAAGTCGGCATTCTTTTTCAAACAAATATCCATGTATATTATGATATCCTTCACCAGAATGGCCAAACTTTTATAAAATCTAGAGTTTAGTCAAATAATCCAAATCATACTGACCTCCTGCTTTGTTTTCTCTTGCTCCATAATTTTCCTTTGTACAGATCGGATTCCCATATGAACAGCATTCTGTTGCGACAAACGTCGATGGGGGCTGTCCTCGGGGGTCACCTGACCATGACTTGCCGAATGAGACATACCAACATTAGCGTTAACATTCACAGCTTGATCACCTTTAGCTATCAAAGAATCGGTAGCAGTCCTTCGTAAACCTTCATACGGTGAATTATTGCGTAGGTATAAGAAATCCATACTTCCAGTATGACTTAGTTCCATGGGTCGCGTAGAGCCACTGCTGTTATAAAATGTCTGATTACTTGACTGGGTGCTGAAGTTACTATTATGAAAATCCTCGAACACTTCCAAGGGACATGAGCTGTGAAGGTCAAATTTCCCCGAATCACTGCCGTTATTGCTTTTAGAATAAGATGAAGAAAAACGTAAATGATCCTGGTCTAACGATTCACGACTACTTGAACTGGATAACTTTGGTGCTAAATTGCATAGATAATCGGGAGACTGCGGTGAAAGATCCGTCTTCATGGGACTTTGAATTCGAAGTGTATCGTCCTCACTGCTTGCTGAACCAGAAGTAAGGTTTGCAGATTTTTGCGGAGTGACGTAAGAGTCCTGACTAGATAATTTGAAGCTCATTTTATGTCTGTACATTGGATTTGAAAATGATAATGGCTGAAGACTAGATTGTGTGGATGGGGATTTGTTAAGGTCACGTGAGAGTTCCAATCTATTAGACGTGGACTCGACAGGGGAGCTTGACTGACTGTACCCATACGACTGATAGCCAGAAGACGCTACGGTAGAAATCTGGCTGATCGATATTTGGCTGCCATTTATATTTTGTTCCAGTTCCATTGAGGAATTTTGTGGGTCATCATCAATGAAAGAAATCAGATCTATATAATCGCCATGATTACCCTCTGCTGCGTTCACAATTTCAGACCACGATTGGTTCACACTTTGTTCGTTATCCATAGTGTTTGAACTGGCGGACACATTTGAGACTTCCGAATCGCAGCGAGATGTTAACACATGACTTGAGACAAGTTCCTCCGAATTCATCGTACCTGACAAACTTCGAACACTTTCTGAATCGGAACTTCCTTGCTTGGCATTACGTGCCCCTAACACAGGTATATCCTCCTCACCACAATGTCTTAACATGTCACGGAGAATTTCCGTGGGGGACGTTCCAGCGGGAGTCACAACATTGTCATATATCTGGGACTTCCTCTTAGATGGTAATGTCTTACCAACTTCTGGATCCTCAATAGCAGTTGTGATTTCTTGAAGAATATCAGGCAATTTTCCAAGCTTTTGTAAAGTGTCCTGAAAATCAATTCAAAAGTATGTATACTTTTCCTAACAAACACTGAGAGTTAAATTTTCATTTTTAATCTACAAGCCAAAATTCTACCCTCGAAATCATTTTTCTAAAATTTTACCAAATTCTTCAGGACATTCTCAGATTCTTACTTATACATAACTGGATTTTTATCGATTTCAAGTGTATGTTATTTATTTTTTCAAATCAGCTTCACTTTAGCATTTCATAAAAGCATTTATACATGTGAAATTTGTACGAGTACCTCTGGTATCACAACAATGATATGAAATTTCTCGAGTTTTCATTTTGGAAATCTTTTTTACCATATTTTCTTTTCCCCTATTTCCAAGATATATTGTAATGCATTTATATACATATGCTATTCTAATCTTTAGTTAACATTATATAAACCTTCTCAAGATTGCTAAGGTATAAACCTTTTGAACGTACAAAACACAACTCTATACTACTTCCACCAAATTCAAATGATCGAACATTAAGGTGGGGGATGTATGTACCTGATTTGCCTTCTCCAGGTTTTCAATGAGTAGAGTATGAAGAAGAGATAATTCCTTGCCAAGATCTATGTACCCGTCGTACTCCAAGAACTGGTTGGAACCTTCCGTACTCTGTACAAATTACAAATAGAAATCAATTATAGAGGTTTGAATTATCAATCATGACCATGTTATATCTGTTAAAATTTTCACACAAAGAATGTGTTTCTTTACAAATACAAATCGATTTGATACGTGTATCATTTATGGATAAAAAAAATTTGATATAAGAAATTGAGTCTGGGACACATATCAATAAATGAGCAAAACTTCTTCAAATGCACATTGAGCAATTAAGTACATGTGAACTTACAGAGATCTGGTCTAGAAACGCCCGTAAACTACCGTTATGACGTTCAATAAAATCATTCATGAATATCATGAAATCTTCTTTTCCACCGAATCTGAAAATCGATTGAAAGGAACGTAAAATATGCATCAACTGACAATTTAATTACAGAGTTACTTCTCATTGTTTGGGTTCCATGATACATTAAAACTCTGGAGAAATTTTACTATGTCAAATATTTTATTCGATTTCTAAAGATGAGATAACTCTGGATTCTGAAAAGACTATGTTCAAAATAGAAGTTAAAATTGTTGAATCATTTGAAACACATTTCCTATTCAAATATCCTTTTATGTATTAATTACGAGGATTATAATCAATGGCCTGTAATACATTGCCAGGGTTGCGTTCAATAAGCTGGAGGCTAGGTAGCGCTAGGTAGAAATATCTAGCAGAACGGGCTGCTAGGTTAGCCGCTAGCTAGCGCTAGCTAGCGTTAAAATTCAATGCTAAATCGTAAGATCCAAAATGGTGGACAAATGAACACGTAAAGATGAAAACTGTGTATTTCTAGCAATATATCGCGTGTTGGTAGTTTAAAATCGGATTTTAAAATCCGTTTTGGGTTTTTACTTTCCATCGCAACCTCGAGAAAGGCCAAGGACGATCAGCGAAGACCATCACCATCAATATTCGTAAGTCGTAGGACCTTTGTTAATGCTATCTAGCAAATGATTGGCATATTTTTGAGTATCCGTGTGTCAAATTTGTTATGTCCATCTAGCATTGGTATTAGAACAACAAAACCGCCAAACCTCCCGACTTATCGTCTGCTAGTCGTCCAGTGGCAGTGCAGTTGCAAGATAAAGATGGCTGATGACAATATTGACATATGCAGGTTAGGCCCTTCAGGCCAGGTCGTTATACTCCTTGGCAAAGAGGAGTATAATACAGTTTCTGCAGGTAACTGTCAGTGTTTACGGATGAAACCACAATCCTCTATAGATACTGGTGTCAAAGCAGTAACCGAATGATTTTGAAGGTTTATTCAGGATAACTGGAGACATGAAACTTGGCACAAATAATGTTTGGCATACTGTATGTCTCGAATGTTTATTTGCTTAAAATAAAGGGGGTAAAAATATCCTTAAAGAAATAAGCCTTTTTTCACGTAACTGCATGATTAGTGTTTTGTGGACGGCAAGTACTGACGTCGACGTACATTACGTCACAGTTAAAAAGTGATTGTCCTTTACGTCATATTGCGGGAAAAGTACTCGTTTTGCCGTCCAAAACAACTGGACCGCAGTTATGTGAAAGGGCTTATTGATTTTTATAAAGTGTGCAGCATTATAATATGTTCATAGTGATTTAATTTACATAATGTTATTGTTGAAAAATTGCAAAAATATTTCGGAATGGTCTGCTCGACAAGAAACATAAATCATAAAAAAAGTGTTGGTATATTTCAGAATTTTCGTAAGCACTGAATTTTTTCTTTTTTGGATAATATTCTATTGAATCATATTTTAATGCATGTGAGATTCGTGTATTTTATAAAGTATTAATTTTGAATTTAGCTTATCTACAAGAATTTATTTTAAATTTAGATTATCTACAAGAATTTATAAGCCTATTTTAATTTTTATAAATGTTTTTCAAAATAAAATAAAAATGACCTAATTTTTAACTCTACTCGGCTAGGTTAAAGACCAGTCGAACTTCTGCGATTACCCTGTGTGCGGCATCCAGCTTCTACTGTCTGTCTTTTGTCTGTCTGTCAGTGTGTGTCTGAGCTCATACCTCCTAAACCTTAATTCATACAAATATTCGTTAGGATAGATCCTTTTGGACAAAGGTTACTTAATTAGTAACTTTAAGGTTAATCATCAAAGGTCAATGTCATTTCCAGGCTGAGAATACTAGCTTTTGTTGCAATTTGCAATAAGAAATTATTGTTTACTGAAAATCAGCATTTTGTCTGAATGGTCTGAAAGTTTGTACACTGATGGAAAAATGCATGATCTTTTACAATAATATGCTACAGATTTTTAGAATTTTTTTTTATTGCTTTGATGGGAAATTACGTACTGAAAGGGGATATGTAATGGGGTGGATTACACATAGCTTCAGGTGAATATAATAAAGGCTGCCTATGTGAATGTTGTTATAGATCCCTCATTGTTGTTATTAGGATATTCATTCCAGGACAATAAACAATGGTCAAGGTAATTTCCAGGCAAAAATAGTTGTGTTTATTTTGTAATAAATGATTAAAATATTCATTAAAAATCAGGGTCTTTGAAAATTGGTACCGGTATGTCCCTTTGATAAATTAATATTAATAAACAACCAGGAGAGATTCAGTCTCATTCAATACTTCTAGTATAGATTGTCTTCGTCTTAACTTTTGACATAAGCTACAATCATTACTTTAAAATTATAGCTGCAGGCAAGGATACTATAAACAGTTTGCCTGGCTTGTTGTCTATTTTTATAGTATCATGTAGATTAAATGTAGAAATTTCCCATTTCAGATGCATCAGTGATTAACATGATTTATGAGGTCTTGGCAAATGGTGGAGAAATTGAGGGCTATTTCAATGGACCTTGTGTCACAAGTAGGAGCATTCAAAAACTGCTGAATAATGCTAATTAAGTGAAGTTTACAGCAATTAAGTAATTAGGGCTCTGTCAAATCACTTGAACTTGTTTGCAATGATTTTTACCTCAATTTGTAATGACAGAGATAGCCAACTCTCTTATTTAGCCAACTCTCTTATTTTAGATGTGTGTTCCTTACAAGAAAGACCTTTATAATCTGATGGTACCAAAATTATTGATGGTTTCAGAATTTTATGGCCTATAGTGCGGATATATCAAAAACTGTAGCAATGAGCTTAGATCACCTTGAAAATTGAGAGCAATGCCTATATATATAATAGCTCCTTGTGTCGTAATCCATAGTTTAATTGTTCTGCCTAGGACAATATTTTTCAATCCTGAATAAATTCATTTGCAAATATTTCCATTGCAGACGAGCCCCTAGCGGTAGCTATGTGATATCCTATAATTTTGGTTGCCTATTATGACGTCACCTTTCAAATGTGAACGTAGGGATAATTTACCAAAGTTCTGATACTTTTGATATCATTACATTCGATAGGCTCATAATTAATGTCAAATTGGGTATCTGATATTCAGTACAAATGGAAAAAAAAGTAATGACTGTCTTACTTGGGTGTTCATGGTACTAGTGTAATTCTAGTTTTTTCGAAATTTGCATGTGACAAACCACAGGTATACTACCATGAATACCCATAGTAAGTCAATCATTTCTTAAGAGGCCTTGTTTAGCCTACACTTTGAAGACTGCAATAATTTTTGGCCAGATTACAAAGCAATTCCGGTCTATAGATTGACGATGTCCGTCCGTCTGTCTGTCTGCCGTCAATATTTTGGCTAAAGTTTCTAGTTGAGGCAAAATCTAAGGAAATATATGCAGTAGAAAGTTTATATTATACATTAAGCTTGCCCATCACAAGACCTTTCAATTTATGCCGTAACATTTGACCTAGTGACCTTGACCTTGGACTTTGACCTAGTTAAAGATTTCGGTTAAAGTTCCTGGTTTAAGCAAAATCTATGGAACTGTAGTATGCAGTAGAAACATTATATTATACATGTAGGTTGCCTCTGACAAAATCTTTCAATTTATGCCATATTACATGACCTATTGACCTTGACCTAGTTAGTGACAAAAACTTACTCTGCAATCCGGCCATACCGTCTTTAGCGGTGTTTTATTATTACCATACTATAATTTAGTATTAAACTTTACACATTAATGAAATTTGTATTTTAACAATTTATTACAGTATTTTCCACAGACTGGAAATCAAAAGATAATGAAGGTACGTAAGACTAAAAAGGTTTGTTTTGTCAGAATTTTTTATAAGAACTCTGAAGTACATTGTAGTTCCAACCCAACTCTTTATGGTCACGCAGTATTTTAAAATTGCATTAATTTGTAAAGTATTTGGTTAATTTGAGACTTTTATTGTGTTTCCTGCATAGCATAGCGACACTTGGATGTCACACCCTATAAAAGTAACACATGCATTCATTGGAATGATTTTTTTTCCAATATTTTAAGTCTTTAGGACTTTGCTGGCTTGCAACTGCATTAGTTATTGTAGTATCTGTTTGTCAGGAAAACCTTGAACTTTAGTTGTAAATTTCTTGAAGTGATAAGGTTTTCATATTATGTAAATATGTGTGTTTTATGTTATCCATTGGTACAAAAAATATGCATGGGCTTGACCAACCTTGATTGCACATTCAGCCTAGAGGGTGCATTTTTGATTGGATTATAATTTACCTGAGTCAGACTTTACACACTGATATCTTATAACAAGAGAAAGAACGCTATTGATTTTCAAGGCCATAGGTGACCACCGATTCCGGCCTTGAACATTGTATTTTCAATGCATATGCATGAGAATTGTCACAAGATCGCAAATATGAGCACGACTACTCAGGTTACTCAGGTCAAAGATCAACGGCACAGATTGGAAAAGGTCAAAATCCTTGTTTACAGCCAGAGAATGCAGTTTTGATAGGATCTCAACCAAACTTCACACACTGATAGCTTATGACAAGAAGAAGAGCCCTATTGATATTCAAGGTCAAAAGTCAAATGCCAATGTCACAGATTGAAAAAGTTAAAAATCCTTGTATACAAGTTAGAAGGTGCAGTTTTGATTTGAGCTTCATCAAACTTCAGACACTAATTGCTTATGAAAAGAGGAAGAACACTACATGTATGGATTTTCAAGGTCAAAGGCCAAGGTCACAGACTAGAAATGGTGAAAATCCTTGTTCAACCTAGAGGGTGCAGTCTTCATTGGATCTAAAATGAACTTAATACACTTATGACTTGAGGATGAACGTTGTTGATTTTCCTTGTATACAGCTTAGAAGGCACATTGATTTTCTTGCAGTGTGAGGGGATGCTACACTTTTGGTTGCCTAAGCTTTATTATTATTTACTTTGTCCTTCAGTAAAGATACAATGATGATGATACTGACATTATTATGTACATAGAATGAGTTTTTATTAATTCTTCAATTACAGTGTTTCCATATCATCTAGAGGAACCACAGAATGGTACGAATAAAAAGAAATAAGCTCATTAATGTTAATATAAACAATACAGAGTACATGTATACAAGTCATGTTGAATACATGTATGACCAGTATCTCTTACTTTTCTGTGTAAATCTATGAATGCCATTAAATGTTTTTATTATGCCAGCCCCCAGTCATTTGACCAAGGGGGCATATAGCGATTGGTACGTCCATCTGTCCCATCGTCTGTGTGTCCATCATTCCATCCTGCTTTAAATAAAAGGGTATAAAGTTTTAAGAAGAGGATGTAGGGCATCCATATTTTGCATGTGTATGTATCTTGAGAAAAGGCATCTTTTGATATCAAATTTTCTAACCTTTTGACCTTGACCTCTGATGTGGTTTTTTTTCCAATTTTTAAGGTAAATGCAAGAAAATTCATATTATTAAATCTATTTTTTGCTGAAACACCTTCAAATTTTGATAACTACAAGATGTCATGTATATCACATCTTTTTTTTTTATCACGTTTTCTTTCTATCATGTTTTCCAGATATATTAGCAAATGGAAGGGGGGAGGTGAGGGGTGCAAACTAATAACATGAATAAGTTAAAAACTTGGTTATATCTCTTCACTAGTTTGCATTTGATACCATGACTGTTGACTTAGCATTTATTTTTATAAAAATGCTATTTTACTTTTAAAAATACCTGTAAGGCGAGTGATGTTGTCATCTGACAAGTGTTATTGAATTTTTCAAAGATCACTATAACTCTTGAATTATTACTGGTAGGGCTTGAATATTCCACATGAAGATTACTTGTGACAAAACAATTGTTTTCAGACCATGACCTTTGACATTTGACCTTTACCTTGAAAATTGACGTACTTTTCTGAACTTTAAACTTGGTCATAACTTTTGAAAGTAAGTGATAGGGCCTTTATATTTCATATATGCATTCATTTTGAAGTACCTTTCCATAAGTATGAAAAGTTTGAAAAGCTAAGAGGTTTATTTTCTCAAAGGTGCCACTGTGGGCATTTATGTTTCACATAGAGCTTGTTCTTTATATATATGATGTGTGTTACAAATTCATATTAACCATTTAGAGTGCCCGATCAGTATAATATTACATATCTCATTTATATTTTAGAAACTTCAAATGATGATTCTCACGTGGTAGATAGAAAAGAGCCAGGTAAAAAAAATGTCTTTCTACAAAAATGCTTATAAAGTATATCCTTGGTTGCTTAGTCATGAATATGACTGAAATATATGCATTTATAATGTCATAATGCTCATTGGTCCCCTACCGGCAACGCAGAAGGGGACTCTTAGATTCCTCTCCGTCTGTCTGTCCATCTGTCTGAATATCTGTTTTCCGGACTTTTTTCTGCAACGGATGGTGATATTAAGATGAAATTTGATACACAGCTTGGTCTTGGATAGTTACAGAGCAAGTTTGAATTTCATCACACTTATAAGTATATATGTTTAATTGAAAAGTAATTCATAGGCAGAGTTGCAGGACATAAATATATGCCGCCGGTAGGGGACTATATCGCTTAGCGATCGCAGCATTTTTTACTTTCACTGGGTTACAACTATGTCAAAATTTTTTGTGTTCATGTAGGCTCCTAGGTCATGAAATTTAGGTACTCACAGAAAAAAATGTTGGAGTCAACTGAGACATCCCCTCCCCACCCAAAGATAATCAACATTTTTGTCATACCACTTTCAAAAAGTATTTGTGAAGACTGAAGAATGATTCATCTTTTTAAGCCCCTGTAATCAGAGATTCTTGTAGTTTTTCGTCTGTCTGTCTGTCTGTTAGAGGTCTCTGTTTGTCCGCAAAAACTTTAACCTTAGCCATAACTTTTGAATAATAAGTGATAGGGCTTTGATATTTCACATGTGTATTCCTTGTGACAAGACCTTTCCATTGATACCAAAATTTTTACCTTGTGACCTTGACCTTGGAGTTTGACCTACTTGTGGCAAGAACTTTCCATGGATACCAAATTTGACATTGTGACCTTGACCTCAATATGTGAACTACTTTCAGCCGTTTCATTGACAAATATAACAACGGGGGCATTTGTGTTTCACAAACACCTGTTTTTTAACATATCTTGTACAAGTAGTTTCATATTATTTATATCATATTTTAGGAACTTCAAATGATCAAGACACGTGTACAGATTCTGGAAAAGGACATGGTAATCTTTGAAAAGTTCTCTACCGGTATAGCCAGAGGGGACACATATTATCATTTAAGTTAAAGAAGATTCTGACGATAATCTCAACAGCACTCACAATAGAGCACGTATTGACGGACCCCTAGCAAGCTAGAGTCGGAACCAGGTGCCCGGGAGGAGTAAGCATCTTCTGTTTGCTAGCCGCACCCGCCGTTGATGTTCGTGCACGAAAATGAAAACACTATATATATAAAATACATGCATTGCACTGTCCAGGGTTTTTTTCTAGTTCCTGATGTCAGGGGCCATGGCCGCTGAAATTGAGAATTTTGCAACATTTCAACCTAAATTTGGAAGTAAATTTCAAACAACAAAAAGATATATATTCATGCAAATTATCCCTTATCATATAAATTGTCAATATTTTGAATCCATCCTAGAGTTAAACTAACACACTTATGTTTGTTCTACTTTCGCTTTCCTTTCAGTTAATGATACTTAAATTGGAAATGAATTTCTCGTTTTGGAGAAAAGATTAAATTGGGAATTTTAGGTCTAATTTTTGATTTTAGAATGATAATAATTATTCACACTTTTGGTATGATTCTACAAATCAATTATATTTAGGTTATTGGTCATACGAAGAATGCCTCCTGCTGATGGAACAGTACAGGGAAAATAAAGAACAGTTCAAGATGTCGGCAGTGCCAAATTCTTCTATTTGGAGCAAGATTTCAGAAGTGTTCAAGGGTCACGGACATACAAAGAGCGCTGCTCTTTGTGAAAAAAAATGGAGCAACATGTGAATAAGGTATGAATCATGTTCTACTACTTTATTCATACTTGTATTTTACTTCTTATCCAATCTACATGTAGATCCACACTATCTTTGATCTACCCCACCCTATGTCCTGAAATCCCATATTCACTGGCAATTTCCTGTCCTCTTCCTTGAGAAAAGAAATCTTGAGTTGGATTTAAAGAAAAAGTAATCATGCCCAATTTAGCTCCCCCCTTTAGAATAATTAAGCTCTGAAAAGTGCTAAAAAATATTCTGGCAGGCAAAAGTCCCCTTTTCCTCTTAAGGAATGTTTCTAAAATTCTTTTTGGTTATGGGAAATAACCTCAAAAAGCCAATGCACAGACGGTATAATTCGCGTAGCAAATTATACCATGTTTGTGCATCGGCTTTTTAGAAACATTCCTTATAATTTAATTCTAAGTTATATGATACATTATGTGCATCTTATTAGATCTTGGAAAATTGTGAAAATGCTCAATGCAATATTCCTGCGTAGGGATTATCTCCCTCGTTGCTAATAACAAAAATCGACAGCACAAGAATGGAGGCTGGAAGTTGAACAGGCGAGTCAATTGATATATTTTAAACGATGAGAATAAAATGACTCTAGATGGGATGGCAAAGCATCTGACAATCAGGTACATGCTTTATAGTCTTAGATTTTGATTAAAATGCAATCTTTCATCAGCGTGACCTATCATCCCACCGGCGCGATATGTTTACCTACAAATCTCTTGGTAAGTACTACATTTAATCGTTTACCTGTTGCTACAATCGATTATGTTTGTATATCTTAAGATGAAAATAGTATAAATGACGTGTATCTTGTATTTCATCTTCGTTCTCGTGGTAAAATTCAGTGTATCAAGGTTACAGGATCCGCCATTTTGCTTAATTTGGGAAGTAGTTCCAGGAAAGGGGCGTGTCCTGATATGTTTCAGTTTATGGAAAATAACCTCAAATTTTAAGCCAATGAAAATCCTTGTTACATGCAAAATTAAATTATTCAAGATTAATCAAATTGCTATTCCCCAAATCTTCAACCAAGACATATAACATTAGGGTTCAAGCCACATACATGTAGATCCATAATCTCCCTATCATACAAACTATATAAACCATTTTCACCCTGCTTCATGAAGGATCTGGCATATCTTTCTTATCTAACACTTGATCAAGTGTTTGGCAAATGATATAGAATTATGTTTGATTATCAGGAAAATAACCATAATACAAATATACATGTTGATGATTTGTTAACATTATTAGTGTAAAAGTCAAATGGCTAATCATAGGTTATGTACACATTTTACTTCAGATACAGAGCCATAAATGATGCTAACAAGAAAACTGGCAACAACAGGTCGCCGTGGCCTCATTTTAAGAAGATGGCTGAGATAATGGAAAATGATCCTGCTGTTGCCCCCATAGCAACAGTTTCTAGTCACTGTAAGACATACTTGCATATGATAATATGAAATATTTGGTATGAAAAAATGACATCTTGTCTTTAAACCAGATATTTGAATTGATATTTATCTAAGAACTTCCTTTATACATATATATATCATAAACATATTTAAATCTTAATGCAAGGATGAAAATGCGTAAATGAGCAACCTAATGTATTTCTCGATAAAAAAATCTTTATGCAAGAAATGAATTGATTCTCTGTAACAGTCCGGAAACCACATTTTATAGACAGATGCACAGACAAATTGGTGCACTGACGAACCTCACTTTATAAATTGGAGGGGATATGAATATATAGACTAGATTATTGCCAATGTTGTGTGACTGTGATTTACTTTGTGGTAATCAAAAAACAAAAGTAGGGGAACATGAACACTTAACACCTACCAAGTTTCATCAAAATCTTTTCAGTTTATATTATAAAGATAATGCCAAAAGTTAACCTTAGAGAATCTCAGATGTTACAGACAAAACACGTTTCTTTTGAGCTAGTTTCACTCTGCTAAGATGGCATGAGCTTAACATTGCCATTATTAATATTGGTTAATAACTGCTTCAAATTCTTTGAATTTTCTTTGGAAGTTTGATCTACTTTACAGCTTCAGAAGACAATTCTACTTCTTCTATAAATTCTCGAAAAAGGAAGTCAAAAGAGAATGATGGTGACCAGATGAAAAAATCAAAGAGGTCAGCTAGACCTGATTGGGTTTCAGACCTTCTCGAAGAGCAGAGGGTGGAGAACGAGTTAAGAAGAAAGGAATTCCAGGAATTCCGTACTGAATTCCTGAAGACTCAACAGGAAAAAAATAATATTTTACAATCTTTGGTTGATCATCTGAAAAAATAGCATTTAGGTTAAAAACTGTGAAAGTCCCCTTCGTTAATTCATATTTCACATGTCTTCTTAATGAGAAAATGATTCAAATTATATGACCTTTGCTCATACCGGTATAGACTAGAGCTTCATTACTTAACTCATTCTAAGAGAATTTTGACCAGAAGGATTGAATTCAAATACATTTATGATACATGTAGTACTTTAGCTTAAATTTTTGACCAAATGGTATTGCAATTGACTTCAAAGTTTGACCTTTTTCACGGAAAATATGTTTATGATAGGGTGTTGGTTTTCATATTTTATATGCTATTGATTTTGGCAAAACCTTTTATTTCGTGCTTGTTTTTGAGTATGAAGTGATTTTGGCAAAACCTTTTATTTCGTGCTTGCTTTTGAGTATGAAGTGATATTTATAAATACTGAATTAAATCTTTAAGATAGATGGTTCATAATTCACATGTGCATATATTTTGCAAAGCTTAAATTCCATTATGTACATGTACCTTTACATACAGGTATGACTTATTAACTATGACCTCTCAGAAAAAGCTACTTTTGAACAGTGGGACTATGTTTGTTGAATAAAGTTTTGAATTGTTATTAAGTGAAATAATGTATTATACCAGTAGCTAGTCTTTGCTTACTATAATAAAATTCATGCACTTGGAAATTTCAACCATTATGTCTGTTCGTTTCTCAAAGAAAATGGTTGTGATTAAGTAATTTGCTTTCTTCTTTGAGAGAATGAGAATTATATTACTTATGAACTTATCTTCCAGACTTTCTTACCATAAATCTAATGCAATAATATACATGTATCTATGCAATTATATAAACTAAGTCCAATAATTCTTTGTCAAGTAATTATGACTGAGTATAACGTTCATTACAGATACAACCCATTTATAAGCTGGCTGCAATATGGTTACGCTTTGCGGAAGCATCTGAACATGGGATGGATGAGGAAACCCCAACCACTGGCTGTGCACCGTCTTTTTTCTCTGATTTGAGGATGAAAGTGTGCAGCACTAGACATGCAGTGACAGCATTTGGAATATCCTCATCCAAACACATATCCAGATACTTCAGCCTCCTGAATTTGCCTTTGAGAAGAGCGAATGCCCTCTCAATACAAGATCTTGCCCCACTATGAATATTATTGTACTTTTTCTGTACAGCAGTAAGGTGTCCATTATCTCTATAGGGGGTCATTACATTAAGGGATAGAGGATAAGCTGAATCACCTAATGAATGGTACTGATTAGGTACATGAAGGAGCAACTCGTCCAAATTGCTATTCCTGAACACTCTAGCATCATGGACAGAACCTGGCCAGCCTACCAGGGTATGCAGGAAAACCAGATCAGTATCGCACACAGCCTGAAGAATGGTTGATGAATAACCATGACGGTTAATGTAGCTTTCCCTATGCTCCGATTTTCCCTTTATAGGAATGTGGCACCCATCCATCATTCCTATCACACCAGGGAAGCCATATCGCTCCTCGGCCTTCTGTGCATTTTTCTGCATGGAGGCAACATCTGGCCAGCAGATGAAATCCTTTGCCTTCTTTGTAAGCAATCTGAAGATCTAGAAAGGTAACAATTGATCCTCAAACTGCATATTATCTGTTCTTTTGTCAGTATTTTCAGTAGTTTCAGTATTTTCATTCTTATTATTCACAATTATACTTCAGCTTTGATTGATATGAAAAAAGAAATGTTTCCTATAGCATATTAACCAATGAAGGAAGAATTTTGATTTAAGGAACAATTAGCCGTCTCTTTCTGCAACAAGTTGAAACGGTAATTTGAATGATACAGATAATAAGTACTTAATTTTACCAAAAGATAAAAAGGTAATTAAGCTTAAGCTATAGCCAGTATTATTGTTATACCCCCCCCCCCAAGCAAATTTAGGGGTTATATAGGAAATACATGTACCTTGTCTGTCCGTCTGTCTATCCATCTGGTTAAGAAGTTCTTAAGGCAGAAAACTCTAAGTATAAGTGATAGGGCTTTCATATTTAATACGTCATATATTCACCATAACAATTGCTACATTTCTATAAAAATGAATGAGAAAATGCACTATATTTTTAGGTGTATGGATATGTTCCAAAATATTTTACAAAGCGTCAATATCTCGGCTGTTACGATAACATTAGGAGACTTCCTGAAAGGAAGTACCTAAAAATAAGATTATAGCTATATCTTTTGATTGGTAACCGATAAGGCTTTGATATTCCACGTGTATATTCCTCATGTGACATTTAAAAATACCATTCTACACATACCATAATATTTGACCTAGTGACATGCAACCGCTGTACAGAATTTCAAAACTATACAGGAAGCATGTTCTGAAGACCTAATATACATGTATTCCGAGTTTGTGCTTTTTTCACCTGAGCTAAAGCCTCAAAGGTAGTGAGCAATAATTGTCATAGCCCATCATCCGTCGTAAATTTACACATTTTTTACTTCTCCATAACCACTGAAGGGATTTTGATGAAACTTTGTAGGAATGAAATACTCAAGGTCACACAGAATTAAGTGCTCTTGTTTTTCGTCCAGAATCCAAATGACGATCTAGAAGGATATATCTTCAGAAGTTGTTATTTTTTTTCCACTCCGATGTCTCTTCTTGACGCCGTTTTATACTTTGTGAGAAATCCAGGCATGGAATGCATGGTCAGTAGTGACCGTGTATGTATTTATCTACGTTGCATTTTACGACTGGGGTAAAGTGCTTGTATGATTGGGGTAAAGGCAGGTGTATGCCTTTCTGATTGGTCAGTTTCTATGATCAGTGATATGCACGGGTGGTACATACAGGTGTACAGAGTGTTCGTCATTTACGCCTTTGTCACGTAGCAGTTCAGTACTTGTTCTATACTGAAATGAATTTACACTATATTTACACTTGACGTCTTTTTTACTTTTAGATTTGAAGAAAATTGACCGCACAACTTCGCGTTGTCTTTGTACATATTTATTTCTATGAATAAATCTTCCTGCTGCGTGCGTGGCAAGAGGCGACTCCCATTGGGTGTTGTGTTTAGTTGATAAATATTTTATTGTCGTTTGAGCAGAGCGAATTAGACAATAAGTTTACTTTCGAAAGAAGAAGAAATGCTGTGCACATATGTCACATTTCAGTCATTCCAAAGATTCATATTAACTTTTTTTCTAAATTTTCAAGAATTCTTTTATGTAAAAAAAAGAAAGGGGATAAATCTCCATGTATGTAAGACGTACTTCTTCTCCAGAACCACAGAAGAGATTTTCATGAAACTTGGTAGGAATGAAGTATCGGTACATGTATATTTACTAATGGTACCCTAGTACAAGTGTCGTTGATTTTGTCCAGATCTGTTGAAAGGTTGTGTCATCACAGGCAAAAGTAGATTATAGGGTACCCTCCTCTGACAAACTTCTTTAATTGCAGCAAATTATTTACTTCTAACCAGGAGATATACATGCATGTAAGCTTTAAAAATTACAGGTAGTGAGTATATACTCTAATTACTTATATATGCGATTCATAGTCTCACAGTCTATTATACATTTTAATTGAACTGTCTCATTCGCTTGATTGAATTAGACAATATTTCAAGTTGATTGGTCAACAATTGGCCAATAAGGTTTCTGATTGGCTTAATTATTTTTGATTTAATTCTTCATATTAAACTGCTGCATAGAATTTCAAGGAACCTTGTAGGAAGCAAGTACTACAGGTAATCTACCAAATTGGTCATTTTCAGCCCTTGTCTGTTATACTCAGGTTAATAGCAATGATGCCCCTAATGGGCTTACTGTCTGTAAACTTTCCAAGGGACATTATAGTTTGATTATATTATACAGGAAACACATCTTTTAATGAATTCTTTATCTTTATTGAAATTGATTTGAACTGTATCTAATCCAAATTTTAAATGTTAAAATTATATCGAAACTATATGTGCCATATTTTTTTAGAGAAAAAAAAACATGTTTCATAACATATGGTACCTCGATAGCTGAGAAGTGCAGACTTCCCTTTGGTATTTCACATGTGTATTCCTTGTGACAACGCCTTTCTACACATACCATAATTTTTTACCTATTGACCTTGACCTAGATATTTTTCCTACTTTTGAAAAAAAGATTCGCTATGTCTTTTGATTGGTAAGTGATAGGGCTTTGATATTTCACATGGTTATTCCTTGTTTAAACGTCTTTCTACATATACCATAATATTTGACCTATTGACTTTGATTTAGATATTTGACCTACTTTTGAGAAAAAAAAGATTCGCTATATCTTTTGATTGGTAAGTGATAGTGCTTTGATATTTCACATGTGTATTCCTTGTAACAACGCCTTTCTACACATACCATAATTTTTTACCTATTGACCTTGACCTACATATTTGACCTACTTTTCAAAAAAAGATAAGATTTGCTATATCTTTTGATTGGTAAGTGATAGGGCTTTGATATTTCACATGTGTATTCCTTGTAACAATGCCTTTCTACACATACCATAATTTTTTTACCTAGATATTTGACCTACTTTTAAAAAAATTAATATTGTATGTATCTTTTGATTGGTAAGTCATAGGGCTTTGGTATTTCACATGTGTATTCCTTGTGACAAGACCTTTCTACACAGACGATAATATCTGAACTTGTGACCTTGACCTAGATATTTGACCTTCTTTTCAAGAAAAGCAGAATTGGCTATATCTTTTGATTGGTAGATGATAGGGCTTTGATATTTCACATGTATTTTCCTTATAACAATTCCTTTCTACACATGCCATATTTTTTTCCTTTTGACCTTGACCTAGCTATTTGACCTTATTTTCTAAGAAATTAAGGTTGTATATATCTTAATTGGTGGGTGATAGGTCTTTAATATTTCTTATGACGAGACCTTTTTGTTACCAATTTTTACGTGGTGACCTTGACCTAGATGATAGACACTCTTCTCTGAAAATTTGAGAATGACCATATCTTTAAGAGGTATAATTAAGAGGTCTGATATTTCAAATGAATTTCGTACCAATAATTTTGATCTACTTTCTACTAGAATAATAATCAAGCCGCTTCGCAGGAAACACAAGCATTCCTTGAATTGCTATTTTTAATTAATGTCCCTTCAAATAGAGGTTGTCCTACATGTATTATAAAATTAATCATGTACTCTGTCAAGCCTGTTGATGAATAGAAATGGCAATAATATACTAAATGTAGAAGAATGACATCTTGATACTTAAAAGTAATAAAACACCGCTAAAGACGGTATGGCCGGATTGCAAAGTAAGTTTTTGTCACCAACTGGGTCAAGGTCACTAGGTCAAATATTACAGCATACATTGAGAGGTCTTGTCATAGGCAACCTTTTGTACATGTATAATATACAAAGTTTCTACTGCATACAGTTCCTTAGATTTTGCTTAAACCAGAAACTTTATAACCAAAATCTTTAACTATAGGTCCAAGGTCAAGGTCACTAGGTCAAATGTTACGGCATAAATTAAAAGGTTTGTCATGGGCAACCTTCATGTATAATATAAAGTTTCTACTGCATACAGTTTGATCCTCAGATTTTGCTTCAACCAGAAACTTTAACCAAAATGTTGACGACAGACGGACAAACAGACATTCTCAATCTATATCTATTGCTTTGCAATCAGGCCAAAACAACTTTTGACCTAGAACCATCTGGACAAAAGAACCATCAACTTACTTATCAAGATTTTTGGTGTTCTGTCCTATAGCCTATGCTATCAAATAATTTTGAAAATATAGTATAAATGCATGGAATTTGTGATATGAAAATATATATAGATCTAGATAGTCGGAAATACCTGACCAAAACCAGCCTTTTATGGGTATTTGGAATACAAAGTGGACTGGCCTAGATGTTATACATGCTCACATGTACATGTTATATTTACCTCAAATGTGGACCTCTCCATCCTAAAATGGGCCTTAAATGTAGGATCATTGTATCGTGGAATGTCATAGGAAACAAATCCATTAATTCTATGATTGTATAATGGCTCTAGGGTTTGCTTGTCAGAGGTACATGTAAAGACTGATCTGCATATGACATTATCCCCATTCAATAAAGAGTTGGGGTTGAGTTTTTTGGTCGCCATATTTACAAAGGAAAACGCATCCTCATCATCTACTGCTTCAAATAAAGCTAAGACAGCAACGGCATCGTTTGGATCCATTGTAGCACAGATCAGACGACAAAATATCAGAGAAAACGCGAAAAATTACTTACTTGCGGTATGCCTCAAAACTGCTCTTACGGAGAACTTAAAAATTGAATGGTGCAAAAAGGACAGGTAATTTCACATTCAACTTACACCTCATAGTACAAATAAAGTATAACATTGATGTTAAAATCACCCTCCATTCCAACACTTTCTCTCCATGTTGAACAACCTTGACCTTTCCTTCCGAGTAAAAGCCAAACCGAGTTCGGACACTGCCGATGTGCCGAAAATCCGTCGAGTTGCTTATATAATAAACTTGAAAAACGCACTAAAACTACGAACGTTTCTTTTTTGCCGCCATATTATCTAGCCGCTAGATCGAGCGATTCGTTCAACAAGAGCTAGATATCTTAGCCTAGCGACTAGCCTAGCCTCCAGCTTATTGAACGCAACCCAGGTGTGATGTCAGGCATTTGATGATTCCCTATCATTCAAACTCTACTGAAACTGTAATTGTGTGATGGATATCACCTCTGCAAAACGCTGCTTAAAATCTATTCAAAGGGGTAAATTCACTAACTATCAAAATCGGCCCTAATTTTTTACGAAAAATAAATTTATGAAAAATTATGATTCAGCATCTCTTATATCTGTCTCAAATACCTGCCGAAATAGAAAGTAAATATTTTTCATTGTCAAAACGTCACATGCGTTAGGTATGACGTCACATTGTGACGTCATTTGTTCTGCATGACGGAAAATGAAGGAAAAACGCCATATTTTCTGCATAAATCTTTAAAATAAGTAGAGGCTCCAACCCTCACCCAACATAAATTTTATGTAGATCGAAAGACAAATTGCAAATTTAACTTTTTATATGAAAATTATTTTGGGTGAGGGCTGGCGCCCTACTTATTTTCATAAATTTTGACCAGAAATAAGCCCATTTCTTTCGATTTTTCAGCATTTTACACCTTAATGCCTATTTTGAAGCCATATCTATTGACGTATTGCACGTAAATTAAAATATTTATTTGGTATTTCAAACAACCCTGATACGAAATACAATCGAAATCTAAAATATTCTGAAATCAGGGCCGATTTTCCATGATACCGAACCTGCCCCTTTTAAATATTTCCATTTGAAATCGGACATACTTGGCAGAGTTGGCAAGAGTCTGTATAGTTTTGGCAATGAGAGTGAGATTCCGAGCAGCTTTCTCTGGCAGAAATTCTGTAATAAAGAATATCTTGTAAAAATGTGGAAAACTTAATCTATTGTTTAAAATTGGTCATTACTTGATCCAAGTTTTGAAAGAACAAATATGAAATCTCTGTTGGGGAATGAACTTGGAATCTGTTTCAATACACAAAATACATTATCATCATAAATGTTTTACGTAACTTGTAATTTCTATTTTATTACCATTACATATGTCCATACATATGCTACAGCGCTAGTTCTGATAAAATATGAAACAACCCACTACAAGAAGTATACATATACAGTTACGATCGGTCCAAACATTTGAGGACATTCATAATCATCATAAAACATTAAAAGAAAAACATGGTTTTTTTTCTAGATTAAGATCATTTACACTTACCTTGTATAAGATTAAATAAACTTGGAGACAAAATAGCTGGGCACAGAAACCTAAGGAAAATGGAGCCTCGTATCAAATTATCGGCAATTTGGCTTTTAGACTGCTCCTCACACTGTGCACGGAAACTAGAGAAAATATCTCGCAACTCACTGTAATATTGAAAAGATTTACAAAATTAGGTAAACTCTTATTAATATGTACGTTTGCGTAAAAAGATGTCTACATGATAAATATGTGTGTTTGCATAAAAACATGTCAACATGAATATGTGTTTGCATTTAAAAACATGTCAACATAAATATGTGTGTTTGCATAAACATACATGAATGCACCAGAAAGTTGGTATGTGACATAATAGATTTTATCAATGTATTATTCTTTAAAGAAAAGGTTACACTGTATATTTTTCTTTGAATCTATCTTAAGAAATGCACTCATACTATTGATGTCATTTTCAATTTCTACTAAGGGATATCTGTTATGGGTCAGAATACCCCAAAACGCCAGCAAAAATCAGACAAAGACAGAATATAAATTTACAAGTTTAATTATGTACAAAATATATATATTTACAATGATTACAACTTACAATACAATGTCCGGATCAAAGTGTCCGTTACGGTCCACAAAGTCTATCGAATGACTGGTTTCCGGTAATCACAAACTTTCTCGAAAGATCGGTGTCCAAACGTTGCCAAATGGATTAAAGTCTCAACAAATAAAGTGTCCCAGCATATCAGAATAGATGAATGAATCGTGTCTACGAATGTGTACGAATGTCCCCTCAACACAGTTCCTCAGAGGTATATATACTTAATACAAATAAATTTACCAGAAGCTTCTAGAACAATGACTCATTACAAATGATTAACAATAGAGTAAATTCTAGAAATCACAGTCATGTGATGATAATGATGTAACAAAGAACATACTGGAATATTCTCTAATGAGATAAACATGACATAGTAAAATCTAGAAAGAATTATTATGAAATCATTAAATAACATGACTAAGTACATGTGTACCTACACATAAAGTAAAACTAAAATAATACATGACCCACAACACCTCCCCCCTTAAAAAAGTTTGAATGTCAATGAAAACTTAGGTGGTAAATTTTGCAAAAATCACTCATGAAACTCTCGATAGTGCATCTGCAATCACATTGTCTTTGCCCTTGATATGGTTAATAATGATATCGTACTCTTGCAACAATAAACTCCACCTTGTAAGTCTTTGATTCTTGTTTGACATTTTGTGCAAAAATGTGAGAGGGTTGTGGTCAGTATACACAAGAATGGGATGTAGAGTAACATTCAAATAAACATCAAAATGTTGTAAAGCTAACAATAATGCAAGACACTCTTTTTCAATAGTAGAGTAATTCTTTTGACATTTTGTCAATTTCTTTGAAAAATAACAAACAACTCTATCTACACCATCATCATTTTCTTGAAACAAAGCAGCCCCGATTCCTACGTCACTGGCATCAACAGTAAGCTTAAATTGCTTATCAAAATTTGGAGCTGACAGGACAGGACTTTCATAAGAACACATTTGATTTTCTTAAAAGATTCGTCACAGTCATTGGTCCATGCAAAATTCACTCTCTTTTGTAACAGATTGGTAAGTGGACCAACAACTGACGAGAAATTTGGACAAAATTTTCTGTAAAATCCTGCCATTCCTAAAAATCTCATTATCTCTTTCTTATTGGTAGGAATCGGGAACTTTGAAATAGCTTCCACCTTGGCCATGATAGGAGTAACAAAACCTTGACCTACTTTGTGACCCAAATATTCTACAGTCGCATGACAAAATTCACTTTTCGCAAGGTTCACTGTAAGGTTTGCTTTCGCCAGTATGTCGAAGAAGGTACGCATGATTCGGAGATGGTCATTCCAGGTGTCGCTGTAGATGATGACGTCATCGATGTATGCCTCGCATCCTTCGAGATGGTTTAGGAGCGAATGAATCATCCTCTGGAATGTGGCTGGTGCGTTTTTCATACCAAAGGGCATTACTTTATATTGGTATAGCCCATCTGGAGTCGCAAATGCCGATATTTCTCTGGCTCTCTCGGTAAGCGGGACCTGCCAATAGCCTTTAAGCAAGTCAAATTTACTGACAAATTTTGTACTGCCAATTTTATCTATACAGTCATCGATTCGTGGGATCGGATAAGAGTCAGTTTTGGTGACTGAATTGACTTTTCTAAAGTCCGTACACAATCGGTAAGTTCCGTCTGGCTTCGGAACAAGAATACATGGGGAACTCCAATCACTATTGCTGGGTTCAATAATGTCATTTTCAAGCATGTACTGAATTTCTTTCCGCATGTATTGAAGTTTTATCGGGTTTAACCGATAGGGATGCTGTTTGATAGGTGACGCATCACCTACAATGACGTCATGGTGAGACGCATTTGTCTTTTTTGGAACGTCCGGAAAGATGGTCGTATATTCCCGCATTAATTGGTGTACTTCCTCTTCTTGATGCACGGTCAGATGTCCGAGTTTCACTTCCGGATTTGTCAGAATTTCAGAATTCTTTAAACGGACACTTTGAGCGAAGTCTTTTTCAACAGTCTCTTCATTACATTCCGGTTCAACACAATTTTCAAATGTATTTACATTGGCCAAAGTGGAAACTGGTTTTACAAAATTTCGGTCACTTCTATCAAAATACTCTTTCAACATGTTAACATGACACACTCTTTTTTCTTTTCGCCGACCTGGTGTCTTAACCACATAGTTAACATCATTAATTTTACTCTCAATCTCATAAGGACCGAAATATCTAGCTTGCAAAGGATGACCAGGGATAGGCAAAAATACAAGAACTTTATCGCCTGGTTTAAAAACTCTGTTTCTAGCATCTTTGTCATACCATGTTTTCATTTTCATTTGTGATGTTTTGAGATTTTCTTGAGCTAATTTGCAAGCATTATATAATTTCTCTTTGAAATTAGACACGTAGTCTAGGAGATTCAAATCGCTAGTCTCAGTCAACCATTTTTCCTTCAATAACTTCAATGGCCCCCTGACCGTATGCCCAAAAACTAGCTCAAAGGGACTGAACCCCAGGGACTCCTGAACCGCTTCTCGTGCCGCAAACAACACGAGGTGAACCCCTTCATCCCAGTCGTTTCCATACTGGTGACAATATGTTTTCATCATAGTTTTAAGGGTTTGATGAAAGCGTTCAAGAGCCCCCTGAGACTCAGGATGGTACGCAGAAGACTTATACTGCCTGATACCTAGCTCATGCATAACCTGCTGAAACAATCCTGACATAAAATTCGAACCCTGATCTGACTGAATAGCCTTGGGAGCACCTACGAAACTGAAAAACTTTGTAAGGGCCTTAACTATGGTCTTTGCCTTAATATTCCTAAGAGGTATGGCTTCAGGAAACCTAGTCGAAGTACACATAATTGTCAGTAAGTACTGATTCCCTGACCTAGTCCTAGGCAAAGGACCTACACAATCAACCAACACCCTACTAAAAGGTTCCTCAAAGGCTGGAATGGGTTGGAGGGGAGCAGGTGGTATAACTTGATTGGGTTTACCTACCATCTGACAACTATGACAAGACTTACAAAACTCAGACACATCTTTTCTCAACTTAGGCCAGTAAAAGTGACTTAAAATCCTATTATAAGTCTTATTGACGCCTAAATGACCTGCCATGGGTGTGTCGTGAGCTAAACTCATGATGTCCCCGCGATACGCTACTGGAACCACTATCTGGTGAACGACCCGCCACACTTCATTAGGGGGTGCATCAGGTGGTCTCCATTTCCGCATAAGGATGCCATCTTGTATGTAGAAGCACTCTCCGACTTTGTCCGCTTCTTCTTGGGGAAGGGCCCTCTTGCTTAGTCGGATGATCTCAGGATCTTTAGTTTGCTCGGAGAGGAGCTGCTCACGGCTTAAGGCATCTGTATCTCTGTCTAATGGCGGATGGTAATCATCACTAGGTACTGTCGGAGACTTGTCAACATGAAGTGGTACTGACTTTTCAGGTACGCTGTCATCAATGGTAGACATGAATGTGTCAGAAAGGTCTATATTTTCGGAGGGATGGTCCTCGTTAAGTGCAGAAGTACTCTCAGCCTCTTTTAGTCTGTTCCTGGCCATCGCCCTGGTAACTGCGCAGGCTGGGTACAAGTCGTCGTCTTCATCATCGGACACGACATCGGACGTGATTTTCTCACAAACAATCGGATCGGCTACAACTTTGCCGCCAGCTAAATCGTTGCCAAGCAACAAGGAAACGCCTTGAACGGGAAGAGTAGGTCGAACACCTACGATAACAGGTCCAGTAATTAAGTCTGACTTCAAATAAATTTTATGAAGGGGAACATCAATGACGCCTAGCTCCACACCCTGTAATAAAACTGACCTACCAGTAAAAGTGTGCTCAGACAAAGGCAATGAACCCTCTAACAATAAAGTCTGGGCAGCACCAGTATCTCTCAAAATCTGAACAGGCAACGCTTCGCTAGAATCACTGAGTGAAACAAATCCCTGTGACAAAAAGGGCTTATAATGATCCTCCACAAAATCATCAGAACTGGACTTAGAACCCTGAATCTCAGGAGTGTCAGAACAAATCGAATCTAAGGCTTTCCTATCATTTCTAACAGACGCACAGGCCTGTGACTTAAGTTCTTTTTTCTTCTTAAGCTTCAAACACTCACCAATAACATGACCTTTTTTCTTACAATAATTGCATGTAGGAAGCGATCCCACCCCTGGGGATGCCTCAGAACGCTCGGACCTAGGACCGGACGTAGAACCACCTTGAGATGGTGACTGGGAACTAATGGACGACTGAGACTCTTGTAAATTTTTCTTTGGAACATCTGAAGTTTTTGCGCTATCGCTAGATTGAGTTTTTGACACAAAATTTTTCTTATGAGTGAGAGCATACGTATCAGACAAAACAGCGGCTTCTTCAAGAGTTTTAACATTTTTGTCTTCCAAATGAGTTCTTAAATCTTGATGTACACACTCTTTGAACTCTTCTATCAGAATTATCTGACGTAAATTGTCAAATGAATTGGGAATTTTCTTAGATCGAAACCACTGATCAAATAAGTCTTCTTTTTCTCGAGCGAATTCAACATATGTTTGATTTTCAAACTTTTTGTACTTTCTAAACTTTTGTCTGTACGCCTCAGGTACTAACTGATATGCTCTCAAAATCGTGTCCTTGACCTTGTCATAGTCTGAACTCTCAGCAATACTGAGCGCCGAGTACACTTCAGCCGCTTTGCCAATAAGTACGCTTTGTAATAAAGTTGGCCAAAAATCGCGTGGCCACTTCAGATTGGCCGCGATTTTCTCAAAATGTGGAAAATATTTGTCCACGGACTTTTCTTGAAATTTTGGTACTAATCGGATGTTTTTGGCAGCGTCGAATTCAGACTTGACAAGCGAAGGAACAGGATTTTCCTTAGCGCTTTTCTCTAACTTTAACTTTTCTAACTCAAACTGGAGTTCTTTCTCGTGCATACGTTCCTGTTTCTCTCTTTCTTCCTTTTCTCTTTCAAATTGTCTTATTTTTTCTTCTTTTTCAAATTGTCTTTCTTTTTCTTCTCTTTCAATTTGAAATTGTCTTTCTTTTTCTTCTTTTTCAAATTGTCTTTCTTTTTCTTCTTTTTCAAATTGTAATTGTATTTTCATTTTCTCTAATTCAAACTCATATTTTGACATTTTGGTTTCGCTTGAAACAGGTTCAACAGGAAAATCGTATGACGAAAAGATTTCCTTAGCTAAAAGCTCTTTAGCCACAATATTTCTAATTTCTTGTTTTCTCATAGAAGATTTTACATCTAACTTCAAGTGAAGACCTAAACCAATCAAATCATCTTTTTTCAATGATTCGAACTCATCTACAGTCGGCGATTTCAAAAATTCAGTGACCGAAAATACCATGATTGATTTCTGCTGGCAAAAGTTTGGAGAATTTTCCTTTTTTCAAAAAACGAACTTTACGTAAAAATGCAAATACGCAGAGATTACTATCCCGGACGAGCCCCCAATTCTGTTATGGGTCAGAATACCCCAAAACGCCAGCAAAAATCAGACAAAGACAGAATATAAATTTACAAGTTTAATTATGTACAAAATATATATATTTACAATGATTACAACTTACAATACAATGTCCGGATCAAAGTGTCCGTTACGGTCCACAAAGTCTATCGAATGACTGGTTTCCGGTAATCACAAACTTTCTCGAAAGATCGGTGTCCAAACGTTGCCAAATGGATTAAAGTCTCAACAAATAAAGTGTCCCAGCATATCAGAATAGATGAATGAATCGTGTCTACGAATGTGTACGAATGTCCCCTCAACACAGTTCCTCAGAGGTATATATACTTAATACAAATAAATTTACCAGAAGCTTCTAGAACAATGACTCATTACAAATGATTAACAATAGAGTAAATTCTAGAAATCACAGTCATGTGATGATAATGATGTAACAAAGAACATACTGGAATATTCTCTAATGAGATAAACATGACATAGTAAAATCTAGAAAGAATTATTATGAAATCATTAAATAACATGACTAAGTACATGTGTACCTACACATAAAGTAAAACTAAAATAATACATGACCCACAACATATCAAAGATGTCGACAAAGTCTTTGAATACTTATGTCACTTCAACATTCTTGGAATCATTCACAAAATATACAATGACTTGTAAAAATGAAACGCATGCAATTTTTCCGAGGAAAAACAACTAATGAGTTCATATCTGGGGAAATAAAAATGAGAGTTGATGATTTTGGCCCACACCATATCGCAGTACATATCTAGTAGTTTCTGGTGATTGTGTAGAGAGCTCGGATTGGCCAGTAGCTTCGTAGGGTCAACTTCACAGTCGTCCTCCGAATTTATCATGCTACGGACAAAATCCGACAATGTGTCGCTTAAGTACTAAAAATAAAAGGAATTGATTATTAAACCAATAATATGATTTAATTATACTACCATAGTATTTAAACACCTAGCTTATTTTGCAATCGACATCATTTTAGCACTGTTGATTCTCAAGTTCAAAACTGGCGAAGTAATATTTGAACAGGCCTAACGTAGTAATGCTCGACATTAGTGACATCATAATATGTCTATACAGCTATAGATAAAATATCGCTCCGTACGTTTTTTATATGAGTTATACCGACACTACGGAATTAATTACATTACATCAGATGGAGTGCTCTTACTTTTTCTCCCATAAGCTTCATGTATGCTTCCATGGCTTTTGTGGCTATACTGTTCCCTCGGAAAGTTAACGTCTCATTGTCTGAAATAAAGATTTTTTAAAATATAAATATTTCCCTCTTCAAATTCAATTTTTTTTAAAAATTAAATATTTCTTCCCTCAAATTCAAAGGCATCAGTAAAATTTTACTGATGTATTTGAATTTGAGGGAAGAAATATGCACACTGCTGTTACGATTTTAACACGATTTTGACACGGTTTGGTGACAATTTATGTTTGATCAAGGCACGATTTTGACACGACTTGTATACAAATTGTCTATAAATCGTACGATTTACTCACGATTTATCAAGGATTGTTTCTGTGTAATAAAAATCTTAGAATAGAAACACAAGTTTTAATGCGATTTATCGAAACACGATTTGAGACCTCATTTGCATGCGAATTTTATCGGTTTCAAATCATTCAGAAATCGCATGATTTAAGCACGATGTAACACACGATTTAAGCCCTCATTTTTTTTGTTTGGGAATTTACCATTTGAAGTAAAACATTATAAACATTTCAAAGAATCCAATATCTGGGGTTTTTTGAAAGAAATATTTCATTATTTGTTATCTATGATAATTTGTAAAATTTCTATCCATTGTGATTTTTTATATAATTTACTAGCATCAATTTTACCTGTAAAATGCTCAATGTTAATCTTTATTTAAGATGTACGTCTTTTTTTTTTTTTTAAATAATCTTAGAGATCATATTTTGTTGGATATTTCACAGTTGAAATAGACCCTTTCACATTATCTGCGGAACTTAATTTGAAACTTAATTCCAGGAAACAAACAATAGATTGCACATTTACAAGTAATGTCATTTGACTGATATCGTTTTTCAGCAACTGAGTCTTAAATTCAATAATGCAGATAACATAAAAGGGACTGTATCAATTTTATATATGAATTTTGACTGACCTTGACGTGTGACCTCTGATATGACGACATCAGTGAGGAAAAATTTGGCCTTGTCAAGCTTCTGAAGGATATGGATCATCGTCGTGGCGATGTCTTCTTTGTCCCTGACCCCTACTATATTCTCCATGACCTCTGACAAGGTCACATACTCTGTCGTAAGGTACTGGAATATAATAGTCAGATAATTAGGTTACAAAATCTGACATTTTCACAATTAAAGTAGAACTGCCCTGATGTGAACAAATTATACCCCCACAGGACGTTTTTCTCTAAACAGATTCATTTATCACATAACAAAAAAAGCTCTGGTCATAACATGATAAGGAATCTATATGTGAAATATCAAAGCCCTATCCTTAATAATTTAAAAGTAGGTCAAAGGTCAAGGTCATTACTTCAAAAGTCATGGTACCAAATGAAAGCTTTCGTCATGAGGAATATATATGTGAAATATCAAAGCCCTAACCTTTATTGTGTAAAAGTAGGTCAAAGGTCAAGGTCACTAGGTCAAAATTCATGATATCAAATGAAATCTTTTGTCATAAAGAATCTATGTGTGAAATCAAAGATTGTTTGCAGGGGGAGGGGGGGGGGGGGTAAAATAATGTGCTCTATATATTGAGACGCATATGTTAATAGCCTTTGAGTTTGAGAAATAATTTCAAATCTTTTTAGATAGTACTTAAGCATGACAAGTTTGAATCTGGTTATGCGATGGCTTTATTTCTCAGATTCCATTACATGTATTTCTAACAATCAGCAGACATCTTCTATAACTCAAGAAATTACATTTATAACGTTTACTTTTATCTTTTCAACATACTTCAGATAATTTGTTGTAACACTCTAATGGAAGAATCTGTATGGGGTGGTAGCGAAGCTTAAGTCGGATCAGCGGTAATTCGCTCTTGTTTTCTTTCCCCGCATTCCCGACAGTTCCTGAGCTTGTGGTGAACCATTTCTCTATGTACTGTCTACCAGTGATTTATGATACAGGGATGTTCACATAACCTGGAAAACAAACTTTCTATCAAATTTTCTATTTATTCATGCAACCGGATGCAAATATATGTAAATCTAAATCTTTAGACTTTATCATAGTTAGGCCAACTCAAATAAATTTTAGCTTTTTTGTTTATTCATTGAACAACGTCAGAAAATTCATCGTCTATTTCTGGTGGGAAAATATCATACTTATAGTAATTTGAGATAATTCTGGTATTTATAATAGTTCAATTCCAATTTCCTTTTTTTTTCTCCTCCTGATATTTACGTTTCTTTTTTTTTCTAAAAACAAATTTCAAAGTGCTCATCCAAGTAAAAAAAAAATTAATGAAAAGATACTTTTTTTCTAGAAATGTACTAGAATCGACCCTTACAACATTTTCTAACATTCCTTTTCTTTTTTCTATCCTTTTAACTTTTCGTCTCAACAGATACATAAACTTTCCAATATTAATGCATCACGGACAACACTAAAATACCCTATACACCCTTTAAGTCAAATTCTCAACAGTACTAAGGTTATATTTCCCTTTTTTTCACACCTACCGATTTTAGCGTTTTTATCCTTTTTCTTCTTTTTGTCAGCCTCTCTGTACAAATTGACTGTGACCAAGCGCATCTCGGGTAAATTGCTGTGATAAATATAGATAATGATCGTAATTATGCTGAAACAAAATACTTAAGATAACCTATGAAATTATTTTCCCAGGCTTTTCCTACAAAATCTAAAGAATTTGAGTGGAAATAATCTGGGTTTTCAGATTTTTTTTTCAACTTATACAACTGATACAAATTTGAGTTAAATAACATATTAAACACATCAATGACTAAAACTTACTTGAATTCAAAGTGTTCGCCCCAGAATAACATGTCAGCCTTACATTTACCGGACGTCCTCGCATACAAAGTGTGATCCAGACAAATCTCGCAGTAATATCTGAAAATGTTACGAAACAATTAAGTTTGATGAACAAAGGTGAAAGACAACCATATACATTTTGTTCATGATATAATATTATATTCAAAGTTCTGTATAATTCTATAAAATGACGTACTAGTTTTTTTCTGATACCATGAAAACATAGAAAGTAAATGAACTTTTGTGTTTTCATTAATGCTCTTTTTCAGGTTTTAGTGTTACAATGTTTTGTTGTGGAAACACTTTGTTACAAATTAGCACATAAGGAGCTAATGAAAACCACTTTGAGCAATTTCAAACAACTAAGGAAACTTTGAAACACTTTAAAAACACTTTGAGAAACACTTATTGAACAAATATGAACAAAAAGGAAAACTTTGAAATATTTTGAAATGTAACACTTTGATAATCACCTTGAACAAGAACATGAAGGATAAAACTGCAAAAGACAGTACGGCCTGATTGCAAAGCAGTAAAATTCATTTAAGCCAAAATGTAGGTCAGAGACACTAGATCAAATGTTACAACATAAATGGGAAATGTTTGTCATTGACAGATGACAAACTACAAGTTAATAAATTAGTACCTGTATACAGTTATGTAACTACATGTACTGTATTCATAGTTTCTGAGATTTTGCTTTATCACGAAATGTTGATAACAAACAGAAATAAGGTCAATCTATATAATAGACAAAATTACTTTGCAATCTGGCCACAAATTTCAAAACACTTTGAAGAACTCTTTGAACAAACATGAAAAGGGAAAGTTCAAACTTTGAACATTTTAAAACACTTCGAAATAAACTTTGGTAAAATTTTGTAAAACATTGAAATTGAACCTTACTCCAAACAAATGGTCATTAGTTAACTCATTAAACATGCAAAGTTGGTTTTCCATTTTCCTAAAAGAAATTGTCAGACGTACAAATACATCGCTTGCAAATTACAACCATACTTTTGATCTTTATTTCTCAAACAGAACGCTTTGTTCATATACAGACTATATACTTAGTCTAGTATTCACTGAAATCGCCTACTGGTATTTGAATGTCTCCGTGTGCATTATATGTCAATTGAAAATTACATTTAAACTAACATATCAATACCTATATAAAGGAATTTCTTGTAAAATATGTCATGATTGGCAGATGTCAATAGGTCAAATTGACATTGTTAGTCTATAGGACATTCTCAAATGTCAAAAGTTCACTCATTGTTTAATTCAATATCTCAAGATATACAAAAACTTAAGTTTCCAAACTTTTCTCGTATTTGGAACTATACATGTGCAGGCGCGTAGCCTGAGTACTTATCAAGTCGAAGCACTTTTTCAGACAGTTTGGGGGTCACATTGAGACCCTAATTTGGCCATTTGCGAAACCCTGGGGGAAGCACCCGGAAACTAATGGAATTTCCACCATTTAGTGACAGTTTCTATATTTGAAAACATTACCCTTTGTAAACTTTTTGCTGTGATTTTTGCATAATGTGGAAGCAACTGCGTACGTGTGAACGTCTGGCTACGCGCTTGAATTGTCCAAGCATTTTATTTGAATACTGTGAATGTGAAGACCTTTTCAAGACCTAATCATTTATATCTGTTTTCTTCTACTAGGTTCGCTCATTAGCAAAAAAGAGCATTCAACAAGTAGTTAAAACGTACTTTTTTTCCTGAAAACGCAGAAGTATCGTTTGACAAGAATTTCTAAGCCTTCAGACTAACTATATTATGTATATTTTCCCTACTTATTTTGCTTTGGTTCCTGTTTTGTCCTGATTTTATATGCCTTCGGTTTCTGATTTTCTGAATTATCGATGTTGTTCTGTTTATAGGGATATGGTCATTATCCTTATTAGTCATGTATGTGAGATATGTCTTATCCTCTGTAGTAACCTTCAATTAACATGTACTGTCATAAGACCATTTGTCCATAATGGCTCTTATTGACAATGTTGCATAAACTGAATAATACTTTCTAGACATTTTACAAAAATTACTGTCAGCTCTTTTAAAATTCGGAGCTATACAACAGTATTTCACAACCTGCATTATATCGTGATATGATAAACAAAATAAGACATAACAAAGTTAAATAGAATAACCGTCAGAACCGCCGAATGCCCTTTATACCGTGGATATGGCCCTAATGTCACCAGACGAATACTCGGCATGGTACTTGACCAATCGACAGCGTTGTACTAGTATTCTTAAGAAGCGCATTCTTAAGAAGTTTACTTTGTCTGACTGTGACGACAGGACACCATAACGGGCCCTGTCCAAACCTCCTAAGAGAAGACGGGCCCCGACCACCTGTCCTATCTAAATCTCAGTCGGACTCCTCGGGTGATAACATGCATGAGCTCGCTACAGCAGGCAGATCACGGACTGTATATTGCACGCCTCCCCTTTTTATATCCATTTATTTAATAACCTGTGCTACTTGGCCCTTTGTGTTTTGCTGTCTTGTTTTTGTGGTCATCTGACAGTGAGGAGGGTATTTTACACTACGATTTTGCTTTCTTCAAGACCTTTGGGTAACCGGTAGAGGGTTGTGCTTACGTAATCCGGACAACAACACCATTTGCGTCTTTAGTCAGTACCGAGTACCAATTTGTCTGTGTTTTCGCTTCAGATGTGTTGGTGCTTTGCTGTTGGTGCTGCATTCTAGTCTGGTTGGATATTCCCTTCTTTCTGATAGCTGCGGGAATTTGACAGTAATATGTTAAAGTAAAACATTTATCAGAACAACAATCTTATAAGAGATATAATGGTAGAGGACTTTGACAATTTGCTTTCTGTAAATATTCCTGAAACACTTGGTTGAAGGAGTGAAGTCTAAAATGTGTCAGTTCATCAAACCCTCATAGACGATGTTTAATTGGCTTTGAAAAACACAATCTTGGTACTGCTAAGCAACTTTCGTATGATTCTGTGAAGCGTTTGCAGAGAGGTGTCGGAAATGAGATAAAAATAGCATACAAATGGTCGGGAAAATGGTTTCCGGATTAAGCGTTATGGCAGTACTAGTCTTTTGCTCAGTTGAACTACAATTAGTTTTGCTCAGTATATATACACGTGTGTAAAACATTTGAAACAAAAGTACAAATACCTCAATGTGACAGTTGAACATAAAAGAATTTCCTCCGGTAGTGGACTAATAAGACGTCTTCCCTTCTGTTCAGCTTAGTTCTTCAGTAATTATCCAGAAACCATTATTCTAAGAATATTTTACCTAATGATATTCTTGACTTTTCACTTAATGACATCAGGATAAATCTGCTTTTCCTTTGTGATATAAATAGATATTGATGTTGATAGGTGACCATTACCATAAGTGTACTTTCTGTACGTGATCTTTTACCTATTGACCAAACAGCTCCTTTCCCTCTTGATAAGAAGTAAACTCCTAAATTAAGGGTGAACATGGATTTAAAGTCTGGAAAACATTATTGTTTGTGAATTTTTCAAAAGATCAGGTCTACTGAGTGTGATATTGGCAATTGTCAAATATAAGTCATCAAAACATTAAAGAATAGTTACTATAAATCATTTTAACAATTTATTGCAATAAATTGATACACAGGGAACATCAGAAGACGAAACAGAAAACTAAGAAAACGATCTAGAGTACATCTAGAGCCCATCGTTACCTCAAAGATCCTAGCAGGCTAGGGCGGCAGACACTAACTACATGATTCCTTATTATCGGTTCCATTTGATGCCATATTGTATGAAGCATATATTGCATTCTTTAGAAACACTGATTGATTCAGACTAAAAATCATTATCGCATTCGCACAGAATAAATTTCCCTGTTATCAAAAACACCTCGAGCCTAAAGACGATTAACATTATATAAATGAAAAAGTTTTGATGTTAACATCTTGCGTGATAATCACGTACAAAGTACTTAATATATTAAGAGAATTTAGTACCTCCTCTTATTTGTTACAAGTACAAGAAACCTATTCCAAATTTCGTTTTTAACAATAATGTTGTTAGATCTGATCCTGAAGCAATTGAATCGTGCCCTGCTTTTTTAGAATGTTCAACTTCTGAATATCTTTGACTATATAAACCAGCTGGTCATATTGCTACAAGTGAATTTTAATTATCCAATACAGGTAGCTCTGTCCTCTTCTAAAAACGACGTATATATATATGTGTATATGATGGATATGACTTATATTCAGATAGCTAATTTCTACAAAACCGCTCGGCATTTTGGAAATTCACATTTCTAATCTAAAAGATGAGAAATTTACATGAAAAAAATGTATACGCACCTCCAGATATGGCAGCGAGCAATACCATATTCATTTGAAAACCTTACTACTTATCAAGCTTAGTTTTGACATTTTCGTCTACAAATACTTATATCAAAAGCAGTGATAGTGTTTCTTGCATTTAAAGCAAACGTATTAGTAAAATTTCTTCATTCAACACTTCAATTTCTAAGTTGGATCCCATGACTTCATACTGCATATAAAAACTTCTAGAGTCCCCTTTCAAAATTTGATACATTGCATATGAGGTCTTTGATACATTGCTAGCAAGTGTTCGACTAGAAATCTGATGTCAGCACTTACGGCGATAAAAAAAAAACACGTTGCAAATTATTGTACAACTGTTCTGGACAGGAATAATAGTAACTTCTTTTTGTTTATTAAAAATTTCGGAATGTGATTGACAAAATAAAATCTAGGGATTTCTAATCCAATATAATTTCTTCATACGACTTTTCTAACATGCACACCATACTGCCTCACGATAAAGTTGTCTATCAAATTTCATGATATTACACCAAAACACCGGAAACGCAGAATCCTGGCTTGGTTTTGGGCTCTATATCTTCTTAAGACATGCCCGGGAGGTCACAACTTTGAACGTTTTGAAAGTTAAAATGTTATTCTTTTATTTAATTGACATTTTAAAAACATTGTCTTTACTTAAAACTATACAAAAAGCTTAGGCCGATATCGTCACTCGTGGCTCTGGTCCTTTTCAAGAATGTGTATGCCTGTTGTCTGTGTTTTATGGATTCTGATTTTTTGTGCCTGTGTTTTGGGTCTTTGTATAACTTTCATTCACTGATTTTGAGAACTGCGAAATTTTGCACATTAATCCAATGTACTGGAATATAAGTTTGATTGAAATAGATGATATACACCACGTCCGGCTTTAGTGTTACCTTCCGTTGATCGAGACGTTGAAAAATTACATCGTACAGGTGCGTGTTTACATAGACGTCAGTCCCAAACAAACGCATAATTACATCGTGAGTTGTATTCAGATTGTCTCAGACGGGAAATACCCACTGTACGACTTGGATAAAAAAAGACCTATACATATACGATAAAACCGTTACACATATGAATTTTGACTTTGTTCTTGAACTAAAAGAAGTTTGCTATTTTCAAGAAAAAAAAAGTGAACATTGTAATTTAAATATAGCATGCCGATTGGTTGAAATACTTCTGAAAAATATTGTTTTTAGACAAATCATAGCATTTTTTTCTATTATATATTATATATAAAAACTAAATAAGAATGATGGAGGATGAAAGAGGAGTAGTTATAAAGAGGGATTCGCTCCTCCCGTGATCCAGTTAGAAACTGTGAACAAAGATTGATAAAAATTATATTTTACTTATTTTACTTTAACATCAATCTAGCATTGTGATCCTGTTATACTTTGATATGCTTGGTACACTTCGTTTACTTCGTTTCTCTTTCACCTTATGAGGACAATCTCACCTCAATGAATAGTTTTACTATCATAGTAAATTCTACCAGATCAAAATCATTCTTAATTGTTGCGACATGCTTTGTGGACACCGGCATCACGTAGTTTACCTTTCATAGCTGTCTGGTTTGGCTGTGTTGAACTCTTATCACCCCTCTGTCTGCCGTAATTTCTAATCGCTACGATCGACGAAAGGTAACACTAAAGCCGGACGGGTTGTAAATGTCACTATCAGACAAAGATTGCTAAACACTGTTTTAGAATACTGTTTAAGGTGGGTCCCTACTCGTGAATTTTACAAATGAAATTTGTATTTTAAGGTTATTTTCTATACATAATAGTCAAAATGACACAATGAACACAAACATAGATAGGTATTTTTGTTTTCATTAAAGATACAGTACATTAAAGAAAGGTACCCTAACACTTAAAAATTGAGAAATATCAAATATCCATCATATGCTTTTGAACCCTCCGAATTCAGTGATGATACGAATATGTTTATTTGTTTTGTTTTATTTTATGATAACATGTCATATAAAAGAAATACAACACATAAAATGATATTGCAACATAAATCCAAGTATGATATATCTCCAAACATTAGGGTACCCCCTTACAATTCCATAACATTTTTGACCAAGAATATGTACTAAATCCAACTTTTTGAATTAAAAAAAGATGATTTTTTTTTCATTTTGTAATATTTCATTAAATCATGTATGCAGATGAAGAAAAAATCACAAACAGGTACACAGTTTTTTTAAGTGTTCAAGGCATGGCTTCAAATGTTAAACGTCTTTAAATTCAATAGCATCATTTAAACCCTGATAAATTTACAGCATGGACCAGACATGCACGTTTCGGATACTAAACCCTCGTCAGTGATCCTCAGTCTAAAGTATGTAATACGGCCAAAAAGTATGAAAATTATTATGTCCAAAAATGTACCAAAAGACGTAGCAGAATGGGTGGGATATGATGCTACAGGACCCACGTTTTAGAAATTAACGTAGGGGTACTCCTTTATAATGTTATCATATTTTAGACAAATAATATATAGTATATCACATTTATGTGCAAAAACAACACATGGAATTTCTTCAAATTGGACCATTTTATACGATAATGTTCATAGATGGTGAAAAAATCGCATACAGGTATACAATTTTATTAATGATCAAGATATGGCTACAAACATAAGGGTACCCCTTATAACTTCATCACATTTTCAACTAAGAAATTATACTGTATGATTGGTGTGGACATTGATAGATTGCACCATCTTTTGCTTCTTTTGGCATTTAAGATCTTCTGTCTGTGTTTTTCAATGCGCTGGCTCGTCCCTCACCAGCCATTGTAAAACGTTATACGCAGACTGCTGCATGTAAGGAAAAACCTATAACGGTTCGAGTAGGGAGTCCCCTTAAATTGTTAAGTTTTTTTTTTGTTTCTATTTTTACTTCTGCCTCTTGGTTTATGTGTTGTCTTTTGCGTTACATGTTTCTATTGCGTGAGTTGATGTTCCTTGTCCCTTTTGTGTGTTTTTTTTTCTTTGGGTGTCTGGTCTATGTGCATTGGGTGTTTTGGGGTTTTGCTGTCGGTGCTGCAACGTAGTGTTGTGGGATACCCCCTTCTTTTCTTCAGAATGAAGTGGTAGACGTATGTTTCTATCTGTTCTGATTGTAACTTGTGAGATAAAATCTGTTAACATTGTTTTAAATATCAATCTATCTTCATCATATATAAAATATTTCGAATTCACTTTGTATGCGACCTGGCCCTGGATAGTTGCAATAACTTGTAATACGCGAAATATCAAAGTCTGTCGCCTCTATTTCTTTTTTTTTAATTGATGTCAATTATGAATACATTTTTTGTATATGTAAATATATGGTACAATCGATTTTGGGAATTGTAAAATCAAAAAGGAAACAAAAGAAAAAAGTTTTATCGTATTTTATTGCGCTTCATTATGCTAGATTATACTAAAGGATGACTGTTTACATTAGCATCTGACCATCATTTTTGACCGTTTCAAATATTGACGGTTTCTGCTTTTCTTCCATTGATACCAGTAGAATGCTGAGCCTCCATATGGAGCATTTAAGTTAACGTAAAAACATGCCGTGTACCAAAACCCTGCTTTATAGTCGGAAGCACAGTTGCTACTATATAAGTCGTTATCTCTGTCTGGTGTTGAAAACCCCATTACATTTTGATGCGTTAGTCCACTCCATCCACTTTCTCCAGCTTAAAAATTAAAAGTGTGTCATACTTAATGTTTCGAATTGTGTATATCAAACGGAATCAAAGTATGTTATGATTATCGATAGGGATATGTGGCACATACTACACAATATGACAAACAAGCAAATCTTTGAAATCAATCACAGCACTTAGAATGTAAATTGTCAATATTGAAATATATGTTATATAGTAATATTTTTTATATTAAACATGTATTTCGGATATTGAATCCTCGTCAGTAGAACTTAATGTCAAACAGTTTAAATAAAGCCGAAGTGAATTTCCCTGGCGTCACCTACAAACAGTTTTAATTTCCTCTTGCCAAAATGAGCGGCTCCAAAATTTTTGTAAAGTTCATTCAGAAGCGTATTTTATTTAAGTGAAATATATGGCCATAAATCGTTTGAGGGTAGGCACAAGGACCTTAATTCTAAATATAACCGAAACACTATGTGTCCGCTCACCAGTTTCTCTTACCCGGTCATGCGGCGCAGAAATATTGTGCAATCATACATAATTTGACGTCATCTCATTTCATTTCTATATATTTCACATCATTATACTATATATCAATATGTTCGGTATATCTACAGCTTTTATAGGATACTAGTCCTAATTTCATGTTAAGATTGCTATACATAATAAATTTCACACACGTTTGCTAAGAAAGGTTTACAGAATTGGCCTAAAATTCATGTTTTTGCCATTTTTCTGTGTATTGTATCTGGTCTCCTGGAAAAATTTCAGAAATAAAGCTTTATTTCCTTATAGCTATTTACTTATACTGCATTCCAGCCAAATTTTTAAAATTTCCAACACATGAAACATAAAAAATGTGTAAAAACCCCAAAAAATTTATATTTTCCCTTATGAAGTCTTGTTAATCAGGGAATATCCAGTACGCCTTCAAAATATCTATATTTAGACTAAATAAGTCATGTGACCAAAGACCTTTATTGCTCTTACACAAGGCAGGCATACTCTACAATATGCATCTTACCATTATAGACTATTTTCATAATGGTCTTCTCAACCCACCTTTCAAAACCATTCAATTTTCCCTATTTCAGCTTTTCCACCCTGGACAATCTGGGTTCTCTCTAAAAGCCGCTGAGCGGACCCTATGCTGAAACCCAAGCTAAGGACAGAGCTATGCAATAAGGGATATACCCCTTAGTTTTAGAAATTTAGGTCTAATTCGATGACAGGAAATTTAGAATATAATACAATGAAATCTGTAAATAATTAAACTAGGTGAGCTATATCTTCGGGGACTTGCAGTCCACCAGCATTGATACAAGCCTACATGTAGTAGTTGAAATTGTCAATATTGAAATATATGTTCGACAGTGATATCTACATGACCTTGAAATCAGCCTTTGACGGCCACTTAATATAAGCACAACACATTTTGTCATAATAAAATATCTACCAGAATGTTTAAAACATTAAAGTCCCAGTCTGAATGAAAAACATATATATGAAAAATACCAATTTTACCCGTACGTTTTGTTTTCAAAATTTCTTAATTTCTAAAACGTGGGTCCTTTAGCATAATATCCTATCCATCCTGCTACGTCTTACATTACATTGTTGACATAATTACTTTCACACTTTTTGGTTATATTACATTTAGAATGAGAATCACTGACGAGGATTTAGTACCCGAAACGTGCATATCTGGTCAATGCTGCAGATTTATCTGTTCTGAAACAGTGCCTTTGGATTTGAAGAAGTTTAAAATTGAATAGTTTGAAGATAAAAAAATCCACTTAAATTTTATATATAACGCAGCTTACGGGTAAGATATTCCCCTTTGGACGAAAATATGTCTTTGGAGTTTTCGTTTTCTCATGAAGACTTCTTTTCCATCTTAATGGAAAATTTAAGGTTCCTATGTTTGATTTGAAAATGAAAACTTACGTCGTGAGAAAGTGCATCTAATTGGAGAAATTGTTCAAGTGAAAATTAATTTGCCTTGGAAATATATATCTCTTTGGAAAGTAAACTTCTAATCAAACATTATGATCCCTTGGACTTTTCGATATTACCACAAGAATTTGTATTTTTATAGGGATTTTTTACCTTTATAGCCTAGAATCTCAGGTCATATAAGGAAAAAGTAAGGACAGATTTTAACAATATTCAATTTGGGCTATCTTGTGGTGCCGTTAGTTTTTATGTATTGCATTTGAGGCGGATTGGTTTCGGGTTTATTTTTCAAATATAGTATTGCAGAAATAATTAGATTAATATTCTATCCTGATCATGGTCACATCTCTTTTTTAATTTTTCAGATAAACATAAGTATTTTCAAAATGAATAGTTGGCAATTGAATGAAAAGTCTTCTCATTAAGGATTGCAATTGCAATCAAATCAATTCAATTCGACTAACATCGTCACTGAGGAAGTTCTATGGTCGATATGGGGAAAGGGTAGCACACCATGACGTCCCCATGTCCAGAGTCATAAATGATATTCAGACGTAGACTTTTTATGCCATGACATGCCAATAAATACGTTTGTCTTCCTTTGTGAGAGTAAACGATTGCGACCCTTCAACCGAATTGTGGGATATACCGATTGTGACCTTTCTTCCGAATTGAAGTGACTTGTGTTGCATGCAAACAGATTCTCACTCTTCCTGGGCAACTGCTCTCATTTCTTCGCAGGGAGTTCACTTCTCTTCATATGTTATTTTTTAATGCAAGTTCTGGTTTCATCCTGGTTTTGTATGCCTTTGGTTACATGATTTTCTATTAACGATTTTGTAATCCTTGATAGGGATATGTTTTTTCCCAAATATTTGTCATTTTCTAGCTTTAAGTACAGTATACAGTATATCCACATAAAACATTTGCGTGTGGTAACTTCATGTTTTAGAAAAAGTACAATAAAAAGGAGAGAACCTATCTTGTTAGAGCATATCAAATCACACGACTCAACGATCATTGAAATTTATATTAAATTTATAAAGATGCGAATACGAAAACCAAATGAACAGATTTCTTGGAAAAAGTCGGTATTTTTACTGAAGAGTAGCTGAGTCTAGACATGTTGCTGCTTATGATATCATTATGACAAAAATAAACATGATAAAGTATACCATTTTACCTGTTCCAGAGTATTTCCCTATCCTCAATTTGTAAGCCTCACTCTCTGGACCCACAGAAAAGTTCTGGTACAAAGCATATCCAGGATCGCCTTTCCTTGTTACCACGTCAACACGTAATGTACAGTTACCCTTCATTGTCAGAATATGTAGATACTCGTTTCCTAGAACATGATATATCAAAGACAATAAAACCTAACTTTGCAATCTGAAATTCATGAAAAAAAGGATACGGTCACCATTACCGTTTATTTGTCATTATGACAGTCATAGCTCTGATTGGATTTTTGTTGAACTACGTGTCAAAGCTTCCATCGGTTACGTCATTAAAGACGGCATTTTTTTACAATCTCATTAGGTTGAAATGTTATTGTTACGAGCGTTTCATATAATCACCACGCTTGGGTTATTAGAGAAGTAAGAAGATGTTTTATCTATTGGAATAACAATAAAATAAGTGTCTTATAGTCCAGTCAATGTTGCCTAAAGTAGGATCAGTATTATCTACAAATATAACTTAAAACCTCAAATAAAACCAACATTCAATCATTGATCAAAAAGATCCTACATGTATTTTAAAACAGATATATTTTCGTATTTTACAAGACTTTGTCAAACATTTTACTAGACAATATGTGCATTATCAGACAGGTTTGGTCACAAGTTTTAGCTCGACTTGTATGTATGAGTCATGTCTTTCTGTGATCTTTCTTCAAAATGACGTCATTGCTTGACGTATAGCTAAACAACACTCTACACGTAACAACAAAACTTCTTTGAGATTTAACACACTAATCATCGATCAAACTTTCAGTTTTCGTTGTTATAAAGCACGTTTAGGATTCTAACTCTCCTTACGTCAAGGTTTTACGAATCACGATGTACATTTCTCGCACATTAAACTTACTTACTAGACAATCTCCGGTTCGTACGTATAACTAAACGACGTCTTCGACTGTGACGTCAAGATGTGACGTGTACATGTAGGTTATACGTACACGTTGAAAGCACTTGTAACTTAACCTCTCTATTGACATCCTGAGAATTGTTTTTCTTCAATATGTTATTTCAAAAATATATAAATAACCTAGAAGAAAGTGGTGGGATTCGTCAGAAAATATTGGAATATTTTTTTTCAAATAAATGAAATATCACATGGATTAATTTTGTATCAATTATTTTTGTGCAACAATTCATTAAATTTATTCTTAAAAGATCTTCATCGTGTAAATAAGGAAGTAATTTGCGAAAGACAAAATTTTTCTAACATAATCGAAGATCATGGAAAATGCTCCATATCTTAACTAGGAAAATTATACAAGAATCAAACTCATTTTCTTAGTCAACACAAAAGCCATTATGGATTTGAAAAAAAAATCAAAACCAATGACCAAATGCTGCACTTTTGAATTGACCAGAAAGGCTATCAGCTTAACCTCCAACCAACTGTCAGATAGGATAAGGGATCATCAGCCGGAAATTTGACAAGGATCATCAATTATGTGTTTGAGAGAAAACATAATCCATTATATTTTTTGATTGTCAAACAGTTTGATATCAAGATCAATATTATACATGTACAATTATTGACTGGGAAGGAGGGCAATGTAAGATTTGTAAGACCTGAAGATGAAATAATGCAAGAGGCCGAAGGCCGAGGGCTATATTTTGTCTGATAATTGTTTTGTTATACCTTACTTCAATACTACAGCAACGACCAATTGGTCCGGCATATTTACATTCATTTTCTATAAGAGAAAGAGCGAGGAAAAAATGGGTATGAGTTTATAGCGTCATGAATGATTCGACGTCATAAAAGATGTGACGTATCGGTCAATAGTTTTTGAACTATTGCCCTAGGGCCAATATTGATGTAACTATTGACTGCTTGGTCAAATATTCAAATTTATAGGCATGTTTTTTTCCTATGGGGATATTAAAAAGAGATACTGATAAGGATATAACAATGTGTTTTTGGTTCATATGTTTAAATCTTATATCGTTAACTCCTTTGATGATCAAAACGTTATTGTTGTTACCTGTATCCGATGTTAACTTAATAGAATAACAAATATAATACTGACCATTCACCACAAAGTATAGATGTTTGATTATTTCAACAAAGAGTTATCTTAATCAAATTCCAAACATCAATAGTCAAAAAAATTCTTGAAAAACACAAAGCAAAAAAAAAAGACTGAAGTTTGGAAGGATATTACCAACTGCGGCATCATTGGAATGTATAATCACGAGTCAAGATCAAACAAACCATCAAACAGAGACATGACACCATAAAAGTATGAAAGGTAACAATATGTTACATTATGTTACACTATGTTACACTATGTTACATGTAACAAACATTTCTACAGAGTCCAGTATATGATGGGCATCTATCACTGGTGATGCTGCAAAAATTCAAACTCAAATTAAAGAATGTCGCACCATTGCCTAGGAATAAGAATAGAAACGCAACACTGCATATTTGTGTGAAGATAGAAAAACAATAATGGTAATTGATTTTACTTGGTTTGCCCAAGTTAGGGTAGTGAGCTCCTTCAGGGGCTAGAAATAAATGTTATTCCAAGGCCTCATTTCTCTATCGTCTTAAAAATGCAAAATGGTAAGGACGTTTATCTGCCATCTAGAGTATAAGCAAACAACCCTCAAACTTTTTTCTAGTAACCTAGCGATCTCGAAGACAACACATTTGATTGATACTAAAGCAAGATAGTATAACCAAGTACCAAAGTGAAAATCAGATGAAGATGTAAATTGATTTCAAAAGAAATAGGCCGCACAAAAAAACACAGCCTGTACTCTACCGGTTGGACATTATCAAACATGCTACCACCAGCGGTTTCGGAGAGGTGATTTTGACAGGGCCCGTCATGAAGTCTCGTTATCGAATGCAGTCAGTATGTAACTGTTAAGGCACGCTTAAACATAAATGTTGTTCGGTTAAGTACCACATACATGTATTCTCCTTTGTTATATACCGACGTTCTGTTAACATCAAAATTTATATCACTGCATATAAGGCGATTGATGAGTCGGATAAAAATTCAGTCTACAGTTGCTCCTTTTCGTTTTGTTTATCAAGTCAAAAGACATAAAGAGGACAGGAAAATCCAATTTCTTATAAAAAAATACTTCCCATTATTTTGTGTACCATGTCAGGGTATTGTACTTACAAAAAAGGATTAAGATATTTCTAGAAGACAATATACAATACCAAGCCAATACTCCTTGTTATGCAAAGCGACACCAAATCCTTCCTTGTAATCTTTCCAGTTTCTGTTGAAGTTAAGTTCACCATTAAACCTCTGCTGGAAAACCTATAATACATAACAAATGAGGTAATATAAGAAACTCTTGGCGGAAAATCCTTCAGAAAATGTACAATTCTGTGATGCTCAGCTTCTAAAATTCAAACAAATGTACGATTTTGACACGCTCATGATTTAAGGAGTATAGGCAAACGTTTACCGACCATATTTGATTTGACGTGAATTATTTTCGAAATTCTGCCGTTCTGAAGAATTAAGACGCCAATTTTAAATGTTTGCTTATTTGATACAAGTAATAAAACAAAAACACCACAATCGTCACATATATTTTTGTTTTCTGAAATCGTGCTTTACATGTAAAAACAATCGTTAATAACTAGGTTCATGCAGGTTCAGTTTGCAAGTTACAACAAGCGTCGCACAATCTTCTTGTAGTGCTTATGCTTTGTGAAGTCGTGACTTTGACGCTAAAGTTTCATGGGAAATGCAACACATACCATCTTTATATTTTCATCTCACATTAGATTTGCATAGATTTTTCCGTGAATACATTTTCTTTTTAAATATTCTAAATCCGATTGATTTCTCCACACGACTTATAGAGAATATTACCCTTGCATGGAACTACTGTTAGCCCAATGTACATGTATGTATTATTCCTGTTTGAGATGAGTCCCGTTGTAGATATGACCCCTCCTTTTCTCTGTCTATCATTATGTACATGTATATATTATTCCTGTTTGAGATGAGTCACTTTGTAGATACGACCCCTCCCTTTCTCTGTATATCATTATGTACATGTATGTATTATTCCTGTTTGAGATGAGTCACTTTGTAGATACGACCCCTCCCTTTCTCTGTATATCATTATGTACATGTATGTATTATTCCTGTTTGAGATGAGTCACTTTGTAGATACGACCTCAACCTTTCTCTGTCTATCATTATGTAAATGTATATATTATTCCTGTTTGAGGTGAATCCCGTTGTAGATATGACCCCTCCCTTTCTCTGTCTATCATTATGTACATGTATGTATTATTCCTGTTTGAGATGAGGCCCGTTGTAGATATGACTTCTCCATTTCTCTGTCTATCATTATGTTGAATGTCAACATGAACTGCCAGGTTGATTCAGACTCCGTTTCTCTCTTCTTCGTCTTTCTTTTGAAGTATTTGCTGCTTTTGTTTGATGTACATGTTTGTGGCTATAACTTAATTTGATGTTGTTCAAGCAAATGTTATTGTCATTATTTCAAGAAAGGGGATGATCTCCAGCATGACATCCCTGTACTCACCCAGCGAAAAAAAACCCACAAGAAGGTGACATGTAAATGACATCAGACAAAACTACAAGCCACAAACAAACACATGACAACATTCACTAGAACATTATACAAGACAATCGAAACAAACGTACAGAAACAGAAAATATCAATGACAACACATAAAAGGAAGGACAGCTCCGACTTCTTTCTTGAAATGCTGAATGTGAAGCAGAGAGTGCATACCAAATATCTTTATGTAGAGATATTTGTAATCATGCAATATAAACTCTTATTCAATTTCTATAATTGTACTTATTTCGTCCATTGACGTCGTAGTATAACGGTCAAGTGATGTGCTTCTTTGAAGTGGAAGTAGGTCACTTAATTTTTGAAGTGTCAAACATTATAAAAGCACGGCACAAGTAGAATCTCAGTATGATTGATATGCAGTCAGAAAACACTCACTCCTCCCGGGCACCTTGTTCTGCCTCCATTTAAGGGTTCGATGGTTTATTGTTAAGGATCGGCAACCTAATAGAGTACTTCCGGTTAAAATGTATGCACATTTTCATTATTTCCCGACAAATGCCGATGATTTCATAATCGGGAATCTTCGGATGCTAGAGTAGATCATTGTACGAGAAGTGTAATTCCTAATTTTAGCATTCTTATTGAAGAAATTAAAAAAATCTTATTTTTGGTATTTATCATTGAAAATGCTTTTGAGGTTGAATACGTTTATAGATATTTACTCATGCCATATTCAGCTGGATCTTTGACTACTATCCGAAACACATGTCGGTTGTATTAGAATTACTTTAGAACTTCATTGAAGAAGGTAAAGATGTTTAAGATGTTAAACGTCTCGAAATTCAATAGCATCATTTAACAACAGATATACGTATTTGCAGTATGGACATGACATGCTTGTTTCGGCTATCTAACACTCGTCAGTGATCCTCAATCTAAATAGTGTAATATACCCAAAAGTGTAGAAGTACCTATGACCAAACATGTACCGAAAGACGTAGCAGGATGGGTGGAATATGATGTTTCAGGACAATGAGTTTAAGAAGATTATGACGGTAATCTCAACAGAGCACAGAATTGAGTATCGACGGACTCCTAGCAAGCTAAAGGTTGGTCCAGGTGCCCGGGAGGAATAAGTAATGTTTGAATCCTATTTTCTTGATTTCACTTGTAAACAGTACTTAGGCTTTGTGGCGGAAAATTTCCCTGTAGATATATATCTATGATATAAGTCTTACCGTCCAACCTCCGCCGTCTGTATTCATGTCACAGTAAACAGATATTCCAGTTCGACCATCAGGATATATGGTATATGTCTTGTTAGAATCCTGCTTTCTAGGTATAACTTGTGAACATGACCTAGGCTTTGTGTTGGGAAATTTTCCTACAATAAACATAAATAAACATCAAAGAAGCACCTAACAGTTATTCAGTCTAAAAGTCTAGAAGGCAAGGCCAAATCGTGAGAATTCCATTCGGAACGGTTGCAAACCCCGGAATGAACAACATTCCGAAGTGAGACCAGGTGCCCGGGGAGAGTCAGCGTCTCCTGATTGCATACAACACCCGTCGCAACAGCTCCATGGAAACCTGCCAAATTCGGTGATTTTCTCCATGTTCATTTTTCAATTTGAAAAAGGTTGTTATTTTTACATCAACTTGTCTTTTGACTTGATTCATGTGCTCTTTGCAGAATTCTATTTGTCAACGTAGCAATTATACTCACCTTTTCCTGTTAATGTGGTTTGAAGAGGAACCTTGTATTTCTGTAGAACAGACAAAAGCATTGTCCCGTCTACATCTGCTTTCCATCCCTGTGGTTTCCATTGAGCTTTCTGCACAAAGTCTCCTATTTTCTCTTAAAGAAGTATATCAAATTTGAAGACGCTTAACAATATCAAAGATAAGTTTTATATACATGTATAGACTGACTAGGTCACTGACGAGGGTTAAGTACCCGAAACGTGCATGTCTGGTCCATGCTGAAATTTCATCTGTTCTAAAATGATGTTATTGAATTTGAAGACCTTTAACATATCAAACTAATTTAATATACAAAGCACAAGAAAATCATGTATATGAACTAATTCATTATACATATATTACACAAAGTAAACTTTTATGATATCAAGATTTATGCTTTATAACTGAAACTCAAATTTGAACCTACAATGAATATCTAGCTGACTGTAGGAAGATGCAAATATTGGGTCCAGTAGAAAAAAATAAATGGATAAATATTAAGCCAAAATGTAAAGAACCATACGTCTGTTTTAAAACACAATTTCCTTTTAAATTAGGAAACCAATGAGAAAATCTCTGGATTTTTAAAGTATTTTTTTGTAACGACATTAGTAGCCAATTGAAGTATTCTACGTTGTAATTTTCTTGAACAACATATTTGGAAGTAAAATGTTAATCATTGGTACTTGAATGAGTTAAAGAAGATCCTGACGACAATCTGAATGCCACTCACAATAGAGCACAAAATTAAGCATTGACGGACCCTAGCAAGCTAGAGGTGGGACCAGGTGCCCGGGAGGAGTAAGCATCCCCTGTTGGCTAGCCGCATTGAAGTCATAGTGATGTCATAGTAATGTTCGAAAACACAATGACAGATCATCTTACGACAGTAGAAAGTAAGATGTAGTTCTTGCTTTACAGTTAAAGTTTGTTTGGAGTAAACAGAGTATGTAAAATAGACTCATTTTCAACAAAAAATCACTATAGAATCATGCATGTTCGTTATTGATCCCGATTCTATAGGAATAACATCCTATCAATTGCAACCAGTTGCAATCAATGCGAATTATTATGTTTAAGGCAGAGTGATGTGGTCTCAAACATGGCGACGATGCCAACCGACACGAGTATTACAGAGGTCTTTGTACCTTGTATCGTTTAAAAGTACGAAGATATATATACAGATGAAAACAGTGTTGAAACTGGGTCAACACATAATTGTGTTCTAATGAATTGCAGACTTGTCAATATCAAAATGCATTAAGCAATTTGAAAAAACTTTTTTCATGATTTTTATACAATAAGAATGGTTAAATCAAAAATGGTAACACTTGATTACAAGCTTCTCGGAGCGTTCGAACTCGCATGTCTCTAAATTTTGACCAATGAAATATTAGGCGACCATGAAGTTTTGCATTTGAAGATGCAGTCAAACGTTTTCAATACTTGTTTTTCAGGACCAAAGATCAAGTGTAATTTGTTTCAATTGCGATGAATTTATCTGGGGAAAAAAGGATTTTTCAATTTTTTCTTTACTTTAACATTAACTTTAGAATGCAAAGCAAGAATTTCAAATTATTGCTTAGCCTTTAAAAGTGAGGAATCTGAACAAAAATATGATTATGAAATAGAATTTATGATAATCCGCGAATAATTTTGTCAATTCTGTAACTGTACATGTATCAAAACAATCCAAAAAAACAAACAGATTTTATTTTGACAAATTAATGGATCGAAGCGCATTTCGTTACTCAATATATATAAAGGAATATCGGTATATTTTACATGTTACTTTAGTACAAAAATAGGAATTCAAGAAAAATATGTTTGTTATAGGACTTTTCAAACTTCAACACAAAGCTTGAAAAAACAATTGACATAATATTTGCCTCAGAGTTTCTGCTTTTAACGTTATACATGTCAGCTTCAACAATTCATATATCAATACATGTAATATGAAGTATACATAATATAGATAGAAAAGATGGCAAGCGCAGGATCGAGTGTTCTATGTAGCAGCATAAGAATGGAAAAGCAATTTTGGAACAATCGTGCCAAACACATAGGATTTATAGGACAAATGTCGATATTCTTATATATCATAATAGTTATCCGACAGTTAAAAAACATGTAGATTGCAGAGACCACCGTGAAAGCAACCTGCAGGGATGCAATAAACAAACTACAGGGGATAACAAGACACAGACCGCCAAGGACATACTCTCCGAAAAGTAATTCAATCACGCAATTGAATCTTAGCACAATCCCTCCTGTGCAATTTTGAAGAGAGATTTTATTTGGATATGCTACTGAATCAACCCTATAGGAAATTGCACGAATTTAATATTCGAAAATATAACCAGAGGGCACTAGTTAAATGAATTTTTGTTGTGTCTAAAATCACTTTGGAAGGAGGTATCAAAATCCGAAACATGTGTCTGGTACATTATAGATTGGTATAAAATTTTCTTCGGATGGTATAAAGTTTTAAAACTTCCGTATAATTAAAACATGTAAAACGAAAATGCGAAAATTAGATCAAATACTACGAGTCGATATTATTCTTTCCCAATATTTAGCTAAAGTTTCATATTCTGGTGCAAGTAAGAAAACTTACACAACTATGATCATCGAGTTTACAAACAATTGGTCAAAAAATTAAACAAGAAAAGGGAAGTAACATGTGTAATTCTAAATATCCTTCGTCAAGCGTTATTCGCCCTTTTCCTTTGTTAACTCAACTGACATTTCATGTTTTGCTAGTGTTAGTTAAATGTGTGTTGTCAAAAATATTCTAGTCAAAGTTTAAAAGAATTTTTGTTCAAAATTTCTAGATACAGAAATATGAATAAGATAAATAGACCTAAAGTAAACGGAAGCGTCTTTAGACATTTTGATTTTCCATGTCCATAAGTGAACGTCAATCACATCTCTCGTTCTCGATGATGCGTGCAGTTATCTGTGAAATGGATATTTTTTTAACAAAGCAGGGTTAAATTAAAATCTTTTCTCTCAAACTTTTCAATTAGGAGCACTTTATTCGATAACATTTTGTTGCAAAGTATGAAAGTTGACAAAATTGAAAGAAAAATTATTTTAACTAAAGATTATCAGAGAAACCAAACTTGAAATATCTCATCTTTGATATCGCTTAAATTTCGAAGAAATATCCTGTTTGATCATTAACTTAAATTTACCTGCTTGATTTTGGCTCCAGGCAACAATTGTTTGAATAATTCGACTTTATGAAAACGATACGCTTACGGCGGTAGCCAGGGCGTCTTAATTACGGGATATTTTTGTATATATAAATGTAACGATATGTTTGACTGAATATGTATTACACTCAGATTACAGATGATAATTTTCTAGTACCATCGATGCCACACTTGTCGAAATCCGCCACGAAACAAACGAATTATGGAGGAGTTTGAATGCCGAAAACAAATAAGGCCACATTTAAATTTACCGTAACCGATATCTGATGACGTCAAACGATTATTGAGCCTCCTTAATACAAACATTTATCAAACATGGATACAAAAATGGAATGCGAAGATCAGACCGCACTCTCCTGATTGAAGCGAGTTCAAAACATCTTCTTTAATTAAATATAAAAAATGAAAAGTATTGAGAGACAAAAAATCTTCTCCAGGGAATTTCTGATAGAGGTTTCGTGGTCTCTATGGTAACATAGTCCTGAGGGGTTTTTTTTTCGGCATTTTAAATTTCAGAAACGTTCATATTCGCTCACAATAAGGACACTCACCTTTTAAGAAAAAACCAGAGGACGCTACTGAAATGAATTTCGGCAGTGTCTGAAAATCACTTTCATTGGCTGGAAGCATCACTGATGAGGATTTACTACCCGAAACACGTGTCTAGTGCATTAAAATCAGTTTGAAATTGTCTTGAAGATGGTAAATAGTTGAAACACTTCCGTATTATTTAATAAACTGAAATATATTTCAATCTTATCATCTTTATTTGAATGAGTTAAAGGAGATCCTGACGATAATCTCAACAGCACTCACAATAGATCACAACATTAATCATCAACGGACACCTAGCAAGCCAGAGATGGGACCAGTTGCCTGGGAGGAGAAGCATCCCCTGTTGGCTAGCCGCACCCGCCGTCAATGTTTAAGCATGGAAATGAAAATATATAAAATTCATGCACTGCCTGACGTTATGTCTATATCGAAAGTGCTATGGCGACAATGTCAGGGAAATATATTCAAAACACTTACTGTCAAACCCCTCGCGGGGAACTTTTTTACGAGCTCCACACGGCAAAGGGCATAAGTGTGACATAAATGAGTTAAAGAAGATCCTGACGATAATCTCAACAGCACTCACAATAGAGCACAACATTAATCATCAACGGACCCCTAGCAAGCTAGAGATGGGACTGAGATGAACTTCCATGAAGAAGTTTTTTTATATACATTATGTGATAAACGCTGTCTATGGTAAACGTCTTTAAATTCAATAGCATCATTTTAAACCTGATAAATTTACAGCATGGACCAGACATGCACGTTTCGGGTACTAAACCCTCGTCAGTGATCCTAAGTCTAAACAATGTAATATGGTCAAAAGGTATGAAAATTATTATGTCCAAAAATGTACCAAAAGACGTAGCAGATGTTACAATTAATTGTTTTGGATTAACACAGAAATATTTGTTATCAATTATTATAAGTTTCTTAAATACATACTTTATCCCGAATAGAATTATTATAGCAACATTTCTCATTTAATTTGACAAGTGATGATCCTAAATCAAAGTTGAGATTATGATGCTTATTTTCTACTATGAAGGGGATTTATCCAATAAAGTTTTAAATTTTTCTGTTTTTCTACCTGAACATTCAATTTCAGTAGTTACTGAGTTAAATGTAGAACCATATGACGAATATGAAAACAGGGTTTTATGACTTAGTGTGATATTATTCCAATAAATTTCACTGGTCTGGTTATATTTGAAAGAGTTTGCCTCAAATTACTGGAGGGCGAATGCCTGAGAGATAAAATATCTTCGCGATCGGCAATGTATTCAGCGTTGTCTATTCTAAGTGAAGTGCACTAGTGAAGATCTGTATTATTGTCAACATATGTATATTGAAATGTTACATGTAATTCGAATTAATCAAATGCTAACAATGATAAACTCTTGTTTATTTGTTTGTTTTTTTTTCATTTTTAGAAGCAACAGTATACATCAAAACTGCTTAATTGTCTCATTCATTTCTTAAGAAAACATATCTTTATATATTGAGATATACTGAGGTGGCCATCTATATAACAAATTTCAAAGTCAGTGCTTCCAAGAATTATAAGACACAAGATATCTGGTTTTTTGTTTTTAATTTTCTAGAAATATAATGTTTATCAAATTTCACTAAGCGATCAAACGTTAACCAATGATATTGTTTGCAGTCTTTATCATCAAGGCGAATAACTCCTTAATGGACACTTTCCTCAACACCTTGTGATTAGATATTTACATAGTACAAAAAGGATTTTTTTACAATTTCAAAGAACGTAAAAAAAGTTATAAACCAATAAAACACACAGTGTAAAAAAATTTGACAAATTTTCGATCTCTTCGAATCAAAGAGGAAAAAACGATGTGCCTTAGTTAGTAAAAATTATTACTAATTTCTATCTATACACAAACCCAGATTCTCAATAACTAATAATTCTGCAAATATCATTTCTATTTAGCTCTGAGTAAGATGATGAGAGTTACATTTCCAAAATCTAAAAAAAAAAATGGTTCCAGAAGAGTTTTCGGATTTGTTTACTTTCATTTCGATTATAATTCCGTATACGTAAATAAATGATAAAATCTGTACGTCAGCATCCATATTTGATAAGTTGTCATTTAGATAAAAAAAAATCAGAATAAAAAAAAATACTGTTATTTATTGACAAATCTATCTATTCTGTAGCTTTTTACTTCCGGATCTCGTTGTCAGTTCATTCAGCAAAAGGTTGAACTTAATGTACGTAGCAACCATTCTATATGATAGACAATTTTAAACATAATATAAATGATGTCTTACTTTTGATATGACTTCGATCGGTATGTCCTGAACACTGATTGATCATGATAAATGCTACGCAGGATACGAGAAATAAACACCCCATGTTATCAACTTGCGCGACGCTTTTGTAAAAAAAATTATTATATTTCGTGTCCATTTATATAGTCTCTGACAAACATAAAATTGAAACGATATATTCCTAATTTCAAAATTGCGTGATGCACACATGTAACATATGTTTAATCCAAACACTACATAGATATTGATTTAAATATTATCGTTCAATTGTTATTCTCATTTTTGTCCCCCGCTTTCGCGAAAGCGCGGGGACATTAAAACCGGTTCGTCCGTCTGTCCGTCTGTCCGTCTGTCTGTCCGTCTGTCTGTCCGTCAGTCACAAAAACTTTAACCTTGTGCATAACTTTTGAATGGAAAGTGATAGGGCTTTGATATTTCACATGTGTATTCCTTGTGACAAGACCTTTCCATGGATACCAAAATTTTTGACCTTGTGACCTTGACCTTGGACTTTGACCTACTTATTAAAAACTTTAACCTTGACCATAACTTTTGAATGGAAAGTGATAGGGCTTTGATATTTCACATGTATATTCCTTGTGACAAGACCTTTCCATGGATACCAAAATTTTTGACCTTGTGACCTTGACCTTGGACTTTGACCTACTTATCAAAAACTTTAACCTTGACCATAACTTTTGAATGGAAAGTGATAGGGCTTTAATATTTCACATGTGTATTCCTTGTGACAAGACCTTTCCATGGATACCAAATTTTTTGACCTTGTGACCTTGGACTTTGACCTACTTATTAAAAACTTTAACCTTGTGCAGAACTTTTGAATGGAAAGTGATAGGGCTTTGATATTTCACATGTGTATTTCTTGTGACAAGACCTTTCCATGGATACAAAAATTTTTGACCTTGTGACCTTGACCTTGGACTTTGACCTACTTATTAAAAACTTTAACCTTGACCATAACTTTTGAATGGAAAGTGATAGGGCTTTGATATTTCACATGTGTATTTCTTGTGACAAAACCTTTCCATGGATACCAAAATTTTTGACCTTTTGACCTTGACCTTGGACTTTGACCTTCTTATTAAAAACTTAAACCTTGACCATTACTTTTGAATGGAAAGTGATAGGGCTTTGATATTTCACATGTGTATTCCTTGTGACAAGACCTTTCCATGGATACCAGATATTTTGACCTTGTGACCTTGACCTTTTGATTTCGACCTTCTTTTCAAAAAACTATAACCTTGTCCATAACGTTTTAATGGAAAATGATAGGGCTTTCACATTTCACATGTGTATTCCTTGTGATGAGACCTTTCTGTTGGTAACAACATTCTGACCTTGTGACCTTGTCCATGGAGGTTGACCCACATTTAAAAACTTCAACCTCGACCATAAGTTTTTGATTTTAATTTAAATCATAGGTCTTAAATATTTCACATGTGCATACCTTTTCATAAGCCCTGTCCCTTGGAAACAAAACAAAAGTTTGTTGGAGTTGATCTTTCATATTTAGAATGTTGATAATATATGAGATATATTATTAAAACTTAAGAATGGGGGATGTCTGTAAGGATTTCTTTAAAGACAAACACCCAAAAGCGGGGGACCACAATTCCTTGAATTTGATTTTTATTTTTTTTGTCGTTTTTTTTTTTTTTTTTTTTTTTTTGTTGTTGTTGTTGTTGCATCCAATAAGGTAACAATCGATTTTCATGAATATTTTTAAAAATTACACTAATTTCCAATTTGTCTGATGCGTAGGCAGGATGTGCTTAGTACTTCATTATATGACTCTAACATTTAACATTTTACATGTGTTCACATCGAGGTAATTTCCCTGTATTAGCATAGCCTTTTTTCTTTGGTGTTATGGTGGTTTTATGATAAGGTTATTACGGTTTGAATCACTATTGTAATGCAAACATTCATGAGCTTTAGAACAGTTTAGCCTATGATTTTGAAAACAAATTGGTTGAAACGGGAAACAGTATCAATTGTTTAATCCCATTGAAGAAATCCCATTTAGCCCTTTCTGGATGAAGTCTTGTTTTCAACCATCTAAAAATAATTAAATTTACCTATTAAATTTGCATTATTATATGATTAAACTATGCACAAACTTAACACAGATTAATCAAATTATTATCAGTATGCCTCTGTATCAAAATTCTTACATCATCATCATCATATTTTACGGTAACTTTTCTCAACTTGTCAGATACGAAAGAATGACATTCATAATTTAGATTTTTATAATTAAAATAAACAAATATTGTTGTAAAGGGGTTAGTATATATGGTTTAAACAACTTGACATGATATTGGTATTTATAATTTTTTAACTCTTTAGAATAGATTTAAGGGTATCTTGTTCGATATCATCACTTTACACTATTTCTTTTATGTAACAAATCGCTGGTAGTTGAAATGCGTTTTACTTTTTTTCTTCTATTTTGGGAATTAACGGGATGTGTATTTGTATTGTGTATACTAGAATATGTATTTCATTTATTTAGATAAATGGTATATACTCTCACAAAGATATCGATGTCTCATATATTGTTATAAGCCTTATACGTTTGAAGATATGGAACTTTTCTTTTCCCTACCCCTTTCTTTTATTTATTTTTAAATATGCATTGATTTATACGTTTTAAGACATTAACAGCTAAAATTCTCCATGCCTAGGTAAAGTTAAGTACATTAATGAGCAGATTTGAAGAATACAGTACACAATATTACTCAGAAATTAAACTTCAAACCAAATGAACCTGATGCACTTACGCTCTGTATTACATCACATACAGTAGCGTTTATCTAACGCTAGTCTTGGAGTGTCTAAAATGCAACTCTAACGGTAATATGTAGAAGGTCTATACGCTATACATGTAACAATCAGAGTGTCGTACTCTGTTGATATACATTTCAATCCACACCACACATAAAAGGGATGTCGACTGGTTCTTAGGCTTTATCATATATTAGCATATTCCAAGCAACTCATTCGTCACTAGTTCGTAATTTTAACACCATGTTAATTCGTTCGTATCCCTGTTAAAGAAAGGAGGGAATCCCTATATGTGTTACTATCAGTAACCTTTAGTTTCGTACAATACTAAGGTCGCAATTAACAACATGGCGACATGACATCTTAACCCAGACATTGAAATTGATAGGGCAAAAACATTAAAGAGGAATACTTTATTCATACACTGCAAAAATGTTTTATAGTAATATGGAAGTGTTCCAACTCTCAATCTTCTAGAAGAAAGTTTTAAACCAGTTGCAATGTACAAGACACGTGTTTTGGATAATAGATCCAAGTCAATTCTTACACAGGCAAAAGTATTTCAGCAGCACCCTCTAATCTTATCATTTGAATTAACATTTGCGAATTTACTTTCTAGAGAGCGAGCGCGGTTCCCAAATTTCCTAATCAGTAGCAGAGTTAAATGAAATGTATGACCAAAATAGCATTGGAGGGATGATGCTAAGATGTTAACCTCCTTTAATTACGATGATATTTTTGGATGACATGACAAGTTTCCGAAATAGCAAAATATTAATATCAATGAAGCCAACTGAATAAAGGGCCAGAACATAACTTCTTACAGGCGAAATGGCTGGAAAGAAGTAAGTATTACACTTCTAACTTTCAATCACGGGATCCGAGTTTAACTGTTTCACACTGCAAAAGAAAATATTTTAAACAAAAGTCTTTATAAATTTTTGTAAACATTTTCCGAAACATCACTCCTTTAACATTTGATAGATGTTTCAATGCTGGGGAAGTATATCGCACGAAAAGTACGACTTAAATATTGCCTTATCTTAACTAGAAGCCATTGGTATCGACATTTTACATCTAAAAGAACCATGCATTTACAGTCAGTTACTTAATATTGTTGTAATTCAACAATTCCTTGGTTATTTTGAAGTTTAGTCAGACTATTTCTAAATCCTGAACACGTGACATCGCATGTGTAAAACATGGTATAGAATTGTATGGGATCGTGGAATGGAAAAGAATGGTGAATGGGAATGTAATGGTGGAATGGAATTATGATATGGAATTAAATTTGGAATTGAATGGGCAACGATTTATCGTTTCTTCAAACGCATTTGAAAATTTTTGTTTACAAAATAGTCTCAAATTTCTAAAATCTGGGTCCTGTGGCATCATATCCCAGCCATCTTGCTACGTCTTTCGGTATATTTAGGACATGGTTTTCACAGATTTTGGCAGTATTACATTGTTGAGATTGAGGATTACTGACGAGGGTTAAACACCCGAAACGTGCATGTCTGGTCCATGCCGTAAATTTATCTGTTTTAAAATGATGCTAATGAATTTGAAGACGTTAAACATTATATGTGATGCTAATGAATTTGAAGACGTTTTACATTTGTACCACTTTGTGAGTGTCACTGCTGGTGGACCAGGAGTCCCCGAGGGCGCATGTAGCCAAGTTCGATCAATTTCGGTTGGTCGTTTCTCGCAAATTTATCACAAATTAACGCGTATATCAAATTTCTGTCGTAACATTTCGCATCCGTAACTACTTTGAACTTTCTAGATCCTTTAGTATCTTCAATTTCATCCGTTTTGATAATTTTACACACTGCGCAATCACATTATTTCTCACATGTTTTTAAAGCGTTCGATGTTTTCCTGTGTACAAGTGTGTCACATAGGTTTTTATCGCGTCTAAAAGCCAGAATAGGAATTTCCGGGAAAATCTCGCGCATTCGTTCTGATCGGAAAAGTGTATTCTAGTGCTTCCGTAAAAAATTACGTACATCCGGTAATGTTTAGAGTAAGTTAAAACTAGGGGCACTCTTTTTGATTTCGCGTTGTTACAATCCTTACGGCGTAATAGATCCTCTCTATCCAGCTTATCGGCTTTACTAAGTTGTTGTTCGATTAATTTACTGCTGTATCCGCGTTTCCGTAATTGAACTTTAAGTTCCTGACGATGTCTTTTATAATCCTCATCCCTCTCGCAAATCCGTTTTAACCTTAATCCTAGGCCATATGCGAGGCCTTTTTTCGTGTGCGGCGGGTGACACGAATCCGATCTAAGAAATAGATGCTTATCCGTCGGTTTCGAAAATTAATCCGTATAAATATGGATCTTTTCCTTCTTAACCGGGTGTCGAGAAATTCTATACAGTCCTTATTCCATCGTAGTTCAATTTTGATGTTTTCAATGTTATATATATGTATAAATCATGATTTAGTTCTTTAAAACCATCTTCTCTCAGATCGTTCATTATTACAAAGACTTTGTAACTTTTCGCGGTTAACGCGAAATGCATGCATGTGCCTTGAATACTATGACGTCATAGACTAAAATAAACATTTACAATGAAAGCCAGAGAAGCAAAGATGGATTTTACTTAGAATTATTATAGATCGTCGTTTTTTACACTTGATAAAGGCCAAGTGGCCGAAAATTTGTGTTTTGTTTTGTTTTTTTCTTTTTTTTTAATTTTCATTTTCTTTTTGCATGTTATTAACACAGACATACAAACAGGCATACACATACAAGTAATATCAATACTTATTTGAGTGTTTGTGTTTTTATTTGTTATCATCCCTTCCCTCTGGAAGAAATATTTCAATCTACTGTAAAAATTATAGTTTTATCCACGGGATTTTTACAAAATGCAAATGAAACTAATGAAGTGATGAACAACATATTTCGTTAAAATATCACCGTGCTCCGGGTCACCATCCTATGTTTAATTACCAGGTCATAGTTGAAATAATAAAATCAAAATATGATAATTGTTTACATTTCGTAATTCGAAGATAGTATATGATAATAAATATACTAAAAATAAATAATTATCGTTGACTCTAATTTTCCTTTATTTAAGACTTGTCCACGAACTTTACGGACTGCCCTCGTATTTTGGACATAATTAAGATTTTGGCGATATTCCATTGCTTAGATTTAGGATCACTGACGAGGGTTAAGTACCCGAAACGCGCATGTCTGATCCATGCTGTAAATTTTATCTGCTTTTAGATGATGCTAAGGAATTTGAAGACGTTTAACATCATAAGATTTTAAGTCACAATTTGTATATAAATATTCAAGATAACAAAGCTAGGCTGAGGTCGCTTTCATGGTTTGCACTACAGATATTCAATGTTCCCTAACAAAACCGCAGTGACAAAAGAAAACATCTCATCATTTGTAATCGTGGTAATCCAACCATTTTTAAGTTTTACGACATACAACATCTTAAGCCTTTCTATAAACGTTTGAGTATTATACACATTATATTTCATATTCATTTCACCCTATACTGTCTGTAATAACTTACTCAAGTGACCTTGATCATTCTTTAACTCAGATAATAAATCTGACTCTGTAACTGGGTAAGAGGTATTAATGTATGCGATTGAGATCCTGGAACTATAATGAGTCATTATATTCAAAATATGCAAATATTCACAAAAATATTATCTATTTTATTCCATAAACCTACCTATAGAATATTTCACATTTCTTTTAATTCTAATATGATTTGAAAACAAAGCAGTTCGTCTTTTGTTTTCTTTACGCATGATGAGTAATTTTCGTATAATTATGACCAGGAGCAATTTGTAAAATTGACATAAATTACATATAGTATAATGATTCATAAAACCCCCTACCGCGATTTCATATCATATGTGAACTGAACAATATGACGTTGTATTATTTGTCCATACTTATACATACTATTCACATTAGCGTGTGTACCTCAGTGTGTATACATTGTACCGTAAGCCACTTATCTCAATGCCAAGTCAGTAACATGCATATTCCATTCTTTGATTCATTCCATACTATTCACTTCCATCCATGTTTTACATGATGCCTCACGTGACATGCATCATACTTCCCAACATGCAAGTGTAAATGATGTCACAGTGCCCATTTATTTAAGATAAGCAGTTCATGGAGACAAACATCTATATCAACGAAAGTAAGTACCCTTCATCAAGTTTTCATTTCATTCTAGTTTTATTGAGGCGATTTATGATTACATTTTAAATTTCTTTCGTTAATTCTACGATTGAAAGTTCTTTCGTTTTATTGGGAAATCCCAACTAGTTAATAGTATGTCCTAATCTGTCCTAATTTTTGATAGCTATACCAACACAACAAAATGTTACACACTTTGGTACCAAAGCAGCCTCCTTTACGAACAGAAGCGATTGAAATCCTTGTTATAACATCATTCTTTCATTTCATTAATCAACATTTAGATGGAAAGTACTTTCGTTTTATTGGACATTCCCTCCTCTAATATAGACAATGTGCCCTTATGATGGTCCCAATGGATGAATTTTATGATGGTGTTTTAATTGAAAATCAAAAGTTAAATGTTTAAATCTAGGGGCCGAAGCGGGACATAAAGAAATCATTGATGAATTTTATGGAAAATACTAACAGTTTATCGCAATTTTACGTACAGCTTAAGATTTTACAAGATTTGATTATTTTACTCCCTTCATCATCATTTCCCTAAAACTAAAGGGGTATCTCTGAACCTGTTGATGATGGAAAGTGAATTATTTTACATGATTAGTCTACGATCTAGTTCTGTACCTCATAGTTTGTTTGAGCCCCTGATCGCAGGGTCTTAGAAAATGGTCGTAGTCATTTCCTCTAATATAACTCAATGTAATCGTTTGGTCACCATTTCTCAGAAAGTATTTGTGATGGTAAGTTAATTATTTTTGCAAGATTATTTGTTTATTGTTAAGTTTTGCACTTGATATTTTGTTTAGGCCCCTGACCCTAATGTCTTGAAAATGAGTGTGGTCATTTCCTCCTATTAAACTATATCATTTTCAGAAAATGTAAACGATAGAATGTTAATTTGTTTTGCAATATTAAAGGTCTATAATTTAGTTGAAAGATATATCACCTGTAATTTTGCCTGAGCCCCTAAACCCAAGGGTCATAGAAATAGGTGTGGTCATTTCATCTTATATTATTCTATATAATCTTGTGGTAACCATTTCCCAGAAAGTATAAATGATAGACTATTAATTATTTTTGCAATATTAGAGGTCTATAATCTAGTTAAGTGCCTGATATTTTGTTCTAAGAAAGTATAATTAATGCAAAGTTAATTCTTGTGGCAACATGATGGGTCTATCGTCTAGAATTGCACCACTTAATTTCTTTGAGTTCCCTGACCTCCAAAGTCTTAGATAAAAGAGGTGTGGTCATTTACTCCTGTATAATTCATGTGATTTTGTGGTCATCATTTCTCAGAAAGTATAAATTATGCAAAGTTAATTCTTTTTTTAACATGATAGGTCTATGTTCTTGTTGTATACCTTATATTTTGCTAGAAATTCAGACCCTAAGGTCTTTGAAAATGGGTATACGAGATCATTTTCTCCTTTAAACATTTTGCAGTCTTGTGACCACCAATTCCCAGAATGCATAATTTATAGAGTGTGAATTCTTTTTGCATAAAACATTTTATAATTATTTACCTATTTCTGTGGTGTCGGTATAACGCCTATACAAACGCACGGAGCGAAAGTTTTTTTCTATATCTGTATAGACAGTGTCGCCTATTGTGACGTCAATAACGGCGAGCGCCGCTGCATAAGGCCTGTTAAAATTTAACGTCGTCAGTTTTGAATTTGAAAATCAACCATGCTTAAATGACTTCAAATGCAAATAAACTAGATAATTAAATAGTGATTTAATTAAATTATAAGAATTACTGTAATATTCTTTTCTGTCTATTGATTCATAGACAAAAACCGGTGCACAAACAAAATATAATCCGCGAATTTTGTTTGTGCATCGGTTTTTGTCCATACATCGATAGGAAGAAAAATTATTACAGTCATTTCGCAATGGGTACGTGGTTTAAGATCCTGGAATTATAATGAGTCAATATATTCTAAGTATGGAAATATTCACAAAAATATTATCTATTTTATTCAATAAACCTTCCTATAGAGGACTTTACTTATTTCTTTTAATCACAATATAATTGTAGAACAAAGCAGTTGATCTTCTGTTTTCTTCACGTATGATAAGTAATTTCCGTATAATTATGAACTGGAGCAATATGTAAAATGAAATGATGCTATCTAATATGAAGACGTTTACATTTACACCACTTGGTGAGTGTCACTGCTGGTGGACCAGGAGTCCCCGAGGGCACATATAGCCAAGTTCGATCAATTTCGGTTGAATGTTTCTTCAACGCATTCTAAAATTTCCGTTATCAAAATCTATTGAAATTTCTAAAACGTGGGTCCTGTAGCATCATATCCCACCCATTCTGCTACGTCTTTCGGTACGCACTTTCGACATAGTAACTTTCATACCTTTTTGGCATATTACATTGTTTAGATTTGAGGATCACTGACGAGGGTTAAGTACCCGAAACGTGCATGTCTGGTCCATGTTGCCAATTTATCTGTTCTTAAATGATGCTATAAAGATTGCATATCCGAACAATATGTATAACTTGTCCATACTTATACATTAAATTCACATTCACATGTTACCCTCAGTGTGTATATGTTACAGGGAATAAGTGTAATCAGGAATTTCAGGTAATTCCTGAAATTAAGGGATTTCGTGTAATCCCTGTTTCCATTAGTCATTGCATGTAATTCCTGAAATTGACCAGGTATTTCATATAATTTCTGATTTTTTTCATGAATTTTTACACTTATTTTCTAATTTAGATTTTGTCTTATTTTGGACATTTAAAATCAACGCTTTTCCGCCCTTTTGATGCTGAATCTCCTCTCTGTCAAGTAACAATGAATGTTTATGCAAGATAAGTGAAAACATTTGAACTAGAACAGGTTATGTCTATAAATTGAAATATTGCTCAAATTTCGAAGTCCATTTCGCATTATCTTTGCAGAGAGGACAGAAAACCAAGTATCTTTCGAAAATATAGTATTAAACCTTCATTAACTTTTCTTGATTTAGACAAAAAATTACCCAAGTTTTTTATTCTCTACTACCTTTTATCTGATATCAAGAAAGAATGTAAGATACACAAAAAATGACGTATACTATTTGGTAGGCAACGAGTGTCCCCGTCCGACAGAAAGTTTAAGTTGTATACGTTTGAAAGTTCATGAAACAAATCTAACTCCATATGTGCTGTCTCCATGGTCCTCAAGTAAAAACGTTGGGATATTTCTATTTCTTCGTGTTTATTGCAAAAAGTTTAACTGAAATCGGTTAATAAGAACAAGACAATATATCATCATTGCACTTTGTTACGATAGGATCATGTATATCGACTTTCATGATCCTATCAAGATTCCATACATACAACTGTGTCAAGTGCATTTACACAGAGGGCAAAAATTATATGGAAGACCAAATCATGCTTCGCAGAATTTTTTTTAACATATCATTTTCCTATATCTATCCTCAAAGCTTTTTCTCTCGCTCAGTAATGGTATTGTATATTTGATTAATATGAACACGAAAAATATTTATCACATCCCAATTTAATAATTTCTATAAAGTTTTTGACAGTCAGGAAATAAGTGTAAAATGCTTTAATATTCTAGGAATTACAGGTAATACCTAATATTTTTGAGATTTCGTGCAATCCCTGAAATGACCAGGAATTACACGTAAGCACTGAACCTTTCAGGAATTACATGAATTCCCTGATTGCACTTATTCCCTGTAACATATACATTGTACTGTAAACCACTTATCTCAATGCCAAATCAGTAACATGCATATTCCATTCTTTGATTGATTCCATTTCATTCACATTTATCCATGTTTTACATGGTGCCTCACTTGAAACACATCATACATGTGTACTTCCCAACATGCAAGTTAGGTCACAGTGCGCACTTAAAATATACAGTTCATAGAGACATACATCTATATATCAAGTCATTTAGTTTGAGTACTTAAACGAAAGTAAGTACCCTTCATCGATTTTTCATTTTAGTCTAGTTTTACTGAGTCGATTTATGAATACATTTTAAATTCCTTTATTTAATTCTACGATCGAAAAGACTTTCGATTTATTGGGAAATCCCAGCTCGTTAATAGTATGTCCTACTTTTTGATAGCTTTACTTACACAACAAAACGTTACACACTTTGCAACCAGAGCAGCCTCCTTTACGAATAGACGATATTGAAAAAAATTTGAATTAAATTATAAGAAATGACTGTAATATTTTTTCGGTCTATCGATTTATAGACAAAAAATCGATGCACAGAAAATTGTTGTTCGATGCAATTATTATGCATAACGTTTATTGAATAATTTGTTTGATCATAAATTCAAAATTTATAAAGCAATTAGTAAAACTATTAATTATCTTAATTAAAAGTCACAATAGTGGCAATGCGCAACACTTACTTGTTTTGTTGTATATATTTTGTATTGATAATAATCAGAGGGAAGGTGATGATAAATGCAATTGTCATAGCGAGGTCTGTCAGTCGGAACCTATGAGTCGAACGATTACACATGTGAAATGTGGCTTATTGTTTGGGATATATCGATAAAAATATAATCCGCGCAATTTGTTTGTGCATTGGTTGACAGAGTTACAGAGCATGTGTTAGATTAATGATAAATTAGGATTTAAATGTATTTGATTTATATATCAGGTGAGAGACATTCAGCAGTAAAACATTTTTTTCAGTCACTCCATGTTAAAATTGAATAAAATTTCAATATAAATCTTGCGTCTTGTCTAAGTCTTGTTGTTTATTCATACGGCATAATTATGAAAGGACAAGTGTGTCTTGATATGGGCGTATCCAGCATTGTTTAAATTGTTGAAATGTTGACAGGAAAAAAAGCTTATTAGCTAGTCAAATTTGAGCTCTCGAGAAAGGCCAATTTTAGCTAAAACACTCCCCTCCCACAGAGGCAAACAACTTTTGAAATAATATAGACATTCTTCAAGTATGCATAACCCCTCCCCCCACACACTTCTCATTTCCGCAAATGAATTCGAACTAACATCCAAGGTCATAGAAAATTGGTGTGGTCATTTTCTCCTATATAATTCAATGTGATTTAGTGGTCAACATTTCTCAGAAAGAATAAATGATGCAACATGATGGGTCTATCTTCTTGTTGTATACCTGATATTTTGTTTGAGACTCAGACCGTCCGAGGTCTGTGAAAATAGGTTAACGTGATCATTGTTTCCTTTAAACAGTATGCAGTCTTGTGATCACCAATTCTCAGAATGCATAATTTATAGAGTGTAAATTCTTTTTGCATAAAACATTTGTAAATAATGTAATTATTTTCGTAGTGTCAGTATAACGCCTAAACATACATATTGAGCGGTTTTTTTTTTTTGTAGCTGTATAGACAATGTCGCCTATTGTGACTTTACTAACGTCGACCGCCACTGCGTTAGGCCTGTCCAAATATCACGTCCCAAGTTTTGAATTTGTAAATCAACCATGCTAAAAGGACTTCAATTGCAAAATAAAGTAGATAATGAAATAGTGATTTAATTAGTATAAATAAACATCAAAGAAGTACCTAACCGTTATTTAGTCTCAAAGTCGAGAAGGCAAAGCAAAATCGTTAGAATTCCCATCGAAACGGTTGCGAAATAATTAAATTATAAGAAATAATTGTAATATTTGTTCTGTCTACCGATGCTTCTTGACTTTGTATTGCAATACAGAAAACAGTAGAATTCTTTTTGTTTTAATTAAAATAAGTTAGCCTGCTTTGGTAGCCAACATATCTTGCAGAACTTATATACTGTAAACGTGGTAATTTATGCGTTGTGGTAATTTTCGAGATTTTCGCAAAAATATCCACGCTGCAATCTTACAATGTGAAAGACATTTTATCGCGAATATTTCCCCCACGCGAAACTTATTGATGTTATAATTGCGAAATTTTCCCCAGCGAAATTAACTACGTTTTTAGTATTGATACAAGAGGCTGGTGCAGGAATAAAACAGGATGTCATGGGACATTCGGCCTTCATGGCAATGCTATCATGTCTGCCATTGCAGAAAATTCTAATAATCAGCATGATCTATGACTGTCAAACTGTCTATAGAAAGATACCGTCAAGCTGTCTATAGATAGATAACAAGGGTTTTGATTTACCATTAAGTTATGATTCGATTCTGCTTACTGTAGATTTATGTATTCCTCAATTTTGCTGATTTAAATGAGTTAATGAATTAAATTACACTATTTATAACCGACAACAATTGTATCAAAACAAAAAATTAGCGATTTAATCATTTTAAAATGAAAAGAAAATAATCCTCCACTGCCTCAATTTCTTTAATTAACCTGGATAAATTAAAATGAAATAGGTGTAGCTTAATAGACTTATTCAAGGAAACAATTAAGAAATTAGCACTTCTTATGTTCAACTTCAAATTCAATAGCATTATGTAAGAACAGATAGATTTGCAAAATGAACCAGACATGCACGTTTCGGGTTTTTAACCCTCGTCAGTGATCAAAGTTCAAAACGAATGCAAAAACGCGTATACTATTACTTTTAACTGGAACTAATTGCAAATTCTTAATTATCCTTATTTAGATAATTATGACACGATCGTGACAAGAATAGACAAAAATGTCTATGTTTGCTGGAGGAATGTGCCAAGAAATAGAATTGGTTTCGAATTGGTATTTCATTCTCCCAACAAACACATAAGCATATTTGGCATTATGACGGCTGTATCTTTTGTAAAATTTCAGCAGGAAATAAGGAATTTCTGCATTGTCCGATTGTAATCTATCATCGATAGATTATGTCATCGGTTTATTTTCCGGTCATAAATTATCCAAAAATATACGATTCTATATTACTCAAATGTGTTTGCTCCATTTCAGATCGTGACAATGAGTGACAACGGTGCATCCTCGATTCCTCCTCAGACTTTTATTGAGTGTGGTATCTGTAAAGGGAATGCTAACATTTCTTGGTTTTGTAAAAACTGTCCAGCCTCACTTTGTGACGCATGTGCATCTACCCACAGAACGACCAAACAATACAAGTCTCACACTATTGTCGAAAGGACGTATACAGTTCTTCGATTATTTGGACCAGCAAAGATAGCCGAGCAATGCGAAGTCCATCCCGAGAAAGACATATCATCATACTGCAACGAGTGTGACGTTCCTTGCTGTATATCCTGCTTAGTCCAAAACCATCAGCGACATGAAATCTCCACCATAGAAGACAAATACCTGGATGCTGAAAAAAGATTGAATGTTTACTATAAGCAGCTTGATACCGATGTCAAACCAACGGTGGACAAAATGGAGGACCAGGTCAAAGAAGATGTGAAAGAAGACAATTTAACGGTCAAGAAAGTCATAAATGACATAAATGAATTTCGCAAAGATTTTATTCAAAGTTTTAATAGGTCATGTGATGACCTCATCACAGAAATAAATCAAATATCAAAGAAAACCACCGAAGCGTTTGGGGGAATAGACAAATCAAAGAAAATGATTGAATCATTAAAAAAAGAAATTGAAGAGAAAATTGAAAGGGGAAAATTAGACATCATAAAGTATCAACCTCCAAAACTCGAATCTGTAATCCCATCAATAAAAAGGCGCAAAAAATTGAATATAACATTTGAACCATCAATAAAAGTTTTGGAGGTTATGAAAGAATCAGTTGGGAAAATTAAGTCCAAAAAAATTGAAAGAGAAGTAATGGACAGATCCACAATCTTGAGATCTCTACATGTACAAAAGAGGCATTCATTTCGTAGTAGGATAGGAGCCACATCCATGACTGCAGCGGGTGACAATACGGCCTGGGTTATGGTTTATGATAGTCCTACCATGTACCTTTATAACAATAAGGGTGAGGTAGTTAGGTCTGTGACGGTGAAAGGTGGTGACGGCATCAATGACATGGCCATCACATATTCAGGGGAGATGATAGTTGCATGTGACGACAAGAAAGTGAGGTGTGTATCAGTGAATGGTAAGGTATCTACAATGATAGACACGACACCGTTTGATTGTTATGGTGTTTGTGTGACTGACAAACAAGAGATTGTAGTGTGTATGAGTGACCAGGATGATAAGAACCATGTGGCTGTGTACTCATCTATTGGACGTAGTAAGGTACGTGAGATACGGGGTATGGACGGTCAGGGGAAACATCTTATTACTGACCCTTACTGTGTGATTCAGAATGGTCAGGATCTGTGTGTGGTGAATCGAGCAGAGAATGGTGGTAGTAATGTGGTATGTGTGGATGAGAGAGATAATATTATATGGGTGTATGACGGTAAGCAGGCTAGGCTGGAGGGGCCATTTCGTCCACGTGGTATATGTGTAGATAGGTACAACAACATGTTGGTTACTGATTTGAACAGTTTCTGTATTCATTACATAAATAGGGAGGGAGGACTGATACAGGTGATACTCACAGAGGAACAAACAGGATTATGGGGTCACTGGGGGATCTGTGTAGATGATGATACTGGGCATGTCTGGATTGGTAATTCCTTAAAGAAAGTTGTTATTGCGAAATATTTGAAATAAATTAGAGAAGATTTACGATACAGTATGAGTAGTGAGAGAAATAAAGATAACAATAATTAGTGTACAGATAACGAAGACACTTAGTCGATACAGATGAATGTAAAATTGTTAACAAAAATTGAATAGATTATAATAGAAATTAATATATCAAATCTACAAATATAACTGCATAAAATATATATTTTATTCCTAATTGAAATATCTTGGATCCAAGTGACATTCGAGACCCATATTCTAGTCTTTAATTTTATTTATCTCTTCTTGGACATTCATTTAAAATTATATCGTCTTACTAAAAAAAACTTTTTTTTTAATTATCCGTGATAACAAATAAAATAGCATGGAAAGAGAAAAATTCAGATAATTGTTTTGTTTGATAATGAACTTACGTCGTGAAGACTTTGTATCAGATATCCAAACAATAGATTGATTACTTATGTAAAGATAAAAAAGTCCTTACATGACATAACTTCAAATGTAATAACATGAGGTTTACTGATAATACTTTTTGCAACAAAATATTAACTTTGAAAAAAAAAGTACATAAGATGTCTAGATGTTGAAATTCAACGTATTGTAATGAAATAATTCTAGTATGACATTGTATTAAATCTGCATAAATGAAATATTTAGAATAGATTAGAGAATATTTATGATACAGTATGAGTAGTTAGAGAAAGACATTTAATGTTACAAAGATAACAATAATTAGTGTATAGATAACGAAGACGCTTAGTCGATACAGATGACTGTAAAATTGATCAAAAAATGAATAGATTAATTTATGTACATTGTATTAAATAGAAATTAATGTATCAAATCTACAAATATAACTGCATAAATTATATATTTTATTCCTAATTGATATACAGTAAAACCTGTCTAAACCGATACCTGTCTAATCCGATAACCTGTCTATTCCGATAAAAAAAGATTGGTCACAAAGAATGTTCTATCTTCTCCTATATAAAATAACCTTTGTAAACTTAACACTGCTTACTCCGAATACCGATGTAAATTTTTGGTCCCATTGACATATTATACATGTAAATTACACTGTATCAACCGATATGTTAAAACAACGTCTAACTTGACCAACCCATCTTTTGATTAATTACAACCCCAAGCCGATCAATTAAAACTATCTGAGGAATGGACTCCATTCCTGACCAAGCCATGACCAGTGTCTTAATTGCTTGTATTATAAAAAGTTTAATTTGTATGTAAACTTTCACCAAGTGCAAAGAATATAAAAATTCCATAGCCAATTACATCTGACTTGGAATCTTTTTCATGGAATATATACATATGTATTTCCAAATTTAACATATTATTACAGGGAGGATATTTATATGAAAAGTAAGAGTTTAAACACTAAATATCATTGTAAACAAGAGAGTATTACTGTTTCACAGTTTTTATGAATATTTCCATAGAAAATAATAACTTGAAGAAATTATCAGGAAGCTTTAACTTTATAAAACCTGTGTAATCCGATTACCTATCTATACCGATATTTTTTCTTGGTCCGAGTCGATATCGGATTAGACAGGTTTCACTGTATCTTGGATCCAAATAATATTCGATACCCGTATTCTTGTCTTTCATTTTATTTAACTCTTCTTTGACATTTAATGAAAAATATATCGTCCTACTGAAAAAAAAAACTTTTTAAATTATCCATCATGACACATAAAATAGCATGGACAGAGACAAATTCAGATAATTGTTTTGTTTGATTATGAACTTACTTCGTGAAGACTTTGTATCAGATATCCAAACAAAAGATTGATTACTTACGTAATGATTAAAAAAGTCCTTACAAGACATTACTTCAAATGTAAAAACATCAGGTTTACTGATTATACTTATTTGAAACAAAATATTAACTTCAAATGTAATAACATGAGGTTTACTGATTATACTTATTTGTAACAAAATACTAATTTTGAAAAAGATGTATAGATGTTGAAATACAAATTATTGTAATAAAATAATTCTAGTATGCATTGCTATTTTTCCATTGATTATTTAATTACTTGTAGAGTATATATTTGTAACAACTGCTGTATTAAATGTTTTATCTAACACGCTGTTGTTTTAGAAATACATGATACTTTAACTAGTACTTCACTGGATGTGTGTATCGTACATGAAGAAAGATCTCTAGCAAGAACGTGATACAGCTACTACAGGAAATAAGACTTAAACAACAAGTTTATAACCTCAATTAATGAAGATACAATATAATAAAGGAAATCATGACGACAATCTCAACAGCACTTACACTATAGTACCAAATTGAGCATCGACGGACTCCTAGCAAGCTATAGGTGGGACCAGGGACCCGGGAGGAGCAAGCATCCCCTGTTTACCAACCCCTGATACAAGAAACAGACTTGGACAACTAGAAGTCTCTGACGAGACTGAAGCTCTCCTGGTTGTTTAGTAAAATACATAACTATATAACACAACTATTTTCTAAGACCCAAGGGTAAGGGGCTAAAAAACTATTAGATTCGCAAGCGCAACATTAAGCATATTACTATAAGTCTGAGCATAATGCAAAAATCTTTTTGTCAGTCATACTTTCTAAGTAATAGTTTCAGAAGATTACATAGACATGTGTACTAGAAAGTGACCACATCCAAGAACCAAGATACAAGGTCAGGGGCTAAAATTAATTATCAAGTGGATAATCAAACCAGATACCCTTTACATATGTATCATGCAAAAAGAATTTATACTCCATCAATTATGCACTCTGAGAATTGGTTTTCACAAAGGAAGGGAGGAGATCTCCAACAAGACCCCGTTGCAGCATCAACAGCAAAACACCAAAACACCCGATGCAAAAACACAAAAGACGAGTACAGCACGAGACGGAAAAGAGACACACGACATGTAAACATCAAACACAAAAGACTACACATAAACCGACGAGACCAATGGGCAACCGGTGCCGACTTTGGACGGCCATTTGTCACGCAAGTAACAAATGGTGTGGTTATCCTGGATTATGTGCGCACAACCCTCTCACTTCTCCAATTACCCAGAGGTCTCGAAGAACGTACAATTGTGGTGTAAAACAACCTCCTCACTGTAAGATGACATCACACAAACAAGACCGCGAAACGTAGAGGCCCCAGAAACACACATGAATATGTAAATGGATATAAAAAGAGGGCATGCGTAATACAGTCCATGCTCTGTCGGCTGTAGCGAGCTCATGTATGTAAGTATGTAATCACCCGAGGAGTCCGACTGACATTTAGAGAGGACAGGTGGTCGGGGCCCTGTCTTCTCTAAAGAGGTTTAGACACGGCCCTTCATGGAGTCCCGTCTTCACAGTCAGTCAGAGTGCAAGTCTCAAAGATGCGCTTATACAAGACTGTAGATTGGTCAAGTACCAAGCCTAGTGTCTGTCTGGTGACATTAGGATAATATCCACGGTATAAAAGGCGTTTGATGATTCTGACGCAATTTCGATGGTTATGTTGCCTACATTTGTTCCTTCTTATTTTGTTTATCATATCACCATAAAAGACAGGTTGTGTCATACCCAAAGTAATGTACTCTGTTGCGTGTATAGATCCGAATTTTAAAAGAAGTTAACTGTAATTTTTGTAAAATTTCCAGAAAGTCTTAACTAGTTTATGAAAGCGGAAACCTTGACCTAAAAGTTTTATGGTAATTTGTAAATTTATAAATTTCTACTGTGAAAATTCAAAGTATCAGTACATGCTCTAGCGTACCGGTTGAGCTGTGTGTCGTATGACATCACCGTCAAGCAAGGGGAAATTTACTATGTTGAATCCAAAATTATCCCTTTTGTCATATACACTTGTATGAATCTTTCCGTTTATAGTTTTGATATTTAGGTCCAAAAACGGTGTTTCTGTATTTGAAAGGTTTGCCTTGTTTATTGTTAATTCTTGTTGATAAATTTCATTCTTATATAATGAATGAAGAATGCTTAACATGTATAAGATATATAGGAGAAAATGACCACAACCATTTCCCAAGACCCTTGGGGTATGATTCTCACAATAAACATTAGGTACATGTACACAACTAGACCCATCTTGTTGCAAAAAGAATTGACTTTGTATCCTTTATACTTTCTGAGAAAAGATGATCACAAAATTGAAGTAAGTTACATATATAGGAGAAAATGACCACATCCATTTTCTAAGACCCTGGGGGACGGGGACTCAGAAGAAATATCAAGTGCACAAATAGATCATAAACATTTTATATTGCAAAAAGAATTAACTTTCTATTATTAATACTTTCTGAGAAATGGTGTCCACAAGATTACATAGAGTTATATCGGTGAAAATGACCACACCCCTTTCTAAGACCCTGGGGTCAGTGGCTCAAACAAAATATCTTGTGTACAGCTTGATCATAGATCTTTAATATATCAAAAAGGATTTACTTTGTATTATCTTTACTTTCTGAGAAATTGTGACCACAAAGATTACTTTGAGTTAAATACATGTATAAAGAAGAAAGTGACCACTACCAATGTCTAAGACCCTGGGGTAAGGGGCTCAAACAAAACTTCAGGTGCACAACTAGCTCATACACCTCAAACATTGCAAAAAGAATTAACTTTCTATCATTTACTTTTTCTGAGAAATAGTGACCACAAGGTTACACAGGGTTATGTTAGAGGAAATGGCCACACCCATTTTCTAAGACCCTGGGGGTCAGAGGCTCTAAAACATCTTGTGTTCAACCCAATTATTGACAATTAATATAGCAAAAGGAATTTAAAACTTTCTACTATTTATACTTTCTGAGAAATGGTGACCACAAGATTAAATAGAATTCTATTGAAAAAACGACAACACAAATTTCCTAAGACCGCTTAGATGAAATATCAGGTACACAACAAGATTATAGACCTTAAATATTGCAAAAAGAATAAACCTTCTATCATTTATACTTTCTGAGAAATGGTGACCACAAGATTACATAGAGTCATAGACCAGTAGAGCTAACAAGTGTAAAACCACAATAAATGATATCTTCATACCACTTCTGATCATATATCAGCATGGTGCCACTTGAAGTAACATTTGCCGAATGTTAAACGTGTTGAAATTCAAAAGCATCATTCAAAAACAGTTAACATTGCAGCATGGATCAGACATGCACATTTTGGGTACATAACCCTCCTCAGTGATCCTCAATCTAAAAAATGTAATACGACAAAAGAGTGTGAAAATTATTTTGTCTAAAATGTACCGAAAGACATAGCAGGATGGGTTGGATATGATGCTACAGGACCAATGTTTTAGAAATTTCATGAAATTTTGACTACAGAAATTTTCGAATGCGTTGAAGAAACGATTGACTGAAGTTGATAGAATTTGGCGGCAGGTGCGGCTAGTCAATAGGGGATGCTTAATCCTCCCGGACACCTTGTCCCTCCTCGAGCTCGCTAGGGATCCGTCGATGCTCAATTTGGTGCTCTTTTGTGAGTGCTGTTGAGATTGTCGTCAGGATCTTCTTTAACTCATTGGCTAAATGTGCCCTCGGGGAATCCTGATCCACAAGCAGTGACATTCATCAAGTGGTACAAATGTTAAACGCCTTCAACCTCAACAACATCATTTAAGATAAAACATTTGAAACAAAAGTATAAATAACTAAATGTGACAGTTGAACAAAAACAATTTCCTCCAGTAGGGGACTTATAAGAGTTATCTCCTCCTGTTCAGCATTGATTCCGGGTACCTTTTACTTAATGATGACCTTGACCTGTCACTTGATGACCTCAGGATGAATATTATGCTTCTTTCGCTCAAATTATTATGTGGATAGGTGTCCATTGGTTCTTTATCTATCACCTGGAAACCATTATCGTAAGTGTTTTTTTTTGTACCTAACCTTTGAACTACTGATCCAAAAATCAAAAAGCTCCACTGGGCGAAAAAACAGGTTTACGCAACTGCGTAAACTTGCGTAAACTTGATATTTTCAGGTTTCCACAAGTTTCCGCATTGCGTAAACTGGCAAATAGTTTCCGCAAGTTTACGCAATGTTTTCGCTGATGAAACTTGATAAATTTTCCTTGATAAAGTTTCCGCAATGTAAACTTGGAACAAATGGTTTACGCAGTTGCGGAATCCTGATGAAACCTGTTAAATATGTTTACGCAGCTGCGGAAACCTAATTAAACTTTTCAAATAGTTTACGCAGTTGCGGAAACTTGATATGTAACTACTTCTATAGTTTACGCAGTTGCGGAAACCTGATAAAGTTTTTATCATTAATTTCTTATTTTTTTATTTTTATTTCTTCATTAATTTATTTGTTTTATTAATTTATTTTATTTATCTATTTATTTTATTAATTAATTTCATTAATTAATTTATTTTATCAAGATATTTATTTTGTTAATTAATTAATTGATTTTATTAATTTAATTTATTTTATCAATTTACTCATTTTATTAATCACTTAATCTATTTATTTTATGAATTTATTTATTTTAATACTTTATTTATTTTATTAATTTATCTATTCTATCAATTTATTAAATTAATTAATTCATTTTATTATAATTAATTTTTTTTACCAATAAATTAATTTATTTTTATTAATTTAATTTTATTTATTAATTTATTTTCTCAGTTTTATTTATTTTCTCAATTTCATTAATTTCATTATTTTATTTATTTTATCAATTTATTTATTTCATTAATTTATTTATTTTATTGATGTTTTTATTTAATTTGATTATTTCACTTTACTAATTAATTAATTTTGTTTATTCATTCATCTTATAGTTTATTGATTTTATTTTTTTATTAATTTCATTTCAATTTTTTAAATTTATTTATTTTACTAATTTATTTATTTTTATTAAATTATTTACTTTGTTAGTTAATTTATTTTATTAGTTTTTTTTTCATTTATTTATTTTTTTTTTCATTTATTTTTTTTTTCATTTATTTATTTTTTTTTTTCATTTATTTATTTTATTCATTTATTTCTTTAATAAATTTATGTATTTATTAATTAATTTATTTTATTGATATATTTATTAATTTATTTATTATTTTAACTTATTCTTCTAATTTATTTATTATTAATTTATTAATTATCTTATTTATTTATCTATTTTTATTCATTTTTTATCTGTATACTTTCCTTGTTAATCATTTTCACTAATTCTATTTTTTTTTTATTAATTTGTTTATTTTCATCAATTTTTTTTTGTTGAATTATTTTATAATCTATTTACATGTGAATTTATTTAATTTACTTTGATTAATTACTTTTGAAAATTTTTTATTTTATTATTAAACTGAGATAACGTCATTGACTTGGTTTTCAAATACCTTGTCACTTCATGAGTGCAGTAGATTTGATTGGCGTGATAATAGCGGCCTTCAAATGATTTCAGAAGTGTATGACATAAAAACACAGTACGTAATCCTAATTATGCTAATGAGTTACCACTACATCACCCATACCTGTCAATCATTTATGCTAATGAGCTACTCCTACCTCACCTAGCTATTCCTGTCAATCAAATTTGAGGGATATAAAGGTCGTAGCAATGACCAATCGAATTCGATAAATATGGTAACTTTCAAAATTATAATGACAAAATTTTACCTGCCTATTACATAATCCAAAAACCTTCTCCGTCATATATTGATAAATTGTAAAACTTGTGCTTATGATTCCTCATTTTATTTATTTATTTATTTATTTATTTATTTATTTATTTATTTATTTATTTATTTATTTATCTATTTAGTTATTTATTTATCTATTTATTTATTTAAATACAGTAAAAACACTATATTATTGTATTTATATATGAAACGACTGGGTTTAATTTATTTATTTATTTATTTATTTATTTATTTATTTATTTATTTATTTATTTATTTATTTATTTATCTATTTACTTATTTATCTATTTATCTATTTAAATACAATAAAAACACTATATTAATGCATTTATATAAGAAACGACTGTGTTTTATTTATTTACTTATTTATTTATTTATTTATTTAAATAAAATAAAAACACTATATCATTGTATTTATATTAGAAACAACTGTGTTTTATTAATTAATTAAATAATTAATTAATTAATTTATTTATTTATTTATTTATTTATTTATTTATTTATTTATTTAGATAGTTAGTTTATAAATTTCTAGACTAAGATGCATATTTTTTTTAGGAAAATATATATTGAAAACTGTTTATTTACCATTATGGGTTATTAAAATATTCTCTCTCTCTCTCTCTGAATTTATTTTTAAAAAATCATTTTTGATCAGCTGATTTTACTCTTGAATTCTTTTTGTCCATTTTTTTCTTTTGTTAAATTGAAACATGTAAGTGTCCAGTTCTGTGCATAGAGGTATCCGGACATTTGAACATTTTGACAGTTTGACAAGTACACAATTACTGACCCGTGTAATTTGCAACCGCGTGTCAGTTACTTTTACATCATAAAAAAAGCGATTTTATTCATCAATTCTTTTTGTCCGTTTTTTTTCTTTTGTTCCTTAAATTATTTATAATCAGCATATCATTTTTTATGTTTCTTTTTATTATCAATTATTTCATTTCATTTCATTTCATTTCATTTTATTTTACTTTACTTTACTTTACTTTACTTTACTTTACTTTACTTTACTTTACTTTACTTTACTTTACTTTGCTTCACTTCACTTCACTTCATTTCATTTCATTTCATTTCATTTCATTTCATTTCATTTCATTTCATTTTATTTTATTTTATTCTATTTTATTTTATTTTATTTTATTTTATTTTATGTTTTATTTATTTATAATTTTTTATTTATTTATTTTTTATTTTATTTCATTTCATTTCATTTCATTTCATTTTATTTTATTTTAAGGTCTGCTTTGAAACATGTAAGTGTCCAGTTCTGTGCTTAGAGGTATCCAGACAATTGAACATTTTGACAGTTTGACAAGTACACAATCACTAACCCGTGTAATTTGCATCCGCATGTCAGTTACTTTTACGTGAGAATACAAGACTATATATCGATATGTTCTAATTATAAGCGAGTGCCATTTTTTAAGAATTTCGTCGAGTTGTTCTATATATCCCACCCTTTCCCCTTTGTGTTGATAAATGGCCCCTAGCAAAATATCAAATGCAGATAAAAATGACTACTGAACTTTATATGATTTTCTTGTAGTTAAATGGATGGTTTCAATCCCGAGTGTCTTAAATTTATACCCTATAAACTCCCCCTCCCCCCCCCCCTTAAAAAATTTCAAATATTTTTTTATAAAGCTTAAAGAAGCATTAAAATTAATGAAGTCCAAAATCCTGTGACCTAAAAGGGTTCACGCTGCGTACCCATGGATATGAGAGTCGCACCGGAGGGGGGGGGGGGGGTTGTAGGGGCACTTTGACATCATGTCCAACTTGAAGATATTTGCGCGCCGTCATGACAGCATGTTTTAATTGGATCGGCACCCCAGTGTGCTTTTCCTCAAAACTTTTTTTCTGTGAACTATCACAGGGAAAGATAAAGAAATAAATTAATTGAAGCTCAAAATAATTATGTATATTTGTAATCAACAATTATTTGTCAAACTTACAGTGATTTTTTTTTTTGATCGCTCATGAACCTAAGGATCCGCTGCCGACATTAATATCTGCTCTAGCCTTACATTATGCTTAAGGAGAGATCGAGAGAGAATTGATAATCGATTACTTTGCTTTTCATGTTTGATCCTTCATGAATGCATGTACGATCGTCTGTACGCTTAAATATGAAAGGGGGATTGCAGATCTATCCGGGATCTCATTAATAAATTACCCCTAGGCCCATCCCCCGGCTCCCACCACCACACAAGAAGACAACTTGTATTTTTTAAAATGAAGTTATAAACACGAAAAAGTTCTGCCCTATTGTTACTTTCTGACGTATTGATGAAACACAAGACAAGTGGGACACTTCTCAGTCATAAATTTTAAATCTCTTTCATAAATACAGTATATAAATACAATATAATTTAAACAGGTCAATTCGTCGAAAAGAATTCATTGTCTTCTCACAAAATTTTTTTATCAATTGAGCTTTAAAATGCCGATTGGGCCAGCTTCGCCCTCAATCATAAAATACAATATGTGGGGTGGATATAGTTTTTCAAGTTTGGTCCAGTCCCTCCCGAGACTTCAAGTCTAGTCTATGAACGTAAATAATTGTACATATTTTGATTCTTTGATTCCAAGGGACAGGCCAACCAAGCCTTATTCTGGGCTTGCATCCCCCAAGAAAAAAAAAAAAAAAAAAAAAAAAAAAAAAAATATGTTTTAGTTTTAACATATTTTATTTCATAATAACATGAAATAGGATGGGGCAAAAATTATAACAACATTACATAAGTCCTCTCCTTATCATACACAACATATAAATATCAAGATGGCAACTTAAAAAAATATGTAGATATACTAGTGAAAAAAAAATACGAAAAACGTCTATCCACGGCACTGACTCCAAATTTTCAAATAACCAGGTATATTTTGGTCCATTTACAGAAAAAACAAAAAACGGCAAAATTCGCCCCTTTGATCCCCAAGCAAAAGGAGCGCTTGATCCGCTACTGATACTCGATCAATATCAATGGCGGATCCAGCGCCCCCTTTGCCGGGGGGTCAAGGGGCGAATTTTGCCGATTGTGATTGAAAATGGGCCAAAATATACCTGCTTTTGGAAAGTTTGGGGTCAGTGCCGGGGAGGGGGGGGGGGGGGGGCGGGCGCCCCCTCCGCCCCCCCCCCCCCTGAATCCGCCACTGAATATTGTCTGGATCTCCGAGCTGGAAACACAAAATCACCTGCTAATCACTAATCACCTCTAGGCCTAGTGAATATTTATTTTCTTTTCGAGGTTTAAAATAAAAATATTCATTATGGCAAAATATATGTATATGAAATAAAAAACAGAACAATCAAAAAAAAAAAAAAAAAAGAAAAAGAAAAAGAAAAGAAAGAAAAGAGAGAGTGAAAAAACGCCGAAAAATACTGCGGGCTCTGTGTTCGCGCTAGCACAATTTCAAATCAAATATTGACCAATCAGAGGCGAGCATTTTATTTGTATACAGAGGAAACTCAGAAGCGGGTTGAAAGTTGTTTTCCCACGAAGAAACTAAGCAAAACATGTTTATTTGGGTAATCCCATGGCGATAAATGGTAAGATGCATTTCTTAGTCATTAATATTTACTTTTTAACGTGCATTTCCCAAAATAAAGACGCCGGCTTGGTCAGTTCGACCCACGCGCTGATTTTTCTTGTTCTTGCTTTTATTTTACGGCGATCCTGTGGACTATTTGAATCACTTTTTATATATTTAGACATATTTGTATCATTACTTCCTCCTTAAAAGGAACATGTACCAGGTAAAATCTTTGTTTACTCTGTTGCAAGCTACCCCCCCCCCCTATCCCTTTCGGCCTTTGCCATGGGAAGGATTGGGTAAATTTAAAGATACATGTTCTTCAGGGCGTCAGGAATTTTCATATTGATATCTTTTCTAGTGTTGTAATGATAGTCGCTGAATCTTCAGTGGCGGATCCAGCGCCCCCTTCGCCGGGGGGTCGAGGGGTGAATTTTGCCGATTTTTACTGAAAATGGGCCAAAATATACCTGTTTTTGGAAAATTTTGGGTCAGTGCCGGGGGGGGAGGGGGGGCGGACGCCCCCTTCGCACCCCCCTGAATCTGCCACTGATCTTTAAAAGTGCTGACTATCGATAATGATTTCGAAAATCGATTGTCGCTGTTGAAGTTACACGAAATGATCTCAGTGCGAAAAGTCTTTGCTATAATTCAAAACTAAAAACTAGACGCGATCGCTTTTGCAAAGTTACCGGTTGAGGAGGAGCAGATTTATCCATATCCCGGCAGTACTAAGTCCGCAGCATAGGACTGTTTTGGTTTTAATAGAAAGAAAAAGGAAGGCCCCCCTTCTATCATGTCTAAAGCAAACCTCGAGATAAATACCTTTATTTGCAAGATCTACTTGCATACGTACGCCCTGAGTATTCTCCTTCTGAAGATAGAAAACATATAACAATTTTAAAGTAAAAAAGTCAGATTCTGATATCGATGTACTCCTCCGATAGTTTCCGATAATCATGATAATTGATAGTAAATTTTTTTCTGATTTTACAACTCTAGTCTTTTCGTATTCAGTTATTTGTAGTTTTCGTTCCAATTGTCAGGATTTTTCATACCAATAGATGATTTTCCAATAAACTCGTGAGACAGTCAAACACCCAGGGATGCAAATAAGCACTCGCCCGCTCGCCAATGTAACTAAAAATTCAGTGTGGACTACCAAAAATGTTTTTCTTATCGCCCACTTGGCGACCGTAAAATTCCAATCTTTATTATTTTCTTGTATCAAAGTTGCCGTAACTAACGTTTGTAAACAAAAACTCATGGGCATTTGTCAAATTTTCGGTTCGCTTTCTCGCGGAAAATGAATAGATCTCTCTTATTTCCTTGTAAAGACGTACTGTAATTTTAGATCAGTACAAATGTATATACCAAAACTAACTAATGTTTCCAAAAGCACACAAAGTCACTGTCTGGAGACCGACTGACATGTACGTAATATGTTTATAAATGGATTTACCTGTATTTATTGATTTATTTAAAGGTACTTGTACTTGAAATAAACTCGACATGTACACTGTACAAGGAGAGAAGGGGGTTTGGGATGTAGATTTAGATACATTTTGATGTGGGCTAATTGTTTTGATGTAGGCGCCTAAATTTATTGACTTATGAGCCCATTTGACCCCTAAAAATTTCAACGAATTTTCATCCCTGACACCATCGTCGGAAACCCATGTTCGGTCACGCAAGCTCTCCCGTGGGTCATATCAGCAGAATTTTCGCTGGACAGCATTACAAAAATCTAATGCGATTACTTGTCAGTGAATTAGCCATTTAAAGCCACTATGTAAGCAATATTGTTTTGTAACTCCTAAAATTAACAAATATTAATCACTGTCAACATTATTTAGGGCATCTTCTGTTGATGGAAAAATAAAAAAGATGATATTTTGCTATCGATAGCAAATTAACAGACAAGTACTCGCATTAGATTTTTGTAATGCTATCCAGCGAAAATTCTGTCGTTATGACCCACGGGAGGTGAGCTTGAGTGACCAAGCGTGGGTTTCCGACAATGGTCAAACACCAGACATAAGTACGAAAGATCCCACTATCAAATTTTGAGGAGCTCAAGTAAATCAGCTCTACATAACAGAAACATAATCTTTTTTTTTTCTGCAATATGTATGAAAGATCTCAGTTACAGGTACGAAAGATTCCGTACGAAAAATCTCGGTACAAACAGGAATAGGTACAAACATGACGAAAGATCCTGGAACCATTCTTCAGGGGCGGATACAGGATATGATTTGAGTTGGGGGGGGGGGCGTGAAAAACAGATAGGGTCTTTAGGGCCGCCTAGCATTTTCATAGCTGCAAACCAATGTCAGATTTTAAAAGAAATTGTTCATGATTTTATTTCTTAGCTTTTTTATTAAGTATTATAGGTAGGGCTCGGCCGATCCCATGATGGGTTGATCCAATGGATATTGCAATATCAATCTCTTCAAAACAAGCGTACATAATTTGCTCCCCCTTATTGGATCTCAAATCAAAAATTTTATATTTCCCACAATTCTCTGAGTGCCATCTAGCATGTCGAGTGAGCATTCAAAATTTATATCTCTTGAGAGTTTGTCATCACTAGCCAATTAATCAGCACACATATTTCGATAGTTTTCATTCGATTGTGCTACATAATCAAGTAACTGACATATCTATGAAACATAAGAAGGTATTGCTAAATATTTTACGCCAGCGTCTTTGGCAGATTTCTGTGGGCATGTCCGTTTTATTTTCGAACCTTCGCTTCGTATGCTAATCAGGACACTTAAGGTCGATTCTCATTGGTCCAGTGGTTTTGTACATTTGTCTTGAGAAGATGCATGATATCTTACCCTTCCTTATCATAATAAGTGTTGTTTTGAATATTTTGATGTGTCAGCACTTCAGAGAATGACTATTCATCACCAATTGCTTGAATAAATTGCGTCATAATTTTTTTCAATAACAAGGGGCGTATCTTTATTCAAGAACACGAACAGTTAGCATGGCTAGTTCCGAAGAGTCCAATGGGGTTGTAGTTCAATGTGTTCAAGGAGGGAGATAACTCTAGCCAATTTGGAGGAAATATTGTTATGTGGGAACATTCAGACTGATTATATAAAAAATTTAGATCTGAAACATTGAAATTTAATTTTGGATTCCTCTTTGTAGCGTTGATGGATCTCCACCTTACTACATGTACACGATGATACTCAGTGGTCACTGGTACGTCACTGGTATGTTGGACTTTTGGCTTCTAAAAGGATGCCCTTTCTGTAAAAGATGCTGCACAATATACATGAAGGATGGTATGCCAATATTATTTTTTTCAATTGGTAAACAGATTCTTTTTTTTCTGTGTACATGAGATTTGTATATACATGTACGTGTCTCAGTCTGTCATACAAAATTGATGTCAAAACACACTTATACAATCCCTCCCCCTTGTGACATGATAAAATGCAATATACAAACAATATTTTCAATATTATACTTTTCAATCATAAAAATCTGTCTGTTCTTTGAAATCTACACTTATATGCACACCAACTTAATAATTACTTATAGATTCAGGTAGGTCTAATCTTTCTAGAATGTGACAAAGTATTTAAGCTTGAAATCTGATTTTATTTACATTTTACAGGTCATCATTTTGCTGTCACTTGGTAGAGGATGACTGGCATGAACCTTTGCCATGTTTGCAATGAAAATGTTATCTAGTTTAAGATAGCAGTAAGTACATTACAGTACGTACATGATACTTTGATGGGTTTTCGTAAGGGCTGTCACGGTTAACTGAAAATTCGGTTACCCTCGGTTCATGCTTGGTCGGTTCGATTTTAATCGTACTTTACAGAGTTCGCTTTTGGTCTGCATGTATGTCTGTCTGTTTGTCCGCAAAAACTTTAACCTTAGGCATAACTTTTGAATGGTAAGTGATAGGGTTTTCATATTTCACATGTGCATTTCTTGTGGCAAGACCTTTCCATGGATACCAAAATATTTGACCTTGTGACCTTGACCTTTGAGTTTGACCTACTTTTGAAAAACTTTAACCTTGGGTGAAACTTTTGAATGTTAAGTGATAGGGCTTTCATATTTCACATGTGTATTCCTAGTGACAAGACCTTTCCATGGATACCAAAATTTTTGACCTTGTGACCTTGGAGTTTGACCTACTTTTGAAAAACTTTAACCTTGGGCATAGCTTTTGAATGGTAAGTGATAGGGCTTTCATATTTCACATATGAATTCCATGTGGCAAGACTTTTCCATGGATACTGAATTTGACCTTGTGACCTTTACCTCAAATGTGAAACTACTTTTCATCAGTTTTACTGACAAAGATGCCAACTGGGGCATTCGTGTTTCACAAACACAGGTTTTATTTATTTTTTTTTTTTTGGTTATACATGACATGTATCAAGTTATAATTAATAAATAACAATTAGGGCTCACGATATGATATGTTTTGCAACATTTACTCACGATATGATTCGAATCACGATACAACATTTTTAGCTCGCTGGGACGAAAAAGTATAAATCATATCTCTTACGCTTTCCGAAATATCAGGATTCAGATAATATTCTAAATAAATATCACAGATATGTGTACATGTAATTATTATCTGAGATAGTTAATACATGTACCATAATTCTAGATATCTACATTACTATGCTATTTAACACTATTCTGAGACGCTCAACTATACATGCTATACATGCAGTGTAATTACATGTATATTAAGGTTTGTTACAACACAAGGTGTCTTAATTTTGTCACTAGTCTTTCCCTTGTCATGAGTAAGCCATACTGAATCACCCATCATGGTCTCTTCATGTAACAGTGCACAGTCCTTGCCTTTGCTTACTGGAGATGATGGGTACACACTTGGAAGAGAGAGAGGGTCCAAACATTTTTTTTCCTCACCATTTCTTGAAGATAGAGTCTCAAATGCAAATTGCTTATCAATAAATTCCTGTAGTGTTCTGTTTTCTTGACTCTTGCAATGCTACAAAGTTTGTCTATAATTCCCTGCATTGATTTGTTCACAATCTGGATGAAGTAAAGAAAGGTACTTTAAAATGGCTTGAAATCTGCTATCATAAAGTATAGGTCCATTTGTGATGTTTTCCGTTTGTACAGCTGTAGCTTAAAATTCACAGAGAGGCTCAAGGATTTAGAATGACCCAGGATATTGACTCCATTCTCTTATATACCACTGAAAGCACTGCCAGTACAAATTGAATTTGGATGGAGAAACCTGAGAGACTGAAATGAATAAAATAGATATGATTAAAGTTTGAAGTTTTTTTCTCTCATAAAAACAGACATAGGAGGTATTTTCTAAACTTTCTTTCTTTGCAGGGGGGGGGGGGGGGGGGTAATGAAAGTTTCAAATTATAGCCCCAACTAATACATGTAAAAGCACTTTTACTATATGTTTGAGGTTGCTAGTATAATAGATCTATAGTCATGGAGTTCTTAAATACCCATGATAACATAAATAGGGAGAGGAGGGGGTAGGGGGGGGGGGGGGTTGGCAGTAAGGCCTAAAAAGTGAAAAAAAAAAAAGAAAATGGAAGTGTTTGCCCAATGTTTCCCTTTCAATTACATTTGAAAAATAAAATAATCCCTATCTATAAATGTTTTAATAGCTATGTCGATTTACTCAACTGAAATTAAATGTATGCAAGTTTAAGATTGGGTTAAATTAAAAAAAAATCCAAGTCTCAACATTAGAAGGGAGGGGGGGTTTCGGGTTAAACTTTCAAAGGAGGCTTTCAAACTTATAAGTTTATTTTGAAATTGAAAAAAAATATATTAATTATTTTAAGTCGGGAATCCTTTGCGATCGTAAGTCCGTCCATCAATCATTCTTGCTGAATTTATTTTAACTGAATGACCGGGGGATGTTTGGAAATAAGGCCGGTTGTGAAAATTTCCAAGTCCGTAATTTAAAGAAAATGGGCAGGGTTCCTCGGTCCCATTGATTCTTTCTAGTCCATCCTACAAACCCAATTATTTAATGTCCACAGCCACTACTATACAAATATTACAAAATGATTGTTGGAGAGGGGGTACGGGAAGAAGGCAGTGGGTTGTTAATTAAAATAGACGGCTTGTAATTTTTTTCTAAGTCCGATATTTAAAAAAAAAATGGACAAAGGATCCCAAACGGACGTAAGTCCAGTGTTTTTCTCTAGTCCAACCCCTTAAACCCAAATTATTCCCTTGATTTTGTGAATATCATAATACATTCATATTTCAATGCTGCAGTGACGCGTCCGCGGCAATGTTTGGCGTTTTAATTGTATATAATTACTTTCTAAATACATATTTTGATTAACTATGTATTCATAAACATTGTCTATAACATTTAATTACTTTATTAGAGTTATTAACGGTTTTTCAATTGAGTAATTTATCAAATTCAAGGCGCCGGCACGGAAAATCCAATATGGCGCCGTTTGTTTACATAATGTAAACAGGTGCGTGGAGGCGCCGTGCGAGTTTTTGAATGAACTTGACCTTTGACTCCCGTTTGCGCGGTGCTAAATAATACGAAATATTATTAATATATATACCAAAAGAAAATTTAGATTTTTCTCTACAAGAATATGTATTCAAAATATTGACTTACCTTATAGTATTCACGTACTTGTTGATTATCTTTTCACGCTTGTAGCTCCGGTCATGGTCAACATATTTTAATTTTGAAGGTGGCTTCATCCAGGTAATTTTCTCACCTGTTTGGTGTGTAAATTTCATGCATATTAATGGAGATTTGACCCCGCGGAAATCCTTTCACGTGTAACATATGTGACAAGAGCTTAGTGTTTTAGGCGCCGAAATCGGCGATGCGTAATTCTTAGCTGTGTATTGCAAATAACTCGTCTAAAACGTTATTTAGACAGAACAAAATATCAAAACGATTACATATTCAGAAACTTTAGATTATTAGCTTCAAAATGGTACATAAATAATGAAAATTGGTTGGGTAGAAGTTACTGTAATCTTAATTTTAAAAAGTGAGGTATCGATTTTCGGCGAATTCGCCGCTATCGGCGCGCTCGGCTGGGGTTGCTACTCTAAGGTCCCGGGTTCGAATCCCAGATTCGGCGAAGGGTCCTATGTGGGAGGGTAGGTGGTCCCCCACCCAGGCCTCAGTAGGAGGTTTTTCTCCGGGTACTCCGGTTTCCTCCTGCTCCTTGGACCCCCTCACGCCAACATCTGAGCCAACGTGAGACATTAATATAAGTTGTGTAACTTGTTTGTTAAACGTTGTAAAATAAATAAAGTTTAATTTAAAAAAAAAACAACAACAAATTAAGATGATACATAATTTAAATGATTCGAGAAGTATGGTATTGACTAGAAAAAAACAAAAACAAAACTCAGAGATAATCTTTGATGGCTCGGCGTCGAGCATCGCAATGTTGATTTTTGTGTCGCCTGCGAAGCATAGCGACACTTAGGGACCACTTTGTCCGTTGTCGGTCTGTCAGTCAGTCAGTCAGTCAGTCAGTCAGTCAGTCAGTCCGTCCGTCTGTCACACTTTGGGTGTCACACCCCATAACTTTTCATTGGTAAGTGATAGGGCTTTGATATTTCACATGTGTATTCCTTGTGACAAGACCTTTCTACACATATCAAAAATTTTGACCTCGTGACCTTGACCTAGATATTTGACCTACTTTTCAAAAAATCTAAGATTGGCTATATCTCTTGATTCGTAAGTGATAGGGCTTTGATATTTCACATGTGTAATCTTTGTGACAAGACTTTTCTACGCATACCATAATTTTTGACCTCGTGACCTTGACCTAGATATTTGACCTACTTTTCAAAAAATCTAAGATTGGCTATATCTCTTGATTGGTAAGTGATAGGGCTTTGATATTTCGCGTGTGTAATCTTTGTGACAAGACCTTTCTACGCATACCATAATTTTTGACCTCGTGACCTTGACCTAGATATTTGACCTACTTTTCAAAAAATCTAAGATTGGCTATATCTCTTGATTGGTAAGTGATAGGGCTTTGATATTTCACGTGTAATCTTTGTGACAAGACCTTTCTATGTAACCATAATTTTTGACCTCGTGACCTTGACCTAGATATTTGACCTACTTTTCAAAAAATCAAAGATTGGCTATATCTTTAGATTGGTAAGTGATAGGGCTTTGATATTTCACATGTGTATTCCCTATGACGAGCCTTTCTACACATACTATAATTTTTGACCTTGTGACCTTGACCTAGATATTTGACCTACTTTTCAAAAAATCTTAGATTGGCTAAATCTTTTGATTGGTGAGTGATAGGCTTTGATATTTCACATTTGTATTCCTTCTGAACAGACCTTTCTAAACATTCCATAATTTTTTACCTAGTGACCTTGCCCTTGATATTTGACCTTATTTCAATAAAAAAAATCCGCTTCGCAGGCGACACAAGCATTCCTTGGATTGCTATTTTTTAAAGATAAAACTAAATGCCGAAAACGAGCCATAAGTCAACCATACGGCCTCTTCTTGTATTGTGTATCGAACCGTCATCAAGAACCGCGGTGAATCAATAACCACGGTGAATCGAGAACCAAGGTGAATCATCACAGCCCTAATAACAATGAACACTCTATATCCACAAATTTTCGGCCACTTGGCCTTTATCAAGTGGAAAAGCACGAACATAAAAGAATTCTACGTAATATCCATAACTGCTGTAACTGAAAGATAATTGTTTTCAAATTATTCAGTCTTTGATCTACTGTCCTGTTCACTAAATCCAGAGTACCCTGTTTTGGCGATTCTCTCTGAAGTATAATGTTGTCAACTTAAAAATTGATATCCAGTCTATCGAACTCTTTTAGTTTAACAGAAAATGCCTCCTTTTTGGTTGTGCATTGCTTAGTTAAAAAATACGACGGAAAATATAATGTCTATGTGAATTTTCTATAGTAAAAACGACTAAAATGCATGATGCCGGACACCATGACGTCAATGTTTACCATTGTTTGTACAGAGAATAATATGGTGGCAGGCTGAAATTAACATGGGAATTTCCCGTAGACATTTTATTTTTCGTATGGCAGGTTAAATACAGTGGAAAAGGTGAGTTCATGCACATTTTCTGTTACAACTAAAGGAGTTCAATCTACGGAGACAATAAATATTTGGAACATTCCTAAGACGGCTGAGAAAATATACAAAACAGGGTGCTCTGTATTTAATGAACAGGACAGTAGATATGTACCTTGTATTTTGTTTGAACCCCTGACCCCCAGGGTCTTGGAAAATGGGTGTGGTCATTTTCCCCTATATAAGGCCATGTAAAATAAATTCTATGTTTCTCAGATAATTGGGTCTAAAAAAAAGTGGCAAGGTAGGTAGGGTTTTTATTTTTTGTTTTGTTTTTCCATCAAGAGTACTCTTATTATTCATGTAAAGCAAAAAATCGTCTCCCCTGTCTAACCCCCCCCCCCATTATTCGTGTAAGGCAAAAAATCTTATGCTGCCCCCTCCCCCCCCCATTTTCCTTCATAGAAAATATACTGCCCCTTTCTCCCCCCCCCCTGTTTTTCTTCATAGAAAACTGTCTTTGAACTGTTAGTCAAAATAATGGTACATGTAGCTCATCTGTCTGAATGGAAGAAGCTTAAATAGATACAAAATTTAATATACGAAGTATGACGTGTTTTGATTGCGGTGAGTACATTTAGTAGAATCGCGGAAGAGACTCGAAGGGTGTTATTTGCTCACACCTTGTTTAAACCCAGTTCAAATTAAATACATCTCCTCACTTCCTCCGATGGATCCGTTCATATGGTCAAAAATTTGTCAAGTTTGGATGAAGCGGAATCTTTAGAAATGGAATGAAGTGTTCAGCATTAACCACGGTCTAGTAAAAAAATGTACACGGCCCGGGTACAATATACATGCTTTTGTTCATAGATTTAAGGATTTAACAACGTTTCTCTTACGCTCGTCGGCGGTCCTTGCTTATACTTTTTACAACGTGAACGTCATTATAAATAGATTCGGAAGTATTACAATGGACACTTACTATTGTCAGCATGGGTATTAACATATGCTGTAGAAATCAATAAAGAAAACTAAACGAACGTTTTAATACATGTAATACTCGATGTATTAAACACACAAATAGCCGGCCGTCCAAGTGTCCACGACACGTGTCGGCACATTGTTAGTTTATCCTATACAATAGTCTTTACCCGTAACGTAAATACGGAACGCGCTGTGAATAATACGGACTTTTTAAAGTATTTATTCATCGGGTACTGTTTAGATGATTTTACAGGACAATATACGTTCAATGAAATAAATGGATATTTTGTTTTTAATCGAGGATGAGACACAGCGGATATTTTTTTCTGTAGTTGCAATAAAAAAGTCTCGTCGGCGGCAAATTATAGCGCACGGCGGTGTCGGAGATACATAGATTTTATTTTACATGGCCTAACTCTATGAGCACAAAACTCTATGAGCACCAATTCTCAGAAAGTATAATTAGTAGAGACTAGAGAGTAATTCTTTCCCATTACATCAATCATTTTCTGGTCTTGTATTTTGTTTTAGACCCTGATCCCCAGGGTTCTGGAAAATGGGTGTCACTTAGATTTATTTAAGCAAACAACCAGGAGAGCTTCAGTCTCATCAGAGAATTCTGGTATTTAATGATTATTGTTCTCTTGTATTGTTGCATGTATTTATAAATTGTTACTTTGCATTTATTTTCAGCATCTAAAGAAGATTCATGAGCTGATGCAGTTAATTCAGGGAAATTTAACCTCAGCACAATTTGTGTGGCTAGCAGACCAATATCATCAATAGTGACAAACTTTTGAAATGGTTACAAATTTGTAACATAATGACATTATGTGGATTTTTTACTTAAATCAATTTTCAACACATGCATAATATAATCAATGTTGTTAAGGGACATATATCACATGTAAACAGAATTTAAGGAATTATATCTTGATTAATAGGAATTACCCGGTCTGTTGTCCATCTATCATACTATCAAAAAAATTATGTTTTATAACTTTTAATCCCAATCATAAATTTAGATAATACATGTATAGTCACAAAGTTGATGCCCAGAACCCAAGGATGTGTCATGTTCATATCTGGAAGGCCAAATTGAAGAGAAATGTTGAAATCTTGTCTCATTACTCTCTCACTGATACCAAAATTTTGGCCTCGACTTTAGAGTTTGACCACCTTCTTTTTAAAACTAACCTTGGACATAACTTTTGAATGATAAGTTACAGGGCTTTCATAGTTCATTTGACAGTGTATTTCTAGTGATAAGACCATTCTAAAAATTCCTAGTGATACCAATTGTCTTGACCTAGTGACCTTTGCCTGGAAGTTTTGCATTCTTTTCAGACTACAGCTATTATTGTAGATGACAGAAGTACATTAATGTTTCATAAACATATATTGTTTTTCCTCTTCATGATTTTTGAAATTATGTCCAAGAATAGTGTCTTTTATTTTACTCAGATTTTGAAAATAGTTTTCACATCTAGACTAAATGGAAAAATAGGAAAATGCTGTTAGGCTACTCTTTTCCTTTGTATGTGTTTCTTGCTACATTTTGATATATAAATTTATTACATGATTATTAATATAAAAATTAAATACTTGTTTCATTCTACATTATTTGGTCTTTTTTCAGTAACATAAAGCAATGTAGATGAAAATAATTTGCTGATATCTAGATATTCTTGCTATTTGGGGATGCATTGAAAACTCGTTAACATTTGAATTTCTACATCAGTACATGGTTTTCAAAACCTTCTGCTGGTTTATTCTGTAATCACACTTGAAGCATTAGATCCTCGCAATTTACACACTATGTAAACTATAGAACATCAAGGTTACAAATAGTTTATGCTAGTTTCAACAAGATTACAAATTTGGAAACTTTTATACACATGGTTTCCAAATAGTTTACGCAAGTCTAAACATGATATTGTAAGATTCCAAATGGTTTACGCAAGTCTGAACTTGATTTTGTAAGATTCCAAATGGTTTACGCAAGACTGAACTTGATATTGTAAGATTCCAAATGGTTTACGCAAGGCTGAACTTGATATTGTAAGATTCCAAATGGTTTACGCAAGACTCAAGTAAGATTCCAAATGGTTTACACAAGTCTGTACTTGATATTGTAAGATTCCAAATGGTTTACGCAAGTCTGAACTTGATATTGTAAGATTCCAAATGGTTTACGCAAGACTGAACTTGATATTGTAAGATTCCAAATGGTTTACGCAAGACTCAAGTAAGATTCCAAATGGTTTACGCAAGACTGAACTTGATATAGTAAGATTCCAAATGGTTTACACACTGCATAAACCAGTGTTTATTCAGATTCCAAATGGTTTACGCTAGTTTCAACAAGATTACACATTTGAAAACTTTTATAATGTCAGTTTCTATATGGTTTACGCTAGCCTGAACTTGATATTGAAAGATTCCAAATGGTTTACGCAATGCGTACACTTGTGTTGATTCAGATTCCAAATAGTTTACGCATGTTTCCATATGGTTTACGCAAGCAGAACCTTTATATCATAAAATGGCAATCAAGTTTACGCAAGGTAAAATATGCGTAAACTATCTGGAATCCTGAAGTTTCAATTGATTACGCAAGTTGGTGCCTTTAAGTTTCAGTTGCGGAAACTTGATGGAAATTACAAGATTACGCTTGTGTAAACCATTTGGAATTTGAGCGGGTAGTCGGGTTACGCAAAGCGTAAACTTGAGTTTCAGCGACGGAATCCTTGCGTAAACTATATGGAAACTTCAGGTTTCCGCAAAGTTTCCATATAGTTTACGCATTGCGTAAAGTTGTTTTTTCAACCAGTGCTCCTTCCCTTCTTTTAATAATCAAGTACATGACAAAATTAAAGATCTTGGATTTAAGATCTTGAAACCATTATTTTAAGAGCATTTTTCCAAATTTGATTTAGACCGGTGAATTTGGTCTCGAGTTATTATCTGGAAACCATCATTTCTCAATTTTTATCCTTGCAGTGACCTTGATCTTTGACGTTATGACCAAAAAATCAATATATTCCATCCCCTCTTGACAAGTAAGGATATTTCCGAATTTAGTTTGGATAGGTGAAAGGATTCTTGAGTTATCATCTGAAAACTTAAAGTTTGATGGAATTACAAACAAAGCGAACTGATAACGTCATGTGTCATAAAATGACGGAAAATGGGGGGATGCAATAAAAGAAGAAATTTCTTATTGATTTTATTTTTGATAATGCAGTCTTCTTCAATTACTGATTAACATACATATCGAAATAGTCTTTAATATCTCTTTCAGAACATTGAAAATTTACATTTTTTTTAAATTAACCCGCATCAAATATGTTCCAAGAGTATTTATTGGATTTTTTGCTTGTTATAAGTAGCTAAACAAGTAATAATAATTATATTACAAAAATATCTATATTGCACAAACAATGGATTTCTCCTGTCCCTCAAGGGGAAACAAACATTTTTAAATATTCATTTGCACCTTGTCTCTTGGATTCACAAATTGGATTCACACATTTTCAGTATCTTGCACAAGCAAAGTCACATCTCACATGAGACATACAAAAAACAAAGCGAGAAGTCGACATACAATTTGACACATTCAAAACTTTATCGACTTTTCATACTGAGACTACTAGTACATAAATTAATAAGTTTACATAGAAGTATTTACAAATAATAATGTCAAGAGTTTCTTCCCCTTTCTATTAGAAAGGATTGTCTCCCTTTTACCAATTATGTGTGTATTGACACTCAAACTATCACAAATTACAATATCACAAGATACTATGGTAAGCACGACCATTTTAAGTTGATCAATAAAGGTCAAAGTTCAGGCAATTTTACACACTTCAATACTAAAACATGCTAGAGTTCAAACACAGAGCTTTCAGTTGACCTCTAAAGGTCAAAGTCCATGCATTTTTAAACTCCTATATTCAAACATGCTAGAGTTCAAACACAGAGCACTATTATACAACATTCAACAATTTTACTACTACAATCTCACGAACGTAATTCACAGGTTACGTTCGCCTGAATGTCACACCCAATTGAATTTACGCTGACAAGGTATATTTAAATTATACCATATGAAATTTTCACAAATTGTAAAACCATAAGTTAGCGTATTTAAAAAAATGAGAGAACTTTACAGGTCTTTTTTATTTCCTCTTTTATCAAAAACATTTTTCAACAATTCCATTGAAACCAGTAACAAGAAGAACACTACATGTATACTCTTACATTTTGAAGATAGAAATCGTTGGACAAAAGGAAACAAAATCACCCAAAGACATAAAAAAGATAAAATATATGAAAATAGTATACCGCATTCATAGAAGACAGCAGTGTTCACCAGATGTTCTCTTCAGATGTGGTTGTCCCGATTAAGTGTCTGTAACACTTAAATTTCTGAAGAATCACGCTCCAATCTATCACGATCAACAGTCAATAACTTCATTTGTTTATAATAATGGCAAAAGTTTGCATTTAAAACTAGATATCCAACAAGACGGCGTTACATTGATCACTGTAGATTCAACACTAGGTATCCAACAAGACGGCGTTACATTGATAACTGTGGATTCAACACTAGATATCCAACAAGACGGCGTTACATTGATCACTGTGGATTCAACACTAGATATCCAACAAGACGGCGTTACATTGATCACTGTGGAATCAACACTAGATATCCAACAAGATGGCGTTACATTAATAACTGTGGATTCAACACTAGATATCCAACAAGACGGCGTTACATTGATCACTGTGGAATCAACACTAGATATCCAACAAGACGGCGTTACATTGATAACTGTGGATTTAACACTAGATATCCAACAAGACGGCGTTACATTGATCACTGTGGATTCAACACTAGATATCCAACAAGACGGCGTTACATTGATCACTGTGGATTCAACACTAGATATCCAACAAGACGGCGTTACATTGATCACTGTGGAATCAACACTAGATATCCAACAAGACGGCGTTACATTGATCACTGTGGAATCAACACTAGATATCCAACAAGATGGCGTTACATTGATCACTGTCGATTCAACAATATATATCCAACAAGACGGCGTTACATTAATAACTGCATATTCTACACTAGATATAGGAGAAGACGGCATTGCATTGATCACTGTTGATTCAACACTAAATATCCAACAAGATGACGTTACATTGATCACTATGGGTTCAACACTAGATATGCAACAAGACTGCGTTACATTAATTACTGTAAATTCAACACTAGATATCCAACAAGACGGCGTTACATTGATCACATTCGATGACAAATCTAACGATGGCGTGACTTTACGTTCCATGACCTCAGATTAAGTCTCACACTCACGTGGAGAGTGAGACAAGGGAATCTCAAACTGCTAAGTCTAGATTTTTTTGTCTCAATGAGAAAGTTATTGAGAAATGATTTTGATAAACTGCACACAAAGATTAGATCGATGCCATGATAAGCATAAGTGTTCAACTTTCAAGTTTGATGTAATATGCAACATTAGATATCCAACAAGTCGGCGTTACATTGATCACTATAGATTCAACACTAGATATCCAACAAGACGGCCTTTCATTTAACACTGTGGATTCAACAAAATATATCCAACAGGACGGTGTTAAATTGATCACTACTGTAAACAACTTTTTATAAGCGAGGACTTTATTTTGCGTAATTTCGCGAGCTTGATCAAACGCGAAAATAAAGTCCTCGCTAACAAAATGTCCACCCAAAGGTAGATCATATTTGACAAAATTCAAAAGCGTCTTATTTTCCCTGTCCATTAGATTTAATTACCCTAATAAGACAACGGACGATCATACGCGTCGATGTTAGGGGTGTTTGAATTACAAACACAGCAATTAATCAATCAAGCCTTAATTATCCAGAAAAACAATATACTAAAGATCTGTAACATTATGGCGAATTTCTTTATAGTTTTAATCATATCGTTTTCAATAATCAATTAGAGACGAAGAAGTAAACAAAAGACACGTGTTTATAAGATTAGTACGCAAAGATATGAGGATACGAAACGTCTAATTTCAGCTTATTTGAAGTAAGCATTTCAGCAATTAAAGGTGATAAGGAAAAGAAATATACCTATACAGAAAAAAAGAAACTAATTTTAAGAATTCAGATGATGAGCTCGCGAAAGTCACGCAAATTAATCTGTCGTCGAGTTGTCGCGAAAATAAGGTCACGCGAAAATAAAGTCGTTTACAGTAGATTCAATACTAGATAGCCAACAAGAAGGCGTGACATCGATCACTGTGGATTCAACACTAGATATCCAACAAGAAAAGTAATAAAAGTAATCCATGTAATCAAAGTGTGTCTCTTGATATGTACATTTGATACATATATGTGCGAGTCAGTGACGTAGTTTTCATATACGATCCTTTGCTCAAGGAAATGAATACCCCTCCCAAACAACCCAAAAATAAAATAATGTTTCGGTTGACGGACCAATTTTTACTAATCGGAATTAATTTTACCACGTTGCCAATTATATCACAATACGTCATAGATTCATATCACCTTTTTTACTGATCTCTTCGATTCATTTTAAGAGAGTAAATTGAACAAACATTTCAGTTCTCTTTCGTTTTATTCTTATGATATAATTATGCTCTCCTGTGATTTTATTATTGGATTCTAGGATGTTATGTATTTTCGATTTCGCTCTTTTTTGGGTGTACTCTGCTACTTGTAGAATGCGTAATTAAGTAAGATATTAAATACCCTGCACTACCTGTAGAAATTTCTCTTTAAAATACGAATCCGAAATGCATAATTTGTGAATATTCATAGCTTACCCTAGCTACTTCCAGAATATATATTCTGTTACTGACATGTGTTAGTAACAAGACAAAATCTCTTTGATGGTTCTGATATTCAAAATAATAGATATTCTCAACCATAAACCAACCTCTTTATACATTATTTTCATTAAATTTTGTACAATAAAAACAAAACAGTATGTTCTTTGAGAATGTTTCTCAAGAATTTATTCTATCTTACTGTATTTTAATGTACTTAAAAGAATTTCGATGCGTTCAATTCATATTAAGGGTTTCTTCATCAAAAGTTTATACTATTACATTCTTACTCAAAACGATTGCAACAGAATAATCCATCAATGGACGTTGTTCAACCTATAATACCAATACATTAATCTAAGTCGACGTCACATCCTTAGCAAAGCTACTTAGTAACGTCAAGAAAAATGTATTTAAAACAATAATACCATGAGCAATCTTTATGTTGCAATGCACAATGATAACAAGATAAATTCTTATTTTCCAACACTTAGATAATCTTGTCAGTTTCTGGTAATTTAACATTTCATGATCATGTTATTAAATAAGAGCTTAAAGATGTATTCCCTGTATCTTCAAGAAATGGAGTCTATTATCTAATTTTATCAGTTTGGTTTTATTTGGGTAAAGAAACATACAAAACGCTCACTTTCCCCGGTATATAAACATAGCATCTTTTATTCATGTGTGTTAGCCATCGATTTTATAATGTTTACAAACACAATATTTATAAATAAAGTCATGTCGTAAAAGGTGAGATTTATCTCACAAAGCTTCTAGTAATCAATCTGGAAAGGTTTGAAAATTTGTTAACTACCTACTAAATAATCTTTGAAAATCTATCCTTATTACCCTATATTAAGTTGAATAATATATGTCGTTATTATTTCAAATTTGTAACCACAGTAATGCGGATGCGTAATATCGGGATTTTCCCTTTTGGTTGTAAATAATGTGAGCCAGAAATATTTACAATAAATTGTTTTTACATTTTGATATCTTGGAGGGCTTTGGTGCTAAAATTTTGTAAATAACGGAAAGTAAATAACTTTGGCAATGCTAGAATAATGCAGTTTGTATTCTACAAGTTAAATTTTATCCAATTTTTACGATTACTGGGTCTACAACTTTAAGTTACTGTGTAATTTGTTAATCATCAGGAGTAGCATCATTTATAAGAAGGCTCAATCTAAATTCATCCCATGTAATTAATCCCTTTCCATGCAAAGTGAATCTGACACTTTATTATGTATTTAAAACTAGTACTATGTTTTTAATTTCCAAGGTATGTAATAAACATCTCAAAACACAGAAACTGTTTCCATTTTGAGGGACTTTAAAGATTTTATCATAGGTGTCCCTACTTCAACGCGAAAAGAAGTGTATATGTACCAGTTAGACAAGTTCGTGACAATGAATGGCCTCAACAATAGGGCCTCCTTCATTCCTCCTCAGACTTTTGTTGATTGTTGCCTTTGTGATTGAAACGCAACAGTACAATCTCACTTTGCGATGCATGTGTATCTGCCCACAGAACAGCCGCATAATACAAGTCCCACGCCATTGTCGAACGGACATATACTGTCCTTCAATTATCCCGGCCTGCGAATATAGCCGAACAAAGTGAAGTCCATCCTGAGAGAGACATATCATCGTACTGAAACGAGTTTGACGCTCCTTGTTGTATATCCTCCTTAGTTCAAAACCATCAACATCATGAAATCTCCACCATAGAAGACAAATATTTGGATACCAATAAATGAATGAATGATTGATCCAGACAGCTGGATATTAATTTCAAAAGACACTTAAAAAATTGGAGGGCCAGGTCAAAGCAAAGATAGAAACATTTCTGTAGAAAAAGTACTTAATGACATTAAATGATTTCCGTAAAGATTTTATTCATAATTTCAATAGGTCATGTGATAATCTGATAACAGAAGTAAATTAAATATCAATCGGAAACAATGAAGTTTTGAGAGATATAGAGTTATCAAAGACATTTATTTAATTATTAAAAAGAGAAATTAAAGGAAAAAATTGAAAATTGGAAGAACATTATGAAATATATGCCACCAAAACTCGAAATTTCTTATTCCAACGTTTTACCCCCCACCCCCCAGGTTTTCCCAACATATGAACCGTCAACGAAAGTCTTTGGGGAATGAAAAACTCAGTTGGAAGAATAATTACAAGAAATGTTATGGACAGTACATCATTTTGAAGTTCTTGAATTTGTAAAAATGACATATGTTTCATAGTAAGAGTAAGGAGTAGCACCACAGCAAGTAACAATATGGCCTGTGTTAGATCTAATGTGAACTCTACGATGTGTTTTTATAAGGATGAACGTAAGGTAGGAAGTTCCTAAAAGAAATCGTCATTACAAGTTCAAGAAAAAGCTAATTACATGTGCCGACAAGAAATTGAGACATGTATCTTTGAGTGGTCGGATATCGTCATTAATAGACACAGCGCCATTTGTTTGTGAGTGAGTTTGTGTGACTGACAAACAAGAGATTGTTGTTTGTATGTGTAGTCAGGGAGATAAGAATCATATAGCAGTGTGCTCAACTGATGGACATAGTAAGCTATGTGATATACGGAGAAGGGAAGGTCAAGGGAAACACCTTATATCTAGTCCTTACCGTGTAATACAGAATGGTTAGAATTTAAGTGTGGTAAATCATCCCGGGCACCTGGTCTCACCTCTACCTTGCTAGGGGTCCGTCGATGCTTAATGTTGTGCTCTATTGAGAGTGCTGTTGAGATTGTCGTCAGGATCTTCTTTAACTCATAAAAGGAATGTGGTATGTGTTGATGCGAAAGATGGTATTAGATGAGTGTATGAAAGTAAGCATACTACGCTTGAGGAGTCTTTTCTTCCTTTGAGCATATGTGTCGATAAGTACAATAACATGTTGGTTACTGACCTTAACAATGACTGTGTTCATTTCGTAGACAGGGCGGGAGGGTAGATACTGCGGGGTCACGCGGGGATCTGTGTAGATGATGTAAGCGGACATGTCTGGGTTGGGAATGTCCGAAGCGACGTTGTTCTTGCAAAATATTTTGATAAGATAAAGGAAAAATAATTACGAGCGAATAATACGATATGTTTAATCTGCAAAATCTGTTCGTAAATGAGGCTATGAATTTGAAGGCGAACATCATACAGTTTGTAGTAGTGTATGAAACACATGTTTATGTTATTGGAGATAGGTAACAATAGCTAGGGTACATGTATAAATTACGACGACGTTTAGTTGATACACATAACGCGTTGCAAATAATTGTGAAAATGATAAGAAAATTTTTTGGAGAGATATATCTATGATTTCAAGAAAAATCATTCTGCCAGTATTAAGCCCACAAATGTTCTTGCATAAATAAGAAATTTAATTGCAAATTGATATATCTCCAATCCAAATTATCTTCGATGCCAATATTCTTCTCTTTCAAAACAAACATCATGTTCAAATGCCTTCTCTTTTCATCTTTTGGACAGTTTTTCGAAAATATATCGTTCTTAATGAATAATATCGTTGGCTTTGTACACGATAGCATATGATATAGCAGAAAAAATGCATTCAGTTACTTTTTTTGCTGAATGGTGAAGTTATTTTTAAACCTTCTGTTCGTGAAGAATTTACATCAGAAATCCAAACAAAAAATAGATACCGAATGTAAAATAAAGCAGTCATTTTAAGATATTATTCAAATGTAGTAACTTAAGGTTAACTGATTATATATACTTATTTGTAATAAAATATTGATTTTGTAAAGATGTAAACATGTAGATATTTAAATGCATCAAATGCAACATAATGTAATGAAATAATCAAAGTGTGCATTGTTATTTTCCATTTATTATCTAATTACTTGGCATCTATATAATTGCAACCACTGTAATAATAAATAATTTTATTTAACACAATGTTGGTTTAGAAATATCTGATCGAAGTTAAACTGATACGTCACAGGATTGTGGATGTGTGGGGTTGAACATGTAGAAAAAAATTTCCGATAAGAAAATACGACAGCAAGTACTGGAAACAGAGTTGTAAAACAAGTTTAAAACCACAATAAATGAAAATATTCTTTGATAGCTAAGATTTCTTGCATAAAAAGAGCGTGTCACAACAACTATGGGAAACAGACTTTAACAATAAGTTTAAAACCACAAGAAAAAAATCTTCTGACATGTCATAAGATTCCTGATAATTTATCAACAAGATGCTACAAGATGGGGGTCACATTGTCTGATTGACACACAAATGAATTTACGCTGTTCAGGATTCATACCAAATGCAGGGAGAATATGGACCTTAAGTTGTGGAGTTTTTAATTAAACTATATGAAATCTTCACAATTGTAAA